>OZ038435.1:8127809-8542809 GCA_964036275.1 Litoditis marina | reverse complement strand
ATCAGGTTACAATAAAAAACTTTAGTTAAAGAAGGACGATTATAGGGACCAATCTCGTGTCAACGGTCCTTTAAACTGCAATTGAGAAAAGTATTGCAGTTTAAATGACTGAACCGTTGCGATTGGACCACATAATCGTCCTTCTTTAAACATAACTTCACCTTGTTAATTGTTTGAGAAACACTCCTTCTACGCCCGATAACATAGAAAGAGCTCACGTTCTGTCAAGTATTTTCGTCTTTGAACCACTTCTTCAAGTTGTTTATTGCATTCGAATTGAAGTGACTGGATTCAATTCCCTGGAGAAAAACATGCAAACACAGAAAGAACAAACATAGGTAGTTCTAGAGACATAAACTATAACAAACTTTGTATAAAGTTTAGTGCAATGTAGAACCACTCTGAAAATAATAATGCCGCAGACAGGTTTGCAGTAGAACTGGTGTTGAAATATAAAGGAGTATATAGTCTCATTGCCAAGTATTTTAGTGGAAGAACTGTTTTGACCTATTATTTGACGAGCGAAATCGGCATAAAATATATATGTTAGATAGTAAAGTTCAAGTGTCACTTCCCGAACTGAGACCAACCTAGGGTTTTAGTTACGCAAACAAGTCTAATTTGATAATTACTCACTACTCCCCTTTTACCCTTTGTGCGAAGTTCCCTCACAATCTCTCATGCATACGAAGTTTGCAAAATCTAGGGTCTGCAAAAGCGAACTAAACTCGGTTTCGCCTACCCTGAGAAGAAAAATCAATACCTTTTCGAAGTTTTCAATAATAGCACTAATAGAGACTCATGTAGAACGCGTGTAACACGTTTCTTCACGTTTTTCACGTACGATAACATTATTCGCATCTCCACTAGTATGTTTTTCTATACGAAATCTGCAAAATCTCAACTTTGCAAAAACAAAACGAGCGATAATTCGTATATCTTCTTGTTCTGTTAATTCGAGACTCTCTCAGGGGGAAATTCGTCTTTTTTGCGGACATTATCAAGATTGGAAAAAGATTGAAATGCTCACTTGTTCAAAGTTCAGTTTTCTATACTATATTAGGGTGTTTTTTTTTCCAGAAAAAATCACACTATAGGGTAAGGAAATATTTGTTACATGTGAACTGCAACAGAAACTTTACACTTTACAGACTCTTATTGAGGGAGGTGTTTTTGCACCTGTGCTCTCGTAATGGAAACTATTGTCTAAACAAATCATTTTTCTTTTTTACACTGCCATTTGTAAAAAAATAGTTGTGAAACTTGCTGCAAAGAACACCACAGAAAAACTTTTCAGAGAAATTGATCGTGTTGCTATTGCCCAAATCAACTAATAGGCTTGCAGAAACTGATCTATGGAATAACCTTTTAGATAATGTGAACGCATGAATAGAGCATGTAGCTCTCCCTGAGAAAACTATGTGAAGCTATATATTTGAAGTTTGTATAAGATTTTACCAATATGAAGAACTTATACTGTATCTGACCTGTCGAGTTTTCCATATTCAAAACTATATAACTTTTACGGTCCTTTAAAATGCATTCAGAAATGTTCCAGCTTTTATATAGTGGGTGCCGAATTTATGAATTTCTGTCTCCCGCCGGAATCGAACCTGCAAGCAAGAGTTGCGTGCCAGCTGGCGCTAACCACTGCACTATTATAGCGCTCGAAGACATGTGTGCGTACACAGCGGAAAATGAGATATACAGTACCCTCCCGTCTTTCCTTTGGCGACCACTATATCCCTAACTGCGTCACCCTCAAAGATTATTTTTCAAAGTTTTCGTGAAAGTATGCATACTTCCTCCAGTTCGTAATTACTGTACTGGTGCAACGTCGGGTAAATGTTTGGTCATTTCTGGCCAAGTTTTTGTAGCATTACGTAATTTGATGTTCTACAAGTTTCCCACGTAAATTGCGCGGAGCAATTAGTTTTTAGGGGGCTTTCTCACGGATGGTAGACAGTTCAACTTCATGAAAACTTATTGGCTTCCCACGGCCATAACCAAAAAGTTTATGAATATCTGTTTGCCCTACAACAAAAATTTATATTTTCTCACCTAGCTGTCTACCGACTACTGCACGTGCTGTATAAATTTCATTTAGAATAGAAAGTTTCTCGAAACCTTAATTAATTTTTCTTTTTCCCCTTGTTCTTCTTCCTTCTAACGAATATATATGTCCTAGATGTCTCGTGTCGTCAAGGAATTAGTTCACATTTGAATATTTCAAGCAATTTGAATATTCGCGCCAAAACCGATTTTGAGCCATTTCCGGGTGGATCAGTACAATTCTCGCATGACTTGTCGCAATTAGTTTTTTTGAGGGTCCCACCATTTGCTAACTTCCGATATGGAGACACAGGCGAAAATTATATACAACTATACTGCTAGTCACGTGAGAATCACGTGAAACGTGTTTTCACAACAACGTGACTATTGCAACCACCAATTTTCTATCTCTGATGTGCTGTGAAATCGAAACCCACATTGTTTAGAAAACTATTTCACAGCTTGGTATAGGGAGGTTGGGGGGAGAAGCCTACATGATGTCTTTGTAGTTTGAACCCTTCCGTGATTCCTAGCAGATTTGGTTTTCAATATTGATTGCTCTTCCATTCTTCTCAATCTTTCTTCCTCATTTCTTCATTTCTTACAGCGAATCACACTACAAAGACAGATTTGAGCAAACAGTACGCTGGAAAAACATTATAATCCCTACCTGTAATGAACACAGCTTAGCTACTTAACATAATTATAAATTCACACTTACTATGTTTGACTCATTATATTCTAATATATCTTAAGTTTTCCTTTCTTTTAAATGTAACGTTGTGGCTTAAGATGCTCAGCAGATAAAATTGATTTCTGAATATCACGATTTCTCAGCAATTTTTGTTGTTACATATAACCTTTCCGTGATTTATCACTTTGAGCACATATTGACAGGTATTTTTGTTCTTACTCAAACAAACTGGCGACCAGAAAAACCAGAAAGGCGAAAATATTTGTTTTTATGAGACGTGACTTGTTTTCACTGTATCAACTCAGATAAATTTGAGACATTTCATCACTTCTAGGGTTTGCTCTTTTCAAAGCAAGCCTATAGTCGTTTCCGACAGAAAGGCTGAAAGGTACTGTATATCTTACTTTCCGCTGCGTACGCATACGCACACATGTCTTCGATTTCAAAGTTTGCCTATTATGTACTCTAATAGCGCAGTGGTTAGCGCCTTGCTACGAAACTTTTGCTCGCAGGTTCGATTCCGGCGAGAGACAAAAATTCATGAATTTGGTATAATGGTGTTTATTCCTCTATCTCACTGTGTTTGTACTTTGATCACGTCGCTTTTCGCTCAAAATTCGTAAGCAATAGTGTGTTGCGAGATCAAACTACAACTTCCTATAGTCTTTTCTCCTCAAAAGTATTTCCATAGGTGTATTATAGTTTTTTACGTCAATTTTTATCATATTTCTTGTGCTATAAAAGAAAATGATTCCAGAATCAGAAACAAATTCAAACATGCAAAACGAAACCAATATCCCGAAACCTGTCGTACGAAAAAAAGCGAAATGAGTTTGATGTGAAGGAAGCCAGAAATGTTCATGTCTGTTCTTCTTCTTTTTTATCAGAAAGGCAAGCTAACCTAACAGTAGGCAAACTTCGGTAGGGTAAATCGCACATTTCATTTCCCTTCACGCCTGAGTTTCCTACTATTCCAATAGAAATTACTGAAATTATTTTCTACAAACAGGTGAACACTAAATTAAGCTTACTTTCAAAAAACTACTATATTTTGTTAGGTACAACTACGTTGATCGGTAGTTCTATTCCATTGTTTATATTACGAGGGCGGCGTCTTTTGGCCTTTGATCTTGAGAAAAGCAGGAGTTTATCACAAACGGGAGCTTGTTCTCACTCACTGTTTTTTTTACTGTTTTTTTTTTGTATTTTTGTTTTATTTTTGTATTTTTGATGGAAATGTGTTCAAGTACCACTTCTCTGTCAAAAACCAAATTTTTGAATAAAAAAACCGATTTCGTAATTTTCGTGTTTAAGAGCTACCGTGCCTTTAAACAGAGACTATCCTAAATAGTTTCAAACGACTACTTCATAAATTGATCCAGGAAAAACCCTAATTCATTTAGCTGGAGATATAAGTTAGAAATATTTTCTAATGCAAGCTAATAATATAGAATTTAATCACTGTGGTTATATAGTTGATGTACTTTCAAAATGTATAATATATCCTGCAAAAGCTTTACTTTGCAGTGGTTTGATGAATTGCTATATTTATCCCAAGTTTATCCTCTCGCTACCTCGTTTTTCATGTGTATCGGAAACATTGTTTCTCAATACACAGAAACATATTGCAACATTTCGGTAAATTGCAACCTTTCAGTTTTTTTTCACCAAAAGTACAAAAGTATCAAATAAACTCGAATACGTGATACTCTCCAATATTCCTGAAAACCTTAACTTCAACAAATTTCCAAACTTCACCCATTCTGCGGCAATTATCTGTCCTGTCTTGTTTTCCATCTCACTCCTCTTTAAATCTTGTTCAGTACCTCTGTTCGCTTAATAATGAGTTAATTTACAACATTTAATAATGAATCAAATAAACTCGGAATTCGAAACAAATATGATTTTGTAGTTTGATCATAAAACACAGCATTATATGGCCGAATCGCGCGGGAAATTAACAGGAATCCAACACCGTATTCCGTATTCGCCTGTGTTTTCTTGGGCTTTCACGAACTGAAGTTCCAAACAGTTCACAATGAATCAAGCAAACTCGATGTATAGTTTGTTTCACGAAACAATTGCCCTCTACAGTAAGATAATAAAACGTTTAAGTGAATTTATCATATCTTGTAGATGTTGTATATAGTTTAAACTGTGTGATTTAGTTTTCCACTTTGGGTACTACAAGCATGCAAAACAGTGAATCTTAAATTTTGTTTGTTGATTAGATAAATGCGTTTGAATTTTTGAAAGATTACTGTAGAAAATCATCGATTGGTGAAACGAACTATAAAAATGACTTAGTCTAAGCTCCGCGCGAACACCAACGTGGATTAGCCACGCGTCATTTGTCAAAACATCAAGGATAGCGCCGACATAAATTGGTTCATCTTAGCAAAATGCACTTGAAGTATTCGCAAGCGCTATTTTGTGACTGGTTCGTTTACTGTAGCAATGTTTTCAACAATCAACGAATTATATTCGTCTCTACATTTAGTTAAGTGTAGTCGTTAATTCTTAGAATATACCCTTTGCAACTTCGTTCCACAAAATGTTCGGTCATTTTACTATTTTGGAGTCTGAGAAGGTGATGGAGGGTTCGCTTCCTCCAATGCAAGCCAATCCGGCGAATTTTGTCCTAGCCGCCGTGTTTGTAATTTGCTCCCGTTGCTCTTTTGTATAAATTCGAACATTCTGGCGGTTTCCGATCAAACTACAACGAACTTTGGTCACTTCTTATACTCTTTCTATACCTCTAGTCCTTGTCAATATTATTTTCACATAATATTATTCTATTCTATTAAGAATAACGATATTAGTTAGAAACACATGGTTTACATAGTAATTTCAGTCTACATAACTTACCCATAGTTCCAAAATGTCATCATTTTTGTTTCACGGTCAGGCGTCACCTCTCACATGATGTGTTGGCGCGTTTTTTCATTTGCTGCATCCTAATTTGTTCAGCTTAATAAACAGAAACGGGTCATATTTCGCGCATTCGGAGCGAGAACCAACAGAAATATCTTCACAAAATTACACACTTTTATTTTTCTCTCTCTCTCAGCTTTTCTCTTACACTGTAACTATATTTCATTCTTATTTTCGAGGACGAGTATTTTTATGAAATAACTAGTGTGGATAGTGTTAAAGTTGCAGATTTGGTTGGTTCTGCTGGCGAAGAGAATCAATTACACAATTTTTGAACTTTATGTTTTGTTTTTCTTTTTGTTTCTCTCATTTTATCTCTTAACTGAAGCTCTCTCCTCCTCTCCCTTCTCTCTCTCTCTCTCCCTCTCTCTCTCTTTCTCTCTCTCTCTCCCTCTCTCCCTTCTCTCTCTCTCTCTCCCTCTCTCTCTCTTTCTCTCTCTCTCTCTCTCCCTCTCTCCATAATTCCATCGTAATCAGTTTGCCTGATCCCTCTCTGCTTCCTGAATACCCCTTATTAGCGCCTTCGTTACCTCCACTTCTATACTACTTTTTCGTCAGAGTTTCTTCTCTCTCTCTCACTCCCTCTCTTCTTCTTCTTCTCTCTCTCTCTCTCTCCTTCTCTCTCTCTCTCTCTCTTTCTCTCTCTCTATTTACATCTTTACGTTACATCTCACTAATATAGCTTTTGCTTTTTCGTTGTTATTTCAGTTCTCAATACGAATGACTGATTTTGTATAGCTGTTTGCGTTAGTTACCCTTTCAATAGATAATCACATGATAGATGTATTAATATCACTGTACAAAATCTCATGTGATTAATTACCCTTTTTCGAGATTAGAGTTTTTACTTACGTTTTTAGGCACTTAGATAAGCTATGCTACAGCTGAATGGACTCACGCTTTCCCCCTGGTACAGCTCACACGGACAAATGCCTGATACTTGGTACTTTGATCTCACTTCGTTTAATCGTGAATTGGAGTTACCCTGAATCTAGATGATAAAAATATAGTGAGTGCCAAATTTATAAATATATGTCTCTGGCCGGAATCGAACTTGCGCGCAAAAGATTCGTAGCAGGGCTCTAACCACTGCGCTATTAGAGCACATAACGGGCAAGATTGGAATCGAATAAATGTGTGCGTACACAGCGGAAAGTGAGATATACAGTACCCTCCCGCATTTCCGTTGACAACGACTAGTGAGTGCCACATTTATAAATTTCTGTCGCTCGCCGGAATCGAACCTGCTAGCAAAAGATTCGTAGCAGGGCGCGAACCACTGCGCTATTAATGCACACAGCCGGCAAGCTTTGGAATCGGGGACATGTGTGCATACACAGCGGAAAGTGAGATATACAGTACCCTCCCGCATTTCCGTTGACAACGACTAGTGAGTGCCACATTTATAAATTTCTGTCGCTCGCCGGAATCGAACCTGCTAGCAAAAGATTCGTAGCAGGGCGCGAACCACTGCGCTATTAATGCACACAGCCGGCAAGCTTTGGAATCGGGGACATGTGTGCATACACAGCGGAAAGTGAGATATACAGTACCCTCCCGCATTTCCGTTGACAACGACTAGTGAGTGCCACATTTATAAATTTCTGTCGCTCGCCGGAATCGAACCTGCTAGCAAAAGATTCGTAGCAGGGCGCGAACCACTGCGCTATTAATGCACACAGCCGGCAAGCTTTGGAATCGGGGACATGTGTGCATACACAGCGGAAAGTGAGATATACAGTACCCTCCCGCATTTCCGTTGACAACGACTAGTGAGTGCCACATTTATAAATTTCTGTCGCTCGCCGGAATCGAACCTGTGAGCAAAAGATTCGTAGCAGGGCGCGAACCACTGCGCTATTAATGCACACAGCCGGCAAGCTTTGGAATCAGGGACATGTGTGCATACACAGCGGAAAGTGAGATATACAGTACCCTCCCGCATTTCCGTTGACAACGACTAGTGAGTGCCACATTTATAAATTTCTGTCGCTCGCCGGAATCGAACCTGCTAGCAAAAGATTCGTAGCAGGGCGCGAACCACTGCGCTATTAATGCACACAGCCGGCAAGCTTTGGAATCGGGGACATGTGTGCATACACAGCGGAAAGTGAGATATACAGTACCCTCCCGCATTTCCGTTGACAACGACTAGTGAGTGCCACATTTATAAATTTCTGTCGCTCGCCGGAATCGAACCTGTGAGCAAAAGATTCGTAGCAGGGCGCGAACCACTGCGCTATTAATGCACACAGCCGGCAAGCTTTGGAATCAGGGACATGTGTGCATACACAGCGGAAAGTGAGATATACAGTACCCTCCCGCATTTCCGTTGACAACGACTAGTGAGTGCCACATTTATAAATTTCTGTCGCTCGCCGGAATCGAACCTGCTAGCAAAAGATTCGTAGCAGGGCGCGAACCACTGCGCTATTAATGCACACAGCCGGCAAGCTTTGGAATCGGGGACATGTGTGCATACACAGCGGAAAGTGAGATATACAGTACCCTCCCGCCTTTCCGTTGGCGACGACTATACTCGGCTCATGTTATCCTGTTTTCACCCATAGAAAGAATGTGCTGTTGCTGTTTTGTAGTGATTCCCTGCTAAAAAAAACTCAAACCATCAAACACGCCTGCCAACCATGATGAGAATACCTGAATGTATGAAATCTATACTCAACTAAAATTTGTTTATGTATAGTGCTCACATTTCCCAACTGGACTCGTTGGCAGCGTGCCAAAAACTTTGGAAGACTGTTATTTAGAGAAAACACATGTTTTAAAGAAAGTTTTTTTGAATACGAATTGTAACGAAGGGGAAGAACCCTTCACATAAATTTCTACTGCTTTGAAGTTTTCAACATGTTCAAAAACCTGCCTTGAAATTTCCTTGGCAAGCTGCCCAAGTCCAGTTGGGAAATGTGCGAACTATAGTCATAGTCACCACATATTGTTTGCTTTTTCTAAAGCGACCCTATGCGGTGTATATCTAACCCGCTGTGTTCATAGTTTCAACCCGTTGATTTTCGGTCGAAGTTAGAAAAGTATGGAGTTCAAACTACAACTTAGTTATGGTTATGCCCTACGACTTCATTTCGAGTACCGTTTTGACTTCAATCTAACATCAACACGCCATTCTCCTTTTTCTGCAATTTTCATTTTTTGCACACCTACGGCTGTGAATCCTGTTTACATAACCAGAGCCACAGTAATCCTCCTGACATACTTCAGGATCAAGACTATCGATCAATGGAATGACTATTTCGTGTTTCTCTCTCCTCCTCCTCTCTCTATCTCTGTATTTCTCTCTCTCTCTCTCTCTTTCTTTCTTTCTAGTTTTATTTTCTCCTGCCGTATCTGTTGCTCTAATCTTCACCTTCCTATCGTTTTACCCGTTTACCTCCTTTTTTCATTGTTTACCTCCCACCGTATACCATTTGATACTTCAGGACTATCGATCGATGTCATGAACACCTCCTCCTTCTGCCTGCCCGAGAAGGCCCTCGTCCTCTATGTCTCTTTTCTCTTTTCTCTCTCTCTCTCTCTCTTCGCTTCTCTCTCTCTCTCTCTTTCTCTCTTTTCTCTCTCTGTCTTTCTCTTGATTTTCTCTAAAGTATACGTTTTGACCTACTCCAGGGCTATCGATCGATGGTATGAACACCTCCTCCTTCTGCCTGCCCGAAGAGGCCCTCGTCCTGTCGGGATCCCCCCTGGAGGCCTTCTTATATACCGTACTCTTCCCGCCTCTCTGTATATTTGGTCTCGTGGGGAACACCCTGACCATATCGGTCTTGATAAGTCATGACTTCATGTCCAGGTCAGTTTTGAAATGAAAAATATATCGACTTTGTGGAAAATTCTGAGTTTAAGAAATTTGAAGTTTGAAAGATAGAAGCGAAGAAAAGACGAGATAGAGAGAGCTGAGAAAGAAGAAGAGTATAGTAGAGAAATCAGTATGGAAGAGGGAGGCATGAGAGAGAGAGAGAGAGAGAGAGAGAGAGAGAGAGCTAGAGGAAGAGAGAGAGCTAGAGGAAGAGAGAGAGAATGATAGAGAAACAACAGAGAGGGAGGAGAGAGAGAGAGAGAGAGAGAGAGAGAGAGAGAGAGAAAGAGAGAGAGGGAGAGAGTAATATCCCTACTCCAGAGCCAACATCTTCCTCACGTGTCTGGCCGTGTGCGACATCTGCTTCCTTCTCCTCATCATTCCGCATTCGTTGGCGAATTTCAATCTGGTCGGAATGAATTTGGCGTTTCGCCAATTCTATCTCCCCTCAAAACTACACCTGATAGCCTTTGCTAACTGGGGATCGGCGGTGGCTATTTGGTTGGTTTTTAGTTATTTACATAGGTGGATAGACAAATTTTGGGAACAAAATGAAGATTAAAATTGGTCGGTAGGTTCAAGTTACAAAGCACAAACTACACTTCATCGTCTTTGCTGACTGGGGCTCGGCGGTGGCGATTTGGTAGGTTAAACAATATTTTTTATAGAGATACAGTGAATGTAAACATTCATAAAAATAGGACCTTTGCGGCCGCCTCGACGAGAGTGCGTGTAGATCAGAGAGACGCAGACTGTCTTAGCCTGTCGGTGGCCTCATTAAACATCATGCTGTTGCGCTTTTGTAGCTAGAAGATGATAGAAACTGGCGCCATTAGGTTGTTTTTCTTTGTTTACATGAGAAATGCGACATTTTTTGGATAAAAAACTAGACATTTCCGGGAAAAAACAAAGTACAACTCAAATGTAGTTTTTCTACCCATAGAATCTCCCAAATAGCGTGGATTTATGAGCTGACCACCCGCTCCAGTAGTGTTTCATGTCGCCGCTAATTGTCGCATGGATTATCCGGGGGTTTATCAGGGACCACTGAAACATTCGGTTGGAAATTTAAAAATCACGGGACAGACTTCAACTAAATATTCAACAATCGCAAGCTTTCATCGAAAGTTGGAAAAACTCCATGATAAGTTCTATTTCCCACCCACAAAGAAAAAACACAAAAAGTCAACATATCAAATTTCTCGCAGCTCCCTGATCAGAAACAATTTTAAAATCAAATATCATCATTTCCAGGCTGGTGGTGGGAGTGAGCTTCGAGCGCGTGGTTGGAGTCAGATGGCCGTTGCACCAGTTGACAAAGCCTTCTGGCCGGAAGCTCGCATCAGGTACGCTAAACAGAAACTTCACTTTTGAGTACAAGCTGATGAAGTACTGTAGCTCGAAATTCCTATTGTGTGATAACAACATTCCTCGAGCCAGAATTGCTGCTTCCAACCTAACCTAGTTATAGGAAGACAACTACAATATTTGGAATATAAATGGAACTTATTCATTTGTATTCTCCCAGGTCTGCTGCTCCTTCTCTCTGCGTGTGCCATGTTGACCTTCTACAACCACGTCTCCCATTACTGTGTCTCCAAGTTGATTTGCAATGATACGCAACTACTCTCCACGTGTATGGACGTCGATCTAGAAGTGTGAGTTGAAAAGACCTCAGAGAGCCTATGAACTACGGTGATCAAATCCGCTTACTTTCAACGCGCGCGTACTGTTTACACTTTCGTTGGGGCACTGTACAAACTCATAAAAAAATTACTTTATAGCACTTTCTTGAAATTAAAAAACGCATAGTTATAGTTCCGGTCGTTCCTACTGAGACTTGGCAGCGTGCCAATGAATATTCCAGGCTGTTTTTCACCACTTCGGAGTTATTCAAATAACTGAAAATCCCTGTTATCGGTTGTTCAGTTCCAAGATAAAGCATAAACAAGAAAATTCCTCAGAGTACTTATGTCAGCTATAAGAAACTATCATTCAAAAGTCTTGGCACGACGCCAATGGGTCTCAGTGGGAATGAAACGAACTATACCGAACCACAGGTATAGTTCGTTCCACCAATCGATGTCCTTCTACAGTAATCCGTCAAACATTCAGAATGGTTTTTCTAATGAATGGTTTATGATTTTGGTCTCATACTTCCAGAGTTAGTAGTAGTAAACCAACAGAAAACACTACCAGAACTTAGAAAGAATCCAAAAACGCTAGTATACCAAACGTTGACCTGGGAGTTTCAGCAGATTACTGTAGAGGGTTATAAGTGGGTGGAACGAACTATATGAAATAGCACAATTTCCAGATGGCACGGCAACCGTACCAACTTCTCTCCCCTCCTACTGCGTCGCTATGTCAGATGGACAAGGGCCGCCCACGCGATATTTGTCCTAATTATACCCCTGTTTCTACTGGTAATACTCAATCTACTACTGTTCTACTATGTCAAAAACAGGTGAGTTCACAAAACATTTTGATGCAGAATAGCGGCTACTCGAAACTGGTAACGGTGTTCTTTGTGGCTGGAGATGTTACTAGATTTTACTAGTTTTATCGTAATAGTTTGTTTCTTCTAGATTTGATACAAATTTCCTAGAACTAATCGCCCTCCCTAGTAGACGCCGACACAAATTTCTCACAACACTTACAGTCATTGGGGAGAGAGTTAAATTTTGTGAATTTACGAACTGAAGTTGTGAACAAAAAAACTAAAAATTTAGTTTCCAGGTCATTCTACATGTACGCCTCCCTGGGAAAGGTAACCGAGCGGGTTCGTCTGCCCGGGCAGACGGCCATTCCACCACCGGCGGTTACTCTGTTCAGGAGACACAGCGATCAGGTCAGATACAGTCCGCGCCATTCCCACTGAGACTCCTACAGTATGCATTCGACCTTCCGAATCAAACTTTCTCGAAAATGTTTGAAATCACTCTTTGTAATGGGGCAACTGCAAAATACTTTGATCGTTTCCCGAAGTTTTATCGATAGCTGAAACTGCTGTAATGATACTGTAGGAGTCTCAGTAGGAATGAATAATGCCTATGAAGAAGTTACGCAAACATGAATGAACATCTCGAAATAGCTCAGACGTAGAACTTCTCGTGATTACACATTTGACGAATACTCTGTTCTTATTTCTGTGATATTCTCCCATGAATAGTATTAAATGAATGAATTGACATCAGAAGTGGTGTTCATCTCTCATTCCCTCTGTGAGAACTACGATGAGACCAGAAATGATAACAGATGAACATATGCATGCCTTTATATTTTGTCCCTCTTTCTCATTTGCACAACTTCTTCTAGATTCTTCAGCAGAAAACGGAACATCGCGTGGCTGTGACGGTCTGTGCTGTGGTCACTTCCTTCACCATCACCCAGGTCCGTTTCATGCCAAAACGAAAACAGTCTTCGCCTTATACTCAGAACAATTGGCGCCAATTTGTGCGATTGGCCAGCTGTAAAAACTAGAGTGCATGCAGATCAATGAGACCGCAGACAGGGTAACAGTCTGATCTGCATACCGTCTCGTCGCGGCCGCTGCAAAAGTCGTTGGCCAATTGGTTGGGAATTGTCTGAGTTCATAACACCTACACTGCAGTAACTGATGGGGGATCCAGTTTTGACATCATGTAAAAAAGGTATCGAGTGAAATTTGAATAGAAGTTTCATTCTAATATAAGTGTCTGTTTTTTCCGATGAATAGCATAATTTCATCCGATTCCGTATTAATCAGATTTCGAAATTTCTGCTGTGTAGAGCACTAACTATCTAGTTACTATGATCACGGTATTCATGATCTACATGGCATCATCTTGTAAAAACAACAAGGTCATGCTTTTTGCTTGAAGAAAGTCAGCTTGCTTTTCAGGCTCCGTCAGCAGCAGTTTTGTGCATCAATACGCTATGGCCGGACGTGAACTTCTCCAGTCAAAGGAAAACCGAATGGTTGGTCAAAAAAAGTATAACGTTAGCAAAAACTTTACCAAAGAGAGAACGACTGTTTCGGGGAAGCATTCTGCTGTGTGTTATTTTCACAAAACCGCTTTGTAGTTCAGTATGGCAAAAATGGGGCGGCGAAGAAATTTTCCGAGTGTGCAGAGTAAAACGATAAATGAAGTAAACCAAATAAATCGTGAATCTTGGATCTTGAATGATGCATTTTTGGTGTAGCTCTGATATGACGCACCGAACGAAAGGGCTCATTCGTTTCGTTCTACTGTGCTATATAGTTTGATTCTGAGATAATACGTTTACCGATCGAACTACAATTTTTAGATCGTGATATACCTCCTTTCCAGGTACGCACTGACCGTCGTAACCTCGTTTCTGGTGATCGTGGGAAAGAGTCTGAACTTCGTGGTGTTCTGTCTGAGCTCCTCCAGCTTCCGTCATCGACTGCTCGTCAGTCTGAGGTCGAAGTTTGGCTGGAGACAGGAGAGGTGGAAGGCGGTCCCGACGGCCCTAAGACCACGCAATATTGTCACCGACCGAGGGTTAGTGAAGGCTTCACGTTCACACGTTATTTTACGTGATGTGATTAGTCACGTGAGATATGTAAACATATCAATGCGTGTTGCAATTTTTTGAGCTAATCCCCCGCGAACACGCAGTATCGCACCGATCGAGGATTAGTGAGGAAATTTACACGTTTACACGTTGTTTCATGTGATCGGAATAGTCACGTGACACGTGTAAGCAAAACATGTCACGCAACATCGTCACCGACCCGGGGTGAGTGAGGGAATTCACACGTTCCACGTGATTTACTTGCTAAAACGGAGGTCAAAGAAAGTTCCAAAAATGGAAAATCTGTTTTATCGTCTTTTCATGCGTTGCGATAGTCATGGTAACGTGAGAAATCTGTATAATTATTTTTTCCGGTTCAGTAGCGCTTCGACTGTCAGAACATGAAGTTTGCTTAATTTTTTTGCGAGCTTTTATGAAAAAATGTAATAAAAAATATTTCCCAAAAACTTCTTTCCAGAAGATGTCAGTCGGTGAACACACAATACACTAGATGCGACAGCCGGGATTCGCAGGTTCTATCCGCAAAGAAGTCATTCCAAAGTATTTGATGGTTACAGTAGTATTATACAATTATAATCAGTTTCACCCATGTGTGGACCCCTAAAATTTATGGACAGTGACCAAATTTGTACGATGATCTAGTTTTTTCTATGGTTCGCTCTCTCCGAAGTGAGCCTAAACCGTTTATGTCGCCCCTAACTGTTTAATCTGTAGTTTGCTCCCATTCGGTTGGAGTCTGTCAAATGTGGCGTGTACCGAGATGAACTACAATTGGGTACGAAAGCTAAAAGATCCCGACACCTTCATCCCATCCTGGGTCTCCTCAATCATACGCTATTTCTCGTCTCTTACATCCCGGCGGGATTTAAGAGCGATAAGTAGCGTATGTTTGAGGAGACGCAGGATGGGATAAAGGTGTCGGGATCTTCTGGCATACGTACTCAGATCAGATTCGGTCATTGCCTAGAGTAACGGTAAATATACAATTGTACTCACCCATCTGTAGACACATACAGTAGATAACGAGTAACCAAATCTTTGTTCTAGTTTCATTTTCGTAATTCACGAATTTGAACAGAAAGTCAAACTATTTTAAGAAAACACACTGGTCCTGACAGGTTACATTAATAAGAGAACCACCACGCGTTACCAGGTTCCAAGTGTATTCCCTATGATATGAGCGTGTGAATGAGAGTATACCACTATCGAGGTACTGTATCTGAAACTTGTGCTGTGCATCACAGCAAAATGAGCGATTTTTACCTATTTTCAGTGTGTGCAATGTGATTGTGATCTATTTTCTGATAGTTATTGACATATTGTGATCTCTCTATTTTTGAAGTTTTATAAATTTTTCTCTGATGTGTGCTTCTGTATATATCGATGAGTCAAATATTCGAAAAAGATTAAATAAAAAATTGATTTCATATCATTGGAGGAAAACACATTAAAATAGAATTTGAACAAGGTGTTTGAAAATTTCTGTTTTTTTTTCTGGACATTCTAAATATAGCCTGACATTTAGGTGCTTCATATTGGAAATATGAGCCGCTGCCTATTCGTGACAATCTATCATATTTTCAATAGGCTTTTGTCAAATTGGACACGTTTCATCGATATTTCGCGTTATTTGAATTCCGGAGCTTCATCATTTTGAATCTTTTATATCTTTAAAGCAGTTTAAAAACAGTAGGTATCTACAAATGGTTATTTCTGAATTGTAAAGTTTTTCACACGCCTCTCGATTAGGTAACCAAAAAAAACATAGATTCAAAAAGTGCAATTTTCTTAGTGTAGCCTGCGCTCATTGGGTAACTATAGAGAATCAGTGGGAAAAAATCGGAAGAAATGCGAAAACACCGTCGTCCAGAGCTTTTTATGCTGTTCATCGTACTTATCTCAGGTGAGAATGCGAGAACAAGAAAATAGCACATGTTTTCACACCTACACTGGTCCGTTCTATAGTTCTTGCCATTCCCACTGAGACTTTATCAGTGTGCCAATGAACCGTTGAATGAACATACTTCATAGAAATATCAGGTTTTATACAGATTATTTTCTTTCACGTACTGTCACAGATGTTAATTGCCGCTCAGAAAAACGTCTAGTGTTTTGGAAAACATGAACGGGTGGAAAAGACACCTGAAAAATTTGTTGCCACGTTGCCGAGGTCTCAGTGGGAATGATGGACACTATATCTCAACCTGCGCTTCCTCGAACAGACGTTATACTAGAAGTAAAATGAACAATCACGTGAAGTCAGCATTCTAATGCGGAATCGTGCACTTTGTCATTGCACGTCTCTGAGTTCTGATGTGCTCAACATGTTTCACGTGACTGTGCAGTTGACTAACAGTGCGTGTCTCTGGTCCTGTATAGTCGTCGCCAACGCATTAGGCGGGAGGGTACTGTATATCTCACTTTCCGTTGTGTACGCACACATATGTACATTCCGAAGCTCGCTGGATACGTGGACTAACAGCGCAGTGGTTAGCGCCCTGCTATGGATATTTTGCTCGCAGGTTCGATTCCGGCGAGACACAGAATTTATAAATTTGGCGCCCGCTATACGAGCCTATCCCGCTGTGTTTGTAGTTTGATCGCACTTTTCCGTCAAAGAGATCAAACTACAACGAAGCCTAGTTTCTTTCCTATGAAACGGGTGTTTTGCCTGCCTCCCCCTCTATTATTCCAGTCAACAGTGGGGAATTGGCGGCCATTTTCTATTTTCGGCCCATCTAACCGCATTCCAGATATGGTTGCATATTATTTGGTCGTATTGACGTATTGTATTTTCGTTTTTTGATTTTATAACTATGAAAAATGTGTTCAAGCTTTGTTAGGTGTCTAACTGAGAGAGAAAGTTAGACAGAGAGATATGAACTTTCTCAATGAACTAAAACACTTGGCTGAGTTTGAATCCTCTGTGTTTCATTTCATATGTAATGTTTTTATGATTGGATATTTTTGTTTCTGTGTTCTCTGAAACTTGCCAGTTAGCCCAACAACCTTCTAATCTTTCCTGACATCTCAGTTTACATCCAATATTGTTGAAGCGCATGTCCCTTTGAATGCAACAATAAACCGCTTGGCTGCTCTCTTTCAAAGAAACCCGGAATCACTCTCTTTTTGTTCTACTTGATGTAAAAGGTTGTAGGACACACTAAATATATTGCATTCAGCAATCTGTCAGCATAGTTCAAGGTATAAAGTCATATTGATAAGGGGTTTTAGACTGAATTCTAAGAAGATGAGTAGGGCGAGAAAGAGAGAGAAAGGAAGACAGATAGATAGATAGAGAGAGAGAGAGAGAGAGAGAGAGAGAGAGAGAGAGAGAGAGAGAGAGAGAGAGGGAGAGAGAGAGGAAGAGAGAGATAAAATGAAACTTATTAACTCGATGAATAAACTACCGATTCTACACTTTCCATCATTGATTTCAAGAAAAGCGTACCAGCGGCAGGCGTTTTGTCCTATTTTGCTATTTTTTCTCCTCCGAAACGGAGGATTAGTTGTGATAACTGTGTGCGGTAGTTCTCGGTTCTCCCTCCTTGTGGTGCACTTTAGTTTCGCACATTTGCCGGTCTCTCTTCGTGAAATTCATATCAGATAACTGTCTTTATGGATGTTTTACTAGTGAAATGTTCAGCAGTCACGTCAACGTGAATACTGTTTCTTCCGAAAATAGGCACAGGTAACACTGCTTATGAACATGTTTCTTATTTACTAGTGAAACTATGGATAATCAAGTGAGCCGTGAAGAAGCGGACAAATTTCTTCCTGTACTATGCGTAAAAATAATTCGAAAAATATCAGATTAAACTCTATTTTACGTTCCGGTTTTCTGATGTGTTTATATATTATTCTTGCAGATAGGCTAACAATACGATTATTCTCGTTGAAGTAAGCAAAATTGCTTAGTCGTTTCATTGAAGAAAAAACTCTTAAATACAGTTGTATACAGAATAGTTGAGATGTTCGCTCTATAGTATACATCTAGCGAAATGGGGTAAAGAAATACGGAAACATGCTTATTTCGCTACGGACCGGAATAATTGCCAGTTGCCGTTGAAATTGCTCTGCAAACGCAACGCTATTTCCTCTTTGCGCTCAACAGACGCTGTTAAATACTCTGTTTCATCAATTGATGTCTTTCTACAGTAATCCGTCCAACATTCAAGAAGGCCTTCCAATGAATAATGGTTTCAAACTTTCTGAGTTTATAGTAGTAAAGGTTCATGAGACCCTACCGAAACTTGAAGCAAATTCAAAAACGCTAACATACCAAATTTTGACCACAAAATTTGAGCACATTACTGTAGAGGGTTATAAATGGGTGGAATAAACCATAGCAGTTCCTTCAACCTGATGAGTGTGTAGTATTTCAAACTTTTGTAATAAACACAGATGTGTATCTTGTGTAGTTAATATGTAACACTTATTCAACATATTCATGTATTCGACACATAGTACAAACATGAACTAATGTATCACATGATGTTCTCTCAACTTCTTGCTTCATTGGCTTTTTGAACAAGGGAGGGCCAAGGTTCAGAGCGCAAAGAAACAATGTCAGAATTGAAGTGAAGTTGAGGTTGTGCATAGCAGTACTCAACTTTTAAACCCAAGTTTCTGTGGGGAGAAGTGGGAAAACGGTAATTTTATACAAAAACTTTCCGAGTTTGTAGTTTGATTACGTTGCAGAGAACGATTGGGGATCTTGTGTTTCAACAGAAACTTTACCTGGAAGATTAAAGTTAAATGATTCGAAACATGTCTGTGAGTGTAGAAGAAGGGATGACAGAAGGCTGCCCTACGGAGATGTTCAATGAGACGAGACAGTGTGAAGTACTATTAGACGCAGACTAGAAGTATTGCACGTGGAAACTTTCTGTGCCAACAAGTGCTATTTTCCTTCAACTTAACTGAGGCAAATCACAAGTGAGCATTCTCCGAGGTATCTATCGAGATGGCCTTCCCAAACTGTCGAAGTTTTCAAAATTGTGTATGGTCATAGCAGAACTATCGAGCCCTTTCCACACTAAGTAACATAATTCGATTGCCTCGCACGATTCCCACGTTTATATTATGTAAAAACGGCAGAATATTCACATTACAAGGTAGTTTTTGATCTCGAATTTGAATTTCCCGCGGAAAGTCATTTGGTGGTACTGTAGGCGGTTATTTTTAGCCAAACGGCAGCCAATTTTTTCATCAAATTTTGATCGATCGATATTCATTTAATGTACATTTAAATACCTGTTTCACATATACTGTGTTCTTCTAGCTATAGCAGGAAATTGGTGGAATTGACCTCTCCCGCTCTGCTCTATATTTGTTCCCCTCCCATTTGTTAAAATGTTGACTTAGAATGTTTGAGCAGTCGATTTTGAGCGAAAAATTTGATGTCTTTCCGTTTCGGAGTCTGGTTATTAGGTTTAAAACAGCTCAGTTTTTTTTTTAAATGAATATCTGAATATCTCAAAATTGTTCTTGACTGTTTATGTTGAGAAATCATCTGATCTCATTATTATTCAAATCGTATAAAGGGCTAGGCAATATAATGTATTCGGGATTGCCATTGCCACCAAACACATTTCGATTAGTTATGCGTCATATTTTTTGAGCGGTGATAATACCTTGACATGTGTCTTATCTGTCATTATTTTCATATTCGATTGTTCGTGTAGAGTATATTTGTTAGCATTCAGCATTTATGTTGAAATTTTAAAGCTGGAAGAAAATCTTATAAGTTCAAAGTAAGTTTATCCCACCGATGATAGTTCAATTAGTTGTTAGTTAGTAGAATGTTGTCTTAATGGTGCGTTTCCGATTAGTTCAAACTTTATACATTATACTTCTCTTTTTCACATCGAAATTGGCGAAATCCTTCTTCAACACCATTCACCATTATCTGAATAGTTTCATGACACAAAAAGTATATTTATAGTTTGTCAAAGTGCTATACATGGTTTTTTTCGTTACTCGTCTGTAAGTAAATTTCACCAGCTGCGACTGAGACTGAGACTATTCGACTCCAGCTTATAAAGCAGAAATGCCGTTTCTATTCTATGTTCTATCTAATATTTAGACCACAATTCAGTAAAGCTGTCCCATCAAAACATTTCAGAAATTGGGCTCCTTTTTGACAATTTCAAGCAATTTACCTAATTTCGATACAAAAATGTGTTTCATTTGTTGAAATCGAAAAAGCGGTTTCCTTTGAATAGTGATCAGAGATCAGACCATTTTCTCTCACCAATTCTATTTTCTCAAACACTCAAACTAATTCAGATAGTTTGTGTTTTTTTTGTTTACGTGATCGTATTTGGTAATTCTATCATAGTTCGTTTGATTCCAGCCATATTTATTGATTTGTTCCAGGTTTCGCTATGAAGAGTTGGAGGTCTTCACTGAGATCTCCGCTGACTACTCCGAAAGCTCCAAAAAATGACAATAATACGACGACAGCATCGGCTCCAGAAGAAATCCCCGTGGTGCTGAGGAGGCGAACACTAGAGAGAAAATGTTAGTTCTTGTTTTTTGTTTTGATTATTTTTGAAAAGTTCTATGTTTACAGTGACTGTCTATATATGGTTGGCTCCATATTATTGATACCTCGTTGATTTAAATATAAAACACACACTTATATCTCTGTGTCATGAAATGGTGATTTGTAGTGTCGAGTATGCTAGGGCGATGCTTTCGGGTCTAGAATCTACCTATAAATGTCATGGTACTAGTAGTTATATAATGTAAGTCATGGATCTCTGGTTTAGTTCAGTATCAACACAGATAATTAAGGTTAGTGCAGTAGCTCTTCAATACTTCAATTATGACTTCTCAGTATGTTTGGACTTTTAATTAGAATGTGGCATAGCGGAGTTTCGTAATTACCGAGAGTGGAGAGTAGAAGTAGTTGAGTAGTAGTATAGTTTAGAGTGGCCATAAGTTGACCGGTTGACTCCTACCCGTACACCATTAAGGTAAGACTGCTTCACGAAGAGGAGTCTGTTACTGTTTCTCCATTTTAATATGCAAAGTTTCCTATTTTTCATTAAAAAGTAGGCGACTTCTTCCGAGTTTGGCCAAAAAGGAATTAGTTTCATGAATTTTCGTGGCTACCCGGACAACTTTACTGGGTTATGATGACTCCCTAGTGTGTGTGGACTTTTAATTAGAATATAGCATAGCGTAGTTTTGTAATTAGCGAGAGTAGCAGGTTGCAGGTAGTATAGTTTAGAGTATCCATAAGTTGACCCCTCAGTGGTAGTAATCCCACTCCGGGTCACACTACAGTTGCATTGTCTAGTGTTTCCTGCTACATTGTCTGGCGTCCCCCTATGCTGGAATGGTCTTTTTGCACCGAACTCTGACCTTTTTTGGAGTTTTCTATAGATATTGGTTATTCATTGTTCTTATTTTATTTAACACCCTAACTGTGAAAGTTAAACGTTTAAACTCAATTACATGTTATCTAAATATATTTTCTCTAGAAATTTGGACGTTTTGAATAGTTGAATTCGAATTACTTTAAATATTTTGAGCTGTATCGGTTTTAGATGTACAACCAGTGTCACAACACTTTTTGGAAACCTCAGATGAATAGTTATAAATTAGACTTGCAACTTGCTGCTTTTCTGATAGATCTGGGAAATTTTCTCACGCAAACTCGCAAACCAATGAAAGTATTTTCTTTTGAAAACGGGTCCCTGTTTGAAGAATAGTCTGACCTTAGTGGTTTGAGTGTATCGCGATTGCTGAAGTTTGCAAGTGTGTATGCTGTGTGATATTGCGGAGCAATGTCACATGTACTATACCATCTGGAATTGGAACAGCGAAGATCACTTTGACCACGTTGTGAAACCACATATGTTGCGATGCACGGAATTTCACTAGTTTCAATTTCAGTTTTAAAAAGTTTCAGTGTTTGTCTGAGGTTATTCATCGTTATTTTACTTCCAATGTCCAATATTTCTCCCAAGGTTAGTCTAACTAGCCGTTTTTTGAATCACTTTGATTGAAAGTGGTTACTCGAAAAAGTTTCAAACTGAAGCGATTTCCTGGTAACGTGTAGGTTCTTCAATCGAAAATCGAACGTTTTTGATGACTATCATCCCGGAGCGCATCTCTTTACATTGCTACTTTTTGGTTAATCTGTTGGTTGGCAAATAGTTCTGTCACCAACTTAGAGACTTTTCAATCCAACCTGGCGTTCGATTGTGGAATAGTCGAAGTAGTTGTTGGTAGCTTCGTTGAAATATTTTTCACCACCAACACTCCAACAGTCTCTTTTGGGGACTCTGTTTAATCGATAGGCTAACTGGGAATTTTTAGAAACTCAGTTCAAAAGCAATTTATGACGTACCTATCAAGTTTAGTATATCGTCTATCGTGCAGCTTCTCGTTGATTGTTTTTCGTGTTCGTAGGCCCTCGTTTTTATCCAATACGCAACCGATAGGTGACGGGATATGCAGCTAATCCCAATGTAATCCTGGTTTACTGCGGATGTAGCCATATAAATGGGCATCGCTAGAGCGGTTTTTGCCGACAACACTAGTTTCTTCTTCGAGAATTTGCTCCAAAAAGGCAAAACTTCTATTTTTAATGTCGACTGCTGGTTACTACTACCAGAGATGTGAACGGGGTGAGTCGCAGTCAGTTACTCAATCGATAATTACCGTCCTGAGCTTGGCTCGAAGATATTTCTACTATACCTTCCTTCAGGTCCATGAAAATAACAAATACTAACAGTCAATTTTCAACAAATAGGAAGAAAACCAGAAAAGATGGGTTTCTTTCAACTAACACTAACAACAAGTTTCGGCTTTCCCTCTTCATTTTAGGGTTTGAAAAGAAAGTGAGATATTCTTAAAATTGAATTTTTAAACTTCAAACAGCTTATTCTGAATTAATAGTTCATTCTGTTTGTCTACTGGTACCGGTATATCTTGGTGTTCTCCTGACCTTGATTAGCAGATGAAGTCATTTTGGCCTTCCTCGGTGTCGGTATTTCTCCTCCAGTCGGTCGCTTATCGTCCTACGCATCTCCCGGCTAATGGCTGCCCCGTGCAAGCAACGCAACGAACGCAGTATCTACTCTATTTAGATGCATTGTTCTAATGGATGGTTTCGTAGTTTTGGTGGTTTACTGGATAGAATACGATGTGCGTGTACGACATTCTTTAAGTTCAGTTTGTAGTTCTTAGAGTTTACTTCGTGATCATTTGGTCAGGATTTTCTCGACGTTTTTTTTCTCGATAGTTATTAATTCTCAAATGCGATAGCAACTCATCTTTGGCAGTCGATACTCGATAATGACGTGCAACTTTGGTTGGGTTTTATGTTCATCAGCATTTCTTTTTTTCTGTGTTTGGACGAGTATTTTCTCAGGGCTGTTTTAGTAGCCCATTTCTCTACCACCTGTTAGATGATTCATTATTTCTCATTTCGATTAATAACCTGTTTTCACGCATTTTGCACAGAGACTAGTGATGTTTAGTTTGCTATTTCGACGAAAAAAGACTATTGTTTTGTCCCTTATTTTTAGTTCAGTTCAAGTTTCGAATGTGAAAAGGCTTAGAGATATAGCAGGCTAATCCGACTAACGGTTCAACGGACTAACTGACTAACTCTCAAATTTCCGGCAAGTTAAATGGTCATATCTGGTTATAACCTTAAATCATGTGAATCTGGCCGCCCGTCCGCTATTCTATTCTGTCTGGTTGACCTCTTTTCCGGTCGCTTAGTTTGATTCGATTATTGAGTGACGATGAACGGAAAGAGAAAGGGACACCGAATTAGAATGACTCATCCCGCCCAGTTGTTTATTTGAGCCCTTGTCTTGTTTTTATCTGGTCATCTTACACCATACTCTGGCAAACTGGGCTAAATGAACGAAATCTCGAAATGACTCCTTCTTTGCCAACATTCTGGAGAACAATCCATGAAATTATACTTTTATACTTTTATTCCAAGAATGCGTTTCGAGGAATATTTGGACATGACTCATCTCAATCGTTTATTTGAGTCCTCTTGTTTTTCTCCGGTCCATCACGTGTACTCTGCTTGCGATCAACAGTTGACACTTGAGGTTCATTGTCAGTGACTCATGGTGGAGCTATTTCGAGGTTAACATTGAGACACTTCTTGTTTAGTTCACGGTAGTATTTCGAAAGATTCTACTTCATAGGTGAAGCGGTCTGTAGTTCTAGTGCGATTCCCATTCCTAACTATAATAAAACTACTAACATCTCTCCTGATCTAAGGATTGGTATTTCTTTTTATTGACGCATTCTTCACCAGATTATGGAAACTTTACTGTAAACATTTCAGTTTCATAATTCGATTACGTCTCAAATAGACATCGGAGGCCTGGGGAAGTAAAGTTAAGTAATTGTCTTGAAACGTAAATCCCAAAGAAAATACTATGAGATTCATCATCCATCCCTTGATGTCTACCATATTTCTCTACAACTAAATAACCATTATCATCTTATATGTATTGCGCAGATGTTGTCATTGCGTTGTTGTACTAGTTAGTATAGGGGGGGGGGGGACATTGGCCGGCCGGCCTGCAGTGTGAAAACCAATCCAGTAAAACGCTGGGCAAAACGAGAAATCGATAACTGCGGTAGTGACTCGTGTTTGGCTGGGGTCGGTTTCTATTCCGCGCGACATGTGGATCTTCTTCTTTATATATTTGTTCATAAACTAATTAATTAGGGAAATAAGCTCATAATTGCCTAATTAGAGAGTATTTTTGAAGAGAATTACGCACTTTGCAAGTAGTTTTTGTTGTTGAAAAGTTTTCATTGATCAGATTTTTATAGGAAAATTTGATAGCAGTCAAGTTATTTAGTTATTTCTTTGTATTTGTGTATATTTTACGTGCAACAACAATTTACTGTTTACCCGTCTCAAGTAAGGTGTTTACATGTTTTCCCATAAAAAAGGTGGGAAATTGATTAGTCTACCCCGCCACCTACCCTAAGATGTATAATTAGTTTGGGTAATCCGCTACGTTGTCCCGCTGAGAAATGACGGCTTTTGTGTGGCGGCGCGCGCGCCTGGGAATGCGTTATGCGACTTGTAATTAGGCAGAAGGCAGTATTGTTAGTGTCACCCACATCCAGTTGTAACATGTTGATTTTTTTTTGATTTTTGTTAACAAGTTCCAAACCGTTACCTTAAACATGAGTGTAAACTTTTGTGTTAGTGCGACTTGTAATTAGGCAGAAGACAGTATTGTTCGGTTACCCACATTCAGTTCTAATATGGAGATTATTATTATTCTTCATGGTCTTGATCGTTTTCAACGTATCTCTTGAACTTGAGCGTTAACGTTACAGCATAAGGCAGTATTGCTACGTCTTAGTTTACGGGTTTACGCCGAATATTCTTTCGTTAGTTTTCACCATAAGTTTCTTTTTTTCAATTTCGCGGAATTAGGTTGAATTGTGTTACTTTGGGCAGCCTTTCCCAACTGCAACTGTCCGAATCTGGTGTCCGCAATCTCTCATGCGGCTAGCGATATTATTATATTAGTGGGCCTGGATTGCGTAACCAACCAACCGCGCGAGTAGCCCACATGAGGTCTAGTTTGTTCCCATACACCAGCAAAGTTGTACGAATGGCGAATAGTCATAAAAATTTCAGGAAAAAAAACTGACTGTATTTTGCCAATCTAATACTGTGAAAATTCGCCTATTCTCGAAGCAAAATCATGGATTTTCACGTATGAAAATGAGAGAATGGGCTTTTTAGTAGAATAGTCGCACTTTACTAGTGTATGTGCCCCCATGATGTCTAGTTCTAGTTTATTTCACTCCTCTCCCACAAATTGTTTATAGACACATGCGCCGCCAAATACACACTTTTCGAGCTTCCCTTTTGTTTTCGGGAATTCGTTTAGTATTGAGAAAGGGCGGGCCGCGGGGCACAAATGAGGAAGTTTTGAGGTTTGTTTGTGGATTTTTTTTTGCTCTAGAATAGGATGTTTTGCACTCCCAATGGTTGTAGCTAAAATTACAGTGTAACCTCAAACTGGCAAAAAGTGATAGGTTTAGACAGAATTGTATAGTACATTTGGGTCCTAAATCTGAGTTGTGGTAAGTTTGGCTTCTAAGAACTGACACTTGGACCAGATTTTCTTACTGTTCTGTGTATCCGATTCACGCAATTATCCACGCTTTTTCCCACTGCATAAATTGTCGGATAATGAGAACAATGGTAGTGGTGACTGGTCTCATTGACACTGTTCCGAGAGGGTTTTCATTTGACTTTGACGCTGGCCCCAACTAGTTTTGTATCAATTGTCTTTTGTCTGTGGCCGAACTGCCCATCACATTACTGTCTCGCTTTGCCTTCACGCCGCCGACCGGCATTTACCAGTTATTGGATCATGCTCTAACTCCTGTAAAGTTGTCCAAATAGTCGGAAAAGTTTGAAAAAAGTCTATTTTTGATGAAAAATTATTATTTTTACGTGTGGTGTTTAGTGTTTACGAAGTTTGTTCGAGTGAAAAACTATAGTTTTACTGATATGAAATGTGAAAACGACTGTTTACAAACTTTCATACTCTCAGAGTGATGAAACTTCATGCTCACAGTTATTATAGACGCGCGTTTGCAAAATCGTTCTCTGTTCTTTGCTGGCACGCCAAAAATTTACCTGCCATTAGCAACATTCTCTCCGAGTTGAACAGACCAGCTGCCGAGTTTTTGTTAAAGTTTCATGGAACAAGTTATTCGCCTAACATATTGATTGATTTAAACGTTAAAATGTGCAAACAGCAAAAACCAGTGACTCACACCCCTATATCACATTCACATATGAGCTATGCATAATGCATCCCATTCGAGTTGTACATACCTTAGTTAAGCTTTCTGAACTGCCAGAAAAATTATGGAAATATGTGCTCAGTGAAAGGTGCCACTCAAAATCGTTTCGACCCTGATTCAAGATAGAAAAATGTTTAAAAAAAACAGGCTCCTTACCTTTTTGCCAAAATCAACCCTATTTGTTCATTTCTGATGCAAAATTATGGAGTTTGACCTATTTAAATCTGAAAACGGAGTTTTTTCTCTCAAATAATTACACCTTACTGATGTTTGTTCGAATCCCATTGCGTTTTGTGTTGTCTTCCCTATGGTATGCTAATAGTGTTTGTTGTGCGGCGCCAAGAGTTGTTTGCCGCCTATAATAAATGGTATAATATAATTGCAATTGAGGGGGGGGGGGCTTCAATTGATCCTCCTTTTTTCGTCTAGTAATGGAGGGAAACGGCCTCGGGTAGCGAGAGAGAGAGAGAGGCTGTAATGACCACTCGGTTGATATGTTTATTTTGAGTTTATTTAAAGTCTTTTAACATAACTTAGTTTGTTTTTGATTAAATGATCTTTACTTCAGAGGAAAAGTGGCTCTTTAGTTACTGGTGAGGACAAATTTTTATTAGCTGTTGTAAGTTAATTTGGCACCGAATATGCGTTGGTAATCGAATGATGAGGCTGGTTGTAAGTGAAGTTGGCAGCTGCAGCCGGCATTTTTGTTAGAACGCTATATTCGGAAACTTTGCGAAATTGTAGAAAAATTGACTTACATTCATATGAAGTCTTCTAATATCAAATTTTTTGGGTTGAAGCGTTGTTTATTTTGAGCTTTACACGTTACAATAAGATCATGATAAGTTAATATAGTATTTTTTGTGGTTTCACAGTCTCAGTGATGGTTCTGCCGACTGGTCACGTGCTACTTGTATTTCTGTCCTGTTTGCCAGTTGTTGTTGATTATCGCCTCGTGGGACAACAACGATTGATTGGGGAGATATGCATACTGGATGTATGGGAATCAGTGTTTTGATTGAGAGTTAGAAAGGGGGCGAAGTCATATTTTGGTCTGAAATCTTACTTTTTACCCATTTACCGCAAGACAACTTGACTTGATAGTTTGTTGGTTCTGAATACGTTTTCCTGATATTCCTTATTTGAAAACACGAATAGGAAGTCATTCGTATTGATAATAATAGCTCTATTTGTAATTATCTTCATCATATCAAGATAATAGTAATAAGTAGTAATAATAACACAGTTATCGGTCCTACTCCAGCCCTTGTATCTGATTTGCTCTACTAATCCGTGGAACACTTGTTGTTGTGCCCCTTTTGCCTGCAGGGGGGGGGGCTTATTATATTTACGAGATTTACAATTACAATGACCGTTGGTGGGGCGCCGCGGGTCAGCTGTTTATATGCGTCCGCCTCCTTATGCCAGGCAACGACTCCCTTTTTTATTGGAACATCCAGGCACCAGTAAGATGTGACTTTTCTACAGAAAATAGTCCGATTATAGCTGTGAATACATTGAATTTTATGTTTTCTGTTTCTATCAAAATTTTTACATTTATTCGAGTTTAGCTTAACTTTAACTTTGACGTCAGTCTTATTTTCTTGACCTTTTTGACAAATTTACTGGATTATGTCTCCACATTCTATTGCTAGAAAGTGTTGAGTATTAATATTGTCTCAGAGAGAGATAGAGAATGCGAGATAGAGAAGAGAGAATAATCTGTATTTTAACTATACTGAGAAGAAAACTGTTACCGTTACTGACCAACTCTGATATAAGCATTTTTTTTCATCTCCCATCTCTATTTCGCTCTGTCTCCCTTTCTCTCTCTCTCTCTCTCTCTCTCTCTCTCTCTCTCTCTCTCTCTCTCTCTCTCTCTCTCCATCTCTCCCTCTCTCTCTAGCCTATCTCTGTATTTGTGGGCACCTGCTGATAGCAAGAGTGTTGTGTTTTACGTTACGAGGCGGCGATTGCTTTGATTGGTTTAGACCATTCTATATACCCTAAAAGGTGGCTATTACGGACGGAAACAACGCTGTTTATAGTTTATTCTGGTTGATTTTTAACTAAATCTTGTGAAAATGTTTTTTATACTAGTAGAGCAACTGGCCTGTGATTTTTGTGGGGTTTCATTCAACAATTTGACGTCGATTTCACTCTCTCTCTCTCTCCCTCTCCCTGTCTCTCTCTCTCTATTTCTCTCTCTCTCCCTCTCCCTGTCTAGACTGAAGTTGAAAGAAAGTGGCCTGGTCATTTCCGGTGTTCTCATTGTCCACGCAAGTAATTTGGCTAGGTGAAAATCTGACAAGTTTCCCACGGCCACGACCCCATGACTTTTCACTATTTGAATTCTCTATTTCAAAATATGGAGTCATCTTTCATCCAAAAATTGAACCAGAATAATCCAAAATGCAATAGAATGCCTATGTAGCTAGAATAAAAACTAGTTGCAAGTGTGTGAGGTTGTCTTTCGTATACGGTATGTGTACATGTGATGATAGTTTTATCTATGTTATGTGTCCGTCGGATATGTCTCGGTCATATACCAGTAAAGTTGTCCGAATAGTCAGAAAAATAAAAAAAATAGACTACTTTTTTGCTGAAAACAGTAGAATTTCTCTGATTTTCGTGCGAAATCATCAATTTTCCCGTGTTTGAAGCTAAAAACGGACTACTTTTTGTCGCTTAGTCGGACCTTACTGGTGTATGATCTCGGTAGTGTCGCCTGATCCCCTGAATCGGGTTGTTTTTCACTTATTCTCATTTAAATTTGTAATCGAAAAGGATAAAGGAGATTAATTTCTGTGGAATATGCACACCTTACTGAAATACTGATGTTTGTTGTGTGTACGGCATGGAAAAAGTGAAGAATTCAGTGACAAACACGCGATGATATGTTATATGTCTCTGGGATATATCTCGGTTAATGCCCCCCTCAATCGGGTTGTTTTTCGCCCTCTTTTCTGGTGTCGCGCCCGGCCCTCTTTCCACGGCTTTTTAGTCGTACATTCAGAGACGATCATTGGCATGATGGCATCAATGATGACCTAGACCTGTGCTCTTTCTTCTTTCGTAGAGACGTAGAGACATATCTGTAATTTGTGTTATTCGTCTTATGTGAAGAGTTATATTGGTATAAATGGCACGGATTGAAATTAGTCAAAACTAATCCATGCTCTAGGCATATTCTTGATTTTGAGCTTTTGTGAAATTCGCTTGTGGAATCATTTAATGTATTTAAAAGTATGATAATGGATATCTAAAGTTGCGTTATTTAGAAAGTTTCCGTTCCCGGGGGTAATGTGGTTTGGCGTTTCTCGGTTTGGCTTGGCAAGATTTACTATTGAGATTATGTGGCGAGATGAGTGTTCATGCCTAATTGAGTACTATCAAGGCGCGGTCTAATAGGGGCATAATAGGGGCATAATAGGATGAGTGTAATAATAGATGGGTGTTCCAGGGTTGAGCTGGAGATTTAGGTTTTCTCAATGAAATAATGAATTCGAAAAACTGGTTCTTCGCCAAACTCAGGAAAACCTTATTTTTAATGCAAAAAAAATCATGATTTTCATCAAATCGAAAAACTGGTTCCTCTTAGTACTATAGCCACACCTCATTTGTGTGTGTGGTTATCACTTATCATTTACTGCTCAGAGTTGATCGCGGTGTCAAATAGTTGTGCTGTCGATGAGATTTTCGTTGGTTCCGCACCTATTTGCACTGTTGTGTTGCCTATATGAGAGGGGGGCTCCTTGTCTCACACACACGTCCCCTAATCACGAGCCAAACCAACACACATATCCCTCCAAATCGGCTGCTTTTTCTGAGAATACAAAAAAGTTTGTCTATTTCGGACAAATTCTTATCAGTTAACCATCAATCGGGTTACCTGGTTAACCCTTTTGTCAACCACTAAGTAACCCAAAATTGTCCCCAAAATACATTGTAAAAAAGGGTTGCAAAGCGGTTAAGGAAATACCGGGTTCCTTGTGGAATTGGCCTCTATTTTGTTATTAAAAACCGAAAAAATATATATCGATTAGCCAGATTGAATTTTCCTTCAAAAGTTCATTTATTTGGAATGTAAAATATCAAATTTGCACTTTTTCATCAGAAATATTCTTTAATAGCACCTTGTAGTGACGAGCCAACCCAAACAGAGATCCGTTCAAATCGACTGGTTTTTCTGAGAATTCAGCAAATTTTGTAATATATTTTGTTATTAAAAACTAATGTTATAAAAATGTTGTTTGGTCAAATACGTCTCTTCTTTTTTTTTCGCTTTCTGCTGAAATTCAGATATACAGTGTACAAATATAGAATATAGTATGAATTGTGCCAGAGCTGTGATTGTTAATCTTGGCATTCATTGTTGTGATCGGTTTCCCATTCCATAACATAGGACATGGCCGTATTTTGCTCGACTTTTTTTCTGAATGATCTGACTCATCCAATCTCTATCATTTGTTGGTATGCATAATACGCCTTTCTACACCCACGTATCAGTCTCTCTATCTATCTCTCTCTCTCTCTCTCTCTCTCTCTCTCTCTCTCTCTCTCCCTCTATCCTTTTCTCTCTTCATTTTCCTCTCTCTTTCTCTCTCTCTCTCTCTTCCCGCTCTCTCTTTCTCTCTCTCTTTCTCTCCCTCTCTCAGTTTTTCTTTATAATGGATGGGATTTCGAGAACCGGGGGGTCTGGTTTAATTGGGGGCAGGCGTTCGGTTATATAATCACCTCACGGGCTCAACTAGCCATATTTGTCCTCATCATTTCACTAGTAAACTGCCCGGCTGTAAAATGGTTTCCTCGCAGGATCATATTTCTAGATGGAAAAGACGCTTCCATAGCGTCTCTAACCTGCCCTCCCATATTATTCTCAGCCCTATTTGTGAGTTACGAATACACTTAATAAGTTCTGAATGAAATTTGTCAAGTTACACAAGTTAGTTATCCAACTCTTTGTTTGTTTGTTGTTTCGTAAAAGGTGTGACTATTCGCTACCGAAAGGACTCAATTTTTCTATTAAACTAGTGAAAAATTCATGATTTTGCATTTTTTTTCTCGCAATTCGGACAACTTCACTGAAGTATATGCCTGTAAAGTGTAAAGTAGTAACTAGTTGGTCCAGTTGCGCTAAATGGCTACTTTTCCTACGGTTATTTGTGAATAGTAATTGAGACTGGGGTACTGGTTAACTGGTTTAGTTGGGCAGTTAGCTTTGTTGGTCTTTGTTTACTTGGCGCGATTGACTTGTTTGCTGTCCTGTTTTGCATATTTATGGTAGTTTCGAAACAGTCTTGGTTTGATCAGTTGAACCGCACACGTTCCGAACACGTGATGTTCACGTTGAAGCAGTTTTCCTTGTGCGTGAAATGATGAAATATTGTACAATTTCCTCATATTTGAATGTAAAAATCCATTGCACACTTTAATTGGCCAATGGCGATCGTGTTGGCCATTTCTATCTTGCCCCCTTTTCTGTACGTCTCTTCGAACCATATCCTAAATGCTCAGCGTTTTGAGAAAAAAACCCTGTTTTTGGTCCGAAGATTTGGGCAAACCCCCCCCCTCAAAAATTGTCTGATTTAGCGATTTTGTAAATTAAGGGCAAAACCCCCTTATAATGCCTGAGGGGGAGGCGGGGAGGGCAAAACCCCCCTGTTTGAAAAAGTCACAACTCTGAGGCATTTAGGGTATGCTTCGAACTTCGAACCGTAGATCAAACTACAACTTATGTATGGCCACACTCTATTCCCCGTTTCCGTTCTCCATATTTATCTCTTCCCATTGCAGCGGGCTTCTTCGGTCGTCCGTCGTCTAGCCGTCTCTCTGCCGCCTCTCTCTCGCAGCGACGCGGCCATTCCGTCGACTCGCCCCTCCGTCGTCCCTCTCTGTTAATAGGTGGGATAGTTTATGCAAATTTTTATTGTTTCTATTCTAATAGTTGGTATTAGTGTAATAGTTCAACAAATTATATTTCTTGCTAGTTTAACTGTAAGGTCTGAGCTTTTTGCCTTTGTTTACCTAGTCTGTTAATCATATATAATCATAAAATTGGCGGTGTATGAACTCGCTATCAAACGGACAATCGAACGGCTTTTAGCCGACCAGTAGGGGTTCAGTAGATGATTTATTTCTGTTAATTGTATTTACCTGTTACCTCTGAAGCTTTTGCTTTGTATACAATATGTATGCTGTTAACAGAGGCCCCCACCGCTGCCGAGTCGGAGATGATTGGGCCGGGACCTCCATCTGCGTTGCCGCAGATGCCCCCCGAGGATCAGCTCCTGCCGATGTTCGACGAAGTTCTGGTTAGTCGAGATGTTTCTAGTAAAATGCTTGGTAGCGGGAAACGTGGGATATAATGGAGAACTATTTGAACTCAGCTTTTATGAAGTTGGTTAAAACTAGACTATTTATATATTTTTTGAATTTACCAAAGTTGGCGTTTCTTCTGATGTTCGACGAAGTTCTGGTTAGTCGAGATGTTACTAGTGAAATGTTTGGTCACGGGGAAACAACGTGGGAAATCATCCCAAATTCGAGAGACAGGTTTACTGCGACACCTGAGCAGGCATGTTCAGTCAGTATTTAACTGAAAAAGGAGGGTTGACATATTGTATAGTTTCCTACGGTATCAAACTTTCAGTTCCTTTAAACTAGGTAAGTCCTAAATAATGGGAACTATTTATTGGAATCGGAAAACGGCTTCGTTCTTGTAGAATAATCTATTACCGGTGTGTGGGTGGCCCAGTTTTTTTTTGTTTGACACTCCGCTTTCCGAAAGCGTGGAATGCGTTAGTCATCAACGCTGGTGTTTTTAGAAGCTCGTTACACTTTTATATGATTCACTTTGTTTGTTTTCACAATCTTTATCGCGTTCGAGTAGAGAAGTGGATGTTTCTTGAAATTAATCAAGTGCAAATGATGTGAAATGTCTTTTTATGAAAAAATGGTGTCTATTGCATTTTTAACAAGAATCCGATTTCTCATTGAAATATTCGAATTCGAAATATTTAAATCATATTTTGGTTAGTTTAAGTTTTGAACGCCTTGTGATTAACCGGTTTATTTGTTTCGTGCAACGTTACTGGTTCTATTTATGCGAATAAAATGAGCAGTGGCGAGAGGAGGGGGGGGGGATAAGTAGCTCAACTAACACTACGGGGAACCAGTTTGGAGAGAGGGGGGGGGGGGTTGTTACCCAATCATTGAACTCGTTAGCTAATAGGACACGTATGAAGCATATCGGGGGAAACATTTTGAACTTTAATTGAGTGTGTTAATTAATTTGTAAATGAAGTTAGTATAGTGTCACGAAAGAATAAAACGTTTAGGTATAGAATGTGATGATTTTTGAAAGACTGATATTAGTATATCGGCAGTTTTTTAGTTTCGTGTTTCGTTACGGTTGATATTTGGAATATGACTGGACAATTGGTTTGTAATTATGAGAACATCAGCAGCTAATCTAGTGACTGCGCGCGTACAAAGACAGGTGTCGTTTCAATCAGTTGATGGCAGATTGAGATGAATTGGGTTCGATTGGAAAGGGCGTTCAGTTGAATAGGACCACCATGGGTAATGGAGTAATGGTTGTAGGGAATGATCAAATGTTCAGTGTAGTTTGATCTCGACACAAGCCGTGGTTCACGAATTACAACCGAAACGCGACGGGATCAAAGTTCAAACATCATCCCGGTTGCTGTGAAAAGAGAACCGGTTTTTTGACTCTTCTATTAACTCGAAAATCTTAACCGGAAATCATTGTTTCAATTAGTTATGATAGATTGAGACGAATTGGGTTCGATTTGAAAGGGCGTTCAGTTTAATAGGACCGCTATTGGTGGTGGTTAGATGGGGTGTAGAAAACAATGGTTTATATTTATTGAAGACTCGTTCTGTATTGTGGTGTAAAAATAGTTTTCCGACTCGGGAAATCTCAAAAAATGATCACACTCAGTGGGCTGTGACTATTCTACGGAATTAATCCGTTTTTCGATGGAATATGTGAAAATGAGAGTTTTCGCATGAGAAATAAGCAAATTTCATGGTGGTTGAAAAGAGTTTACCTGTTTTAAAACTTCGTCATTTCTAGTCTTCATGAAAGCAGGAAAATTATTTGTGTGCTTTTTTCAGAAACAAATGGATCTTCCGGTGGACAAGATTCGAATTCTCAAGGACTACAACAATGAGAAGAAATGGCAGCTGGTTGTCGATCAGGTTAGTTGGTGAGAGACGGGTGGAGGGATTAGCAGCCATAGGGAGGGACCGAATCAGGGTTGTAGTTTGGTCTCGATTGTAGTTTCATGGATTTAGTTTGTGGTTGGATTTCGATTCATATCAAATTTCGAGCATAAAACACGGGAATGTACGCAGACTTTCTCAGCCGGTCTACGGTCTCAATGACCTCTATGCTCTCTCGCTTTCGTAGCGGGCCAATCGCAGAAAATTGTCGTAAATATTTCTGAGACGTGCATGAAACTTTCTATGATAATTTTGTGGTTTTCTTTTAGCGTCTGATGAACAAGCAGATGAACACCTCTGCGCCCTCCGAGTATCTCGCCAAACTGGCCCTTTTCATGGACAAAAAGGCGTTGAAGAAGAATAAGAAGACGTTGGGAGACGAAACCTCCACGAAAGTTCTCAAACACATTGAGATCTCGCTGCGAACGAATACTGTCGAGTGAGTTTATACTAAAAGGCCTACTTCTTGAGAAAGTTTGCCAATTTTGGCTGCAAACTCATTAGTTTTCGCTAATAAACCCGACTACTTTTTCTTGGAATAGTCCGCAAACATATTGAGATATCGTTACGAACGAATACTGTCGAGTACTTTTATACTCAAAAAACCTACTTTTTGAGAAAATTTGCCAGTTTTGGTTGCAACTCATGAATTTTCACTAATAACGAAAAATGGATTTTCAATCTGAAATAGTCAAGTGAGTTGAGGTTCTCAGTGGCATATTTCACTGAGCACATAATTTATAATGTACTCTCGAGTTAGTCGGGGTGTTAGAAACATTATTCGAAAAACAGAGATTCTTTATAACGTTGTTTGGGTGTGTTCTTCCCATAACAAGCCCCAACACATCCAACAAACGCTCACCATATATGTGCCTGTGTCGCACCGTAGATGCGAAGAACGTTTTTCCCCTCATAATACGTCTGTCTAGGTTATCAAGACTAACTTTTGACAGAAATGTTCATTTCAGTTGGGTCATCGAATTTCTGAACGCTCCCAACAATGGTCTGCAGGTGTTGGTGGACTACATGAATCATCTGCTATTGGAGGCCGGAACTGGGTTGGTTCTGCTTTTCATCTTAATTTATCTGTTGTATACCTAGCTTGCAGGTGCTAAGGAAATGATGAATCTACTGAGTGCGTCTGTTTCTCTACTTTATTTGCAATATGCAGTATTAAAAGTTGTTGTATTGGTGGTCATTCGAAAGAAGTTGCTTGGTTTTCAGCGGCTACTTCAACTGATTTCTCTTTTTTTCCAGTTGTAACGAGGCTCCTTCGGCGTCGACGGAACCAGTGGATGCCGCCACCTCCGCCAATTCGACCATTTTGAGCAGGAAAAGTTGGTTCCGATTTTTACTTCGTTGTTGTTTTTGCAACTTCTTATTCTTTGAAAGTGGGTGTATAAAAATCCTAAATTTTCCTGGGTTTACTTCTGAAAACGGACTACTTTTTGTCGCTTAGTCGGACCTTACTGGTATATGGACACAGAACAGACAATCGCTACTGGTTAGGAGTTGTCAACGTCTATTTCGGATGTTTGGTTCGTAAACTAAAACTTACAACTTTCAAAATATGTCCGACTTTCAGCGAACGGCAGGGAACAACCTCGGTTCAGCTTGTTTGCCTGTTCAACATTGAATCGAAGATGAAAAGTTACTCTCGATTCAACACTATTTCTGTATGTTTGTTTATTGTTTGCTTGCTTGTTGACGTTCATCTTCATTTCAGATGTCTCATCCACCAGCCGCTCGAAGTCGAATAAGAACGTGGGAGAATTGGAGGATGACATCCATGTCAGCATCATGTGTCTCAGGAATGTCATGAACAACAAGGTGGGGGCAACCAGTTGGATGCTTTGTTGTTGTTTACACTTTCAAGCCCTTAACATTTGTGAGCGAATGGATATTAGTTGAGTGAAGTTTTGGGTCGTTGTTGAACTGATCACTACGTGACAGTCGGCACATAATGGGAAATAGGTTTCAGCATCCAATTTCTATTTGAAGTTTCGAAAACTGGCGTTAGTACGATTCTGGTGGTTAGTTTTTGGACTTTTTTTGACAGCCCAATAATTTTCAGCGAGGTTTCCAATTGGTTTTCGACGACCCGCGAGCCATTTACTGCATTGTGCGAAGTATTCTTCATCAGAGTTTACGGTGAGCAGTTTGATTGTTTTTTTTTAGGTTTCCATCACTTGGAAGTATACGTTATCACGGATAGGTTTTTCAGTGGAGCTGGAAAACGAAGAGAAATATTTGATTTTTGTAGGTCACGTCAGGAAAGTATTCATTTTTTTTTCAGAACGAAGACGCTAGTCGTTCAGATGTTGGCGTCCATCTGCATGGTTCAGGGGGGTCACGAGCTGGTCAGCCAGGCATTCGACCAGTTTAGATCGGTTGGTATTACTTGTTTGTTATTGTTTGTTTGTTTTTATTTCTTTGTGGTCGGTATTCACTTGTTGACAGTTTTGGATTAGAAGTTGCAAATAATAATATAAGACCGAGCCATTGTCAATTGAAACCTTCCTCAAAGAATGATCGGTTTTGAAAACAAGATCTGATTAGTTGGTATTTGCTTGATGTTAGCATTCTATGCGAATGAGAGACAATGTGTACAGACTGTCTGGTTGGTATTTTATGACAGCCTTTTATTTGCAACATTACCGAAAAACGCGCTAAAATATCAGAAAACGGACCAAACTTGCATTTTGACGTATTTCCACAGAAAACAGTATTTCTCCTTCGAATTTCGTATAATAGTTGGTCTGGTTGAAAACTTTCAATTAACATATCGCATAGACAGACAGTACGTGCAGCGTGAAGGTATTAGCTCGTGAAACGTATCACGGGAAACGTCAATGAATGACACGGAGCAGTATGCGCATTCAGCCGCATTCTATTTTTCGAGCTGTCTTTCCTTCATTACATATCTTATTGTATCAGTAGCACATGCATATTGTCTTTCCTCTACTACAGAAATGATATAGGGTATGAGTTGTAGTTTGATCTCTAAGTGCAGCACAAGTTTCTTGGAAATATATCGGGATCAAACTACAAACTGATCCAAATTAAATCTAGTTGGAATTGCTTCGAGAATTGAAGTTTTAGTTAATGTTTCCAGGAGTACAAGGAGGCTCGCCGGTTCCAGACCCTCATGTATTTTGTGCGAAATCCCGGAGGTTCGTGGTTTACAAGAAGAATTTCAGTTTCATATTTTGTTCACAAAGTTTTGTGTTCTCTGTTGTTTCACTGCTTTTGGTCTTTGTTCCTGATTCGAATTGTAGGTTTTTCTAGTTCAAGACTATTTTAGAGGCTGGTTGATTATTGATTTCATTCCAGAGTTCCATGTGGAGTTTCTCTCGTCCGCCATGCAATTCATGGACATATTCGTGAATTCCGTTGATGACGTGAATTTTCGCGTCTATCTACAGTACGAGTTCTCCATCATTGGGTTGGATGACTATATTGAGGTGGGCACGAAAGTATTATTCTTCTGTTATTTTATTCGGATTTTTTTGTTTTAGTAAATCGTTGTTGAAGTTACATTTGGGTTTCGATACTCCTATAGTGTGTTTTTAGGAGACCTAAATTATTGCTCATATCTTAAACGGTGGAAGTGTCGTATTTTGCGAGACTTCTTCTTTGGATATACTGTAAGTGCATACTGTAACATAATCTCTCTCCAACTTATGTGTACGGTATTTGCAGGCGATGTCCGATTGTGAATCGGAGGAGCTCCAAGCCAGGATGTCTGCGTATCTGACGAACCAGATAGACGTGGCCGCCCTCCAGGAAGACTCCACCCATCGAACCGAGCTGTTGGACGAGAATGACGGACTGAAACAGAAGCTGTCCTTGGTACGTTTCAGAGTTTCAGTTTCGTGTTGGTTTTGTTTTTGGAAGGGAGAAAACACTTTTATAGGAAATTTACAATGTTTTAAATTTACAGTGTAGGTTTACAAGGTGAGATAGTATCATATGTCACAGAATTATTTATAGTTTTGGGAGACGGTAATATTTCACGCCACTGAAAACTCCTATAGATTGACGTTCGATCTGAGTGAACACATTAAGTTCCGCTTCATGTGCAGGGCAATAATCACAAATAATATATATTGTTCTATTTCTCGTTTTGCAGGCGAACGAGCGCATCCAGGAGGTGGAGGCCAAGTGGATCACAGACAAGGCGGCGTTGGATCGACGTCTGCTCGATCTGGTTCGACAACGGGAGCGGGCGGAGGCGGAGTTCGAGTCACAGAAGGGCACCTGGAAGAAGACACTCAGTTAGTAGTTAGAAAGGGATTGTAGTTTGGTTTTGGAGGGGATTGTAGTTTGTAGCCAACACAGCCCCACTTTCATTCAGAAGAAGCTGGAAAAGACACTCTGTTAGTTGTTTGGTATTCATTGGGTTACGGTAGCGGGGAGAGTAGCTGTGAATGAGACTTTGCAACTTCGAGATGGGTTGGACTCACTGAAAGGACCAAGGGACCCTGGAAGAAGACACTCAGTAAGTAGTTAGAAAGGGATTGTAGTTTGGTTTTGGAGGGGATTGTAGTTTGTAGCCAACACAGCCCCACTTTCATTCAGAAGAAGCTGGAAAAGACACTCTGTTAGTTGTTTGGTATTCATTGGGTTACGGTAGCGGGGAGAGTAGCTGTGAATGAGACTTTGCAACTTCGAGATGGGTTGGACTCACTGAAAGGACCAAGGGACCCTGGAAGAAGACACTCAGTAAGTAGTTAGAAAGGGATTGTAGTTTGGTTTTGGAGGGGATTGTAGTTTGTAGCCAACACAGCCCCACTTTCATTCAGAAGAAGCTGGAAAAGACACTCTGTTAGTTGTTTGGTATTCATTGGGTTACGGTAGCGGGGAGAGTAGCTGTGAATGAGACTTTGCAACTTCGAGATGGGTTGGACTCACTGAAAGGACCAAGGGACCCTGGAAGAAGACACTCAGTAAGTAGTTAGAAAGGGATTGTAGTTTGGTTTTGGAGGGGATTGTAGTTTGTAGCCAACACAGCCCCACTTTCATTCAGAAGAAGCTGGAAAAGACACTCTGTTAGTTGTTTGGTATTCATTGGGTTACGGTAGCGGGGAGAGTAGCTGTGAATGAGACTTTGCAACTTCGAGATGGGTTGGACTCACTGAAAGGACCAAGGGACCCTGGAAGAAGACACTCAGTAAGTAGTTAGAAAGGGATTGTAGTTTGGTTTTGGAGGGGATTGTAGTTTGTAGCCAACACAGCCCCACTTTCATTCAGAAGAAGCTGGAAAAGACACTCTGTTAGTTGTTTGGTATTCATTGGGTTACGGTAGCGGGGAGAGTAGCTGTGAATGAGACTTTGCAACTTCGAGATGGGTTGGACTCACTGAAAGGACCAAGGGACCCTGGAAGAAGACACTCAGTAAGTAGGGGGGCATTGTAGTTTTATCGGGTAACCGAGACCAACTTCTAGTCTGGAGGCCGACTGGTCAAGTGGTTAGCGTTTGGCTGTCGCTCCACAGACCTGGGTTCGATCCCCGCTCGCCGCGGTATCTTCATGGCGGACCGCATGAGCTGGTAACAAAGCTCACCCATGCCTATCTCCACCCCCTCTACGGACAGTCCATCTACGGTTGATATTGATATTATGTAATTGTAAGAATGTTTCACAATAAAGTGACAAACGGATGAAATTTATTTATTTAATTCTATATGCATTGGGTCATGGTAGGGGTTTGTGCAGGATTGAGGATATTCCAAAGTGGTTAAAAAACTCAATTAGTCGCACTGCATGATTTTATAGATTGGGTTACGGTAGCGGATGAGGCAGCAGTGAAATTGACTATTTCACTCAACGTTGCAGAAGTTTACAAAAGCAGCTGACTGACATTATTTTGCTTGCCGGAAGCCGCTACTTAAATTGCGAGTTACATGTTCTCGCCAGTTAATATGTTTGAATCTACAAAAGCACAACAAAAAATAAGATAATGTGTTTTGAATTAGGTTGTTTCCAGACGAGAAGGACCGATTCCACCGCGATCAGCAGACGAGGTTGGAACAGAAGATTCAGGAGCTCGAGTCGATACAGAAAACGATGCAGGGTAGGTGGATTCAGAATGAGCATCAGTAATGGTCAGAAAAAAGGCTTTCTGATTTGTGTTCAACTGAACTTAGTCATCCTTCCTAGAGTTCCTCTCGAATATACGGCAGATTATGCTCAGATGAAAATAGTTCCATGATAGTGTGCTAGATAGTTGCTTATTAACTTGATTATTCATACCTTTCTGGTGTACGGTTCGGATATATATCGATTCTCCGTTGCAGCCGGTCTCCAGGTGCGCCAACAACAGAAGAGCCCTCCCACTCCGCCACCCCCGGCTCCCGGACCCCACAAACAGAACGGAAGTCCCCCGCCAGTCGCCCCTTCGACCATCCAGATTGCACCGGTCACGGGTGGTCCACCGCCCCCGCCACCACCACCAGGGCCCACTATTGCCCCTGTTACAGGTAGGAGAGAGAGAAAGAGAGAGGGAGGAGAGAGAGAGAAAGAGAGAGGGAGGAGCGAGAGACAAGGGGAAAGAGAGAGGGAGGAGAGAGAGAAAGAGAGAGGGAGGAGCGAGAGAGGTATGTCGAAAATCAAGCAGTTAGTGTTATAGGAGGTGATTGTTTGTTCCAGTATTCTTCCAGACATGTGAGAGTAGAGTCAAAAAAAGAAGTTGATAAAAAATTACACTACATATATTTTCTGTTTTGCTGATTCACGGAATTATGTATGAAATCGGTCAGTTGTCAACTCGCGACCGCTACTTTTCACATGATGTTGTTCGTGACCCTCTATACCATGAGAGGCCTTGGCGCTGTATGTCTAGTATGCTCTATCGATCTATCATCTATTGCAGGTGGTCCTCCCCCACCACCTCCTCCGCCCTCCATGGGTGGTCCGCCGGCCCCGCCCCCTCCTCCGCCACCCGGTCTGCTGAGCGGAAAGGGTGGTCCCCCGCCGCCGCCGCCACCACCCGGCTTCCTCGCCGCGCCCACCCAGGAGGCGACCAACATCAAGAAGGTCTACCAGACAAAGTTAGTACCTCTCATTTTTTGTTCATTGTGAATGTTCCAAGTTGTGCTCAGTACTGTTCTGTTCTTCAGGACTTTTGGCTAGTTTTTTTGCAGATTATACTGTTGTTGACATTTTGTGAATTGCTACAACAAGTATGGATTTGGAAGAATATGTTGTGACATCTGAATTATCTGGATACCTCTCCTCATTACCACTGGCCGGCAATAAGTGTGTTCTGAGAGAGATAGACAGATAATACGTCAATACGACATCTCATAAAATATAATACGTATGTTTTCTCCAGAAACAAGCTTCCGCAACTGAACTGGACGGCAATGAAGCCGAATCAGGCGAAGAACACCGTGTTCGAGGATCTCAACGACGACAAAATCATACCGGTTGGTTATCAAAATTTGAAGTCATTTTTCAAATGTGATATAGAGACGCTTTTTCTTTTTCAACCATTATATGTTAACCGAACAAATTTTTTTTTCACTCAGTTCCTGCTATAGTCATTTGAAAGCTATTTCTGGAGACAAAAAGACTCCTTCTCGAAATAGAATTCATCACTTTCTCAATATTTACTTACTTCTTCTCTTCTTCTCTACTTACAGGACCTGGATTTAATACATCAATTTCATTAGATCAATAAAAAAATCAGTTAGTAGAAGTTAGTCAGATCAGGTTAGGTAGTGAGAGACAAACAACATCAAGAAGGTCTAGCAGACCGAAAAAAATATTTTTGGGTTGGTTCAATAAATATTGCATCCTATCAGTTGCAGGACCTGGATTTCACCAAGTTGGAGGACTTTTTCAAAGTTTCGACGGCCGCCCCCTCGTCCGGTCTGGATGTGCATGACGTATCCTCGATCGGACAACATAGTCCCGGTTCAACCGGCAGCGGACCGGTCAAGAAGAATACACTGTTGGACTCGAAACGGTTGCAGAATGTTGGTGGGTGGTATACTCCAGCTCTCAAGTGAAGTTGTCCGAATATACGGAATGAATACAAGAACGGACAAATGTGGTGGTTCAGCTGGATAATGATATATCAAGCTAATATTCACCTTCGCACGGTTGTTTTCTTGACAAATTTGAATGTAAGTATGGTGTATTGGGATTGGGTTTGAAGTCCGTTGGTGGAAGTCGAACACTTTCTCGGACTTTTGTGTAGTTGCTGCTTTCCCTTGTTTCCTCTTCCAATATTGTTCTGATTCCAGCCATCACTCGTCGTAAGCTGGCAATGGATCCGCTGGCCATTATGACAGCCGTCCACCAACTCGATCTAGCCAGCCTCTCGGCGGATAAAGTAGGCATTTTGGTCTATTTTGAGTGAGACATACATGAAAAGTTGAATGTAAACTAAAAAGTAGGAGTTGTTATGAAGAATGTAATCTAATTGTGAATTCTACTTTTGGGTTTTTTCAGATATCCACGTATAATTCCACTGATTCAATCAATATATCACGAGAGTGTTCGTTCAATTATGTTCATGTAAATTCTGATGACCTAATTTTGCTCCAGGTCGATATTCTGTCGCGCATTCTCCCGAATGACGAGGAGAGGAAAATGTACGCAGAAAGGGGAGAAGAAGAGGGACTGAGTGAGGAGGTACGGGACGGGACATCCATGTCATGTATTTAGGGGGGGGGGTATAGTAAAATCGTTGAAAGTATCACAGGGGGAATGTGGCGTGCGCCCATGTTTGCTGGTTTCAAGCTTGTTGTTTGTATTAGTTGACTGGGGCAAAATTGTCTTTTAACCGAAAGCAGGATTTCAGTTCTAGAGCAATTAAAAGAGAACAACACAATGATTTCTATTGCAGGATCGTTTCGTGGCCGCCCTGTGTACGATCGAGCGACTGGAGCACAAACTGGCAGTAATGCAGGTTATGGCTGACTTTGACGAGAGCACCACACTCCTGCAGCCGGTAAGATTGTTTGAATAACAATATGAAGAATAATAAATTCTGTATGGCGGCACGTTGTTGATTGACACATCAGTACGGTTTTGTGTGAAGTTTCTCGATTGCAACGAAAGAACCACACGTATACGTATACAGCTGGCACATATATAATTTCCGGGTTGCGTACAAACGATGAAAACTGGTCGACTCCAAGTTGTTTGATGCACACACTTCTCTTCCATAACAGAAAGCAAACAAAACTGTTCCGGTTTTTTCACGTTTTCAGAAGTGCCCTCTTTTCCAGCAATTCACCCACGTGACAGCCGCCTCGAAGTGTGCGAAGGAGGCGGGGGATTTCCATCGAATTCTCGAGATTATCCTCGCTTTCGGCAACTATATGAACAGCGGCAAAAGGGGCGGAGTCTACGGGTTCAAGCTGTCCAGTCTCGACTCGGTCAGTGGGGATTAGAGGTCATGGGTCACGGGCCGAAGGTTGATAGGTTGTTGCAAATAATGTTTCGTATTCAAAAAGGTTACATAGGCATGGGTATGATGTTTGTCTTCGAGTAAAAGTTGTCAATGACAATGATGGTGCAGTATGTTCTGTATGGATAAATATAATTCACCGATATCGTTCATATATTCTACAATCCTACTTTTTTGCCTTGTTCAGTTGTGAGATACTGAAAATAAATGAAATACACAATATAAATTGAAATGGTTTTTATTATTATATTCTTTTTTCAGTTGGCCATTCTGAAGTCGCCAAACGACCGTTCGTTGACGCTGCTTCACATGGTCGTCGAAGCTGTCCAGAAGTCTTTCCCCAATCTCCTCCAGTTTGGAGAACAATTGAAGTTTGTGGAGAAGGCGGCAGGAGGTAAGCTTTAGATTGCTAGTTACACGTGTATACTCACGTGAAACTTGTGAACTACAGTTTTAGCACGTGTAATGGGAAGAATTACTAATGTGCTTTTTACGATTCACGTGATTATCTGATGTATTTGTAGTTAATTTTCAGACTGAAGAAATAACTATGACTGTTCATAATTCTGTACTAGTTCTAAGTTTTTTGGTATTCCAGCTGTGTGTAAATGTTTATTATTCTGGCCTAAAAATCAATTGAATTTCTTCTCATCGTTTTCTTATTTTCTCTGTCTTTCCAGTGCAATGGGACAGTGTGATGTCGGACATGAAGGAGTTGGAACAGGGTTTCGAGAAGGCGAAGAAGGAACGAGAACTGAAGGCAGCCGACTGTCCCCCCTCGTTGGAGAAGTTCATCGAAGAGAGACAGGAGAAGATGACCGAACTGCTGGAACACTCGAAACTCGCCGCGGTCAGTTAGATTTGAGAATTTCGAATAGGATGCTTGGCGCCAAAACCTTTTTGTATATTTTTCGACCTTTTTGTAAATGTTTTCAAAACTTCTCGAAACTGGCGGCGGTCAGCACTTTTTGTAGCTTTTCTGTACATATTTTTTTAATTTGGAGGTTCTCTATGTATATGACGTTAGGGGGTTGTGTGAATATGTTGTTGGCGCTAAAACCGTTTATACATTTATGTTTAGGGAAAAATTGATAACCGTTTCTGTTCATGTTCAAAAAATCTGATCATACCAGCCAGTTTACAGTCTATGAAAAAAACCTTCATTGAAAGCTCTGTTATTAGCCAGAAAGGAGACGATTCGTAGTGTCAGTAATAAGTTCAACTGTTCCGATTTCAGAAAACGTATCAGTCTTGCGTGGAGTTCTACGGTGAGAATCCGCGCACGATGCAACCGAATGTGTTCTTCTCGAAACTCTCGCAGTTCGTCACCAACTTCAACAGATGTAGGCAGGAGAATGACAGCAGGGCCGCTACGGAGAAGGTTGGTCCGGGGGTCGTGGTTGGAGGTCAATTGTTTGATCTTTGGACTTCTAGGAAGTCCATCGATTGGTTTATTCGTCTTCTTTCTCTATTGTGAAAAGGGCGTGCTACCGACAAGGTTGGTCCGGGGACCGGAGCGTGTAACCGAAATAGGGACTCGGGGCTCTTGGGAGTGGAAATGAGGGAAACCGTGTTGTCATTGGACTTACCGTGGTGAAAAGTGTATGAATTACGGGCAGCTCGACTGCAGACAACTGTGTTGCGGCGCAAATGCGTACAAAATGTATTGCGCTTTATAGTTATTGTTTGCCAAACTATTGAAGCAAACGAGAAACATTTTATACGAGAAATCGTACATAAGTTTTCTCCATTCGAGTACGTCATAACGTACGATTTTCCAACAATAATGGTAAAAATGTACGCCGCTTTGTATTTGTTGTAGTATATTTGTGTTGTTTCAGCGTCAGAAGGAGGAGGCTGAGCGCCGAGCTCGTGCAGCTCAGAAGCCGGAGCACCACAACGAGCTGCTGCTGGAGTTGGCAGAAAAGATGGGCGGCGGATCAAAGAGACAGAGGTCAAAGATCGACAGTCAACAGATGGGGCACGGAGACTTTGAGAAGATTATGAGCGGTCAGTTACACTTGTTTTTTGTTTTCAAACAGAAATGATGTGATATCAGAGAAAAATGATTTTTGGAAATTGAAAACAGAATGAATTTTGAATTCCAACCATACTGATAGTCAATTGCACAGTCACGTGGAACATGTCAAACATATCAGAACTCACAAACGTGCAAGTACACGATGCCTCATTAGCATGCTAACTTTACGTGACTATTTACTTTACAACTTTACATCTAGTATGTAGAGGCTGGCACAAGGCTGCTTCTGGGCGGATTCGAACCAGCGGACAGTTTGGTTCCAATCGCTCTGCTGACAGATTAGACAATAGATTTTGCTGTGAAATATGCAGCACCACGAAAGAATTAGAATACTTTTCCTTTCGCTCTGGGAAAATTTTCTGGAGGCCGAGTGACAGTTGTCTTTTTCTAAATCAACTGTGACTTTTTCCGAAAACGTCAAACTGCATAATTAACGTAACTGTATTCGTATTTAAGCCTGAAGAACATGTGCACAACGTTTCTTCAGCTAAATTTACTCATAGCTCACCTGTTCAGGTCTGAAAAAGACGTATATGTCTTCAAAGATATGTTCTTAATGTTGAATTAACAGTAACCTTTCTAGGCCTGAAAAAGACGTATGTGCCGGGTGCTTCCGTGCCGACTCCGCCCCGTCGGAAGGTCAGTTCGAGTCCGTCGCCGGCGCCGCGGAACCGCGCCCCACCGCCACCCGTCGCCCAGAAGACACGCGTCATCGCGGTGGACAGGGATCGACGTTAGAAGTAATGTAGTTTGTAGTTTGATGGTCGGACTATTTCATGAGTATAGGGTATAGTGGTTACCGACTCGAAGTTGTAGTTTAACCTCGCGGGATCAAACTACAAACATGATGTGATAGGGCAACATCATACAGCGCCAAGGTCTCTTATAAGATGGAGGGTCGCGAACAATTTTCATAAAAAAAAGTAGGGGTCGCGAGTGGAAAAACAGCGGAATTAATACAAAACTACTGAAAATTGAACCAAAAATTGATGAAAATCGCAGTTTTGAACAATTTCGGAGGGGTCGCGACTCGAAAAAGAAGGGGGTATCGCGAGATTTCAGGAAAAATGAGAGACACTTGGCGGTGTATGGGCAACATACACCATATAAGCTTGTTTTGAGGTCTAGCCTAATTCTGATTCACTATTCCATCATTTTTCTTGGAGACGGTTGTTTAAATGTATTCTGAAAGTAACACGCGCTTGACAATTGGTTAACGAAACTGTTCCGAATTAGTTTAAGGGGAACTTATTCCGGTTATTCGCTGATAAGAATTTCACCCATCTTCTACCGGGTTTCATTGGAAGCACAACAAGTTACCAAGTTGTGCTTGACCACTTTTTCCGATGTTTTTTTGGTACTTTAGAATAATACCAAACACTGGGGTTGTATTAATGTGTTTCATGTCTTTTTTAATAAGTTTTGCATTGTTTGTTTACGTATTGATGAGAATTGAGCACAGTGCCTTTTCGACAGTCTACTGGTCTCTGCTTGCCTCGTGACAAAACCAAAAAGACTGATCATTCTTTTATCTTTTTGTAACCAATGTATTATGTATTCTTTTTTTACATTGTTGTATTCTGTAGTCCACGCTGGGCATAATAGTTGGCTTGTTTTCGAATCTGAACTTCCGGTGATTTTGTTTCGTGAAAAGGCCAGTTTATTTCGAACAAATGTACATAGAAATAGAGAACGTCGCATATTGTGGACGTAATTTGTTTATGTTGACTTTTGTATGTTTTTGAGCTAGAAAAGTTCCATTTGTGTATGTGATTAGATGTTCTATGACAATCATTCGTGTAATAAAGTTGTTTCTTTTGTAGTCATGTTGTTCAGTAACAGTTGGTAACAACAATGGTGATGATACAAAATCCATGTGGCAATAATAGAAAAACATAGTGTACCTTTGTTGGACAAGTTCTCCTGTCCGTGCACCAAAAGTTTAAACATGGTAGGTTAAGTTTTCACATCCAGTGGGGCACACTGATAATAGATGTACAGTATGTATGTAGATCATTCCAAGTTAATTTCAAAGAAACGAATTTGGTATCGGTCGCGAATCATTCAGAAGGTGTCTTTTCAGTCTTTTCAGCCATCAAGGACTTTTATTTTCAGAATATAACCAGAACAAAAATAGTAGGCGATAACAAACAAATCATAGATAAAAATAAACCAGAAATAACAACGATCGAGATTTGAACTTTCCTAGTAACAATCGAGAAAAACAATAATTCAATAGAGCAATCGTATATAAATATAAGTGAACTATGAAGGATGAGTGAATTTAAGTAACGGTGAGGAAATAGTAGTGCAAAATAATATCCGTGAGATGAATTGTTAAAAAGACCGAGCCAGATTAACCAAAGATAAAGTGAGGCATAAGATGGAGAAAGTAAAAAACCTTCCGAGAAATCGAGTTGTACTTCATTAAAGCAGCGAATGGCGCAAATTGCTATCTACCTGTTCTGAAAAATAAACAGTATGACATAACCTTAATTGGCACATTTTGAAGTAAAACCAACTTCTTAGTTCATCATAGTTTAGTCTGCCTGAAATGAACCTCGATTACATCAAATTTAATGATTGGCAGTTGTAAAATTATTCTACGGTTGCCAGAATCTGGTAGTTCTCAGAACGATTGATGCCAAATTTCTGCGTTGGCCAGCTACAAAAACGAGAGAACGTGGAGGTCGAGGAGACGCATACAGTCTGGAACAGTCTGCGTCTCTCTGCGCTTCACACTCTCTCAAACTCAAAAGGTTAGAACTAACTTTGAAGAGCCGGGGTGAGTTTTCGCGTTCTCGGAACAGCATCATCGGAGTCAACAAATCCTTTGACTCGAACATAGACCCCCTCCCAGTGTTCTTGAAGGATCGGACCCTGCCAACTGATTCTGAAAAAAATTTATCAGAACAACAACCTCGGAATAGTTATGGTCCCACCGGCCCATTCAAAATAAAAGATAAGAACGCGAATTATTATATGCACGTGCACCCTACCAATCTCAGCGGGAATGAGGAAAGCTGTATTGTTACCTACGGCAGTTGTTTCAAAGTAATCCATCTCAGCCCCACACTATACTGAAAAACTATTCGTTTTATGATTGAATTGATATATGTCCAACTTATATAACTTTGCCCGATATTGGCGAGAATGGAGTCCGTTTTTAAGATTTCTGGTGATTCGAACATCTGTACTAGAATTGACGATTATTCTCTCACCTGTACTGTGCCTTATTCATGGTGCGCCATACGGTAATCATGCCGCTGGCGTGGACATCCTTGTGGTAGCAAACCATCTTCGGTTGTCCCAATTCGCTACGGATGTTTTCCATTTGCTGCAAAGAGAATATGAATATAATACACAAATACGTTGAAGGATGTGGTAATACAGTCAGATAAACTATGACTATGGGAATAAGTCATCGTTGTAGTTTGATTTCGATACATGCTACAATTCATGAGATTGAACCGAGAAATAACCATAGCTAAAATAGTTCAATGCCAGTGCAGCTAAAATGAACGTACGTTACCCTAAAAACGGGCATGATATCCCAGCAAAACTATCTATTTATCTAGTTTTTCGCCTTTCAAACCGTTTTCGCATCTGAAAATGAGCTTAGGTTCCAGAAAGCGACCGGAAATGAGCATGAGTCTGCGCCATTCTGACGGGGTATTTTTTATTTTACCTATGTAAATAACGGGATCAGACTAAAAACACGACCGGACGACATACACTGTATCGTGCTTTCGAAAATGCAAATTCTAGAACTAACCTCAGCGAATGGATCGACTATCTTCACCACATATCTGTCAGCATATGGGACCATGAGAACCAGCTCAAACGAACTTCCTTTCAAACCACCCTCCAAGAACACCTGCAACGGACCACCATTACCAGATTACCATTATCACCCTACACGCCAATTTGCACAAAGATACCGTGTACTACATCTCTCCATCATTGATGGAGAGATGTAGTACACGCATACACCGCCAAGGTCCCTCATAAAGGGGGGAGTCGCGAACAAGTCCTTGTAAAAAGTAGGGGTCGCGAGATGTTAACTAACATTTTTCATAGAAAATCAGCTAGAATCTTACGGAAAATACTTGAAAGTCGCCGGTTTGGGGGTCGCTACACGAGAAAACATGGTGGGGTCGCGAGAATTTCGAAGGAATAAGAGGCCCTTGGCGGTGTAGGCTCTATCTGATTCTTTCTTATGAGTCAAAGCAGGACAGGAGAGGACAGGACTTGCTTCACGATCAAAATGACAGCGGCCGAAGCCGAATAGAGTAATCACCAGCCAAACATACACTTTACATGTTTCAACTAGTGAAACTCGAGAATACTAATAAAACAATATTATGTCCGCTACTATCTTGCAGTGATTTGACACTTTATGACCAGAAAACTAGTAAGATCAGAAAACGTACAACAAGGTTCATGAAAACCTCAAAATGAGTCTATTCTTCTTCTACAAAACTTATGAACAAAAATCAACTCGAATTTTGATCTTAACACAGAAATGTTGTATGAAAACTTAGAACGAACCCTCAAGAACTGCTCGAAGTCGCTCATCGATTGTGTAGTGATTTGACAGGGAAATACGATGAAGGAGAGCTTCAGATGAGCGAACCAATCGAATCGAAACGAAGTGAAGACACCAAACGAGATGGGATAGCTGAGATCGAGGGAGGTGATGCCGGCGTTGGCAAAGTTCCAGAGAAGAACCGCCAGACTGGCTCGACGAATCACATCTACTAAGGAGCGCTGGCAACTGAAAACAAACAAAGTTAATTTCATTTATTTAAAGCCTAAAATGGGGAAAATTGAAGTATCGCCCCCCACTTTAGTTGAGTCCCCCCCCCCCCCCGTAGCACTTCAAACCCCCACCCAAGCTAAAACCTGAAAATCTAGGAGAGGGGGGGGGGTCAAAAATCAACTTCGACATTTACTATTTACCCCCCCCCCCCCCACCTGGGTCGGCGGGGGGTAGAACTTCAATGGTGGGGGGTCAAACTTCAACGAGTGGGGGGCTGAACTGCAATACCGGAAATGTTCACTTTTTACCCCCCCCCCCCCCCCACCCTCAAACTTTTGTATTGCAAGTGATAAATTGAATTATCACCCCCGGTGGGGGGGGGGTCAAACTACAATTCCCCAAACGCAATACCAATTCAGAAAGGTGGGGGGTAAAAAGTCAATGTTCCCCTAAAATGTATTATTCTACTAATTTTAACCATTATATATTTTTTTCTAATACTCTAGTAAAGCTGTCCCGCTGGTCGGAAAAAAATCCAGAAAACGAGCTCCTTATCCGACAATATCGTAGCAACTTGCCTATGTTTGATTGAAAAAATCGATGGTTTTGGTATCAAAAAACCAGATTCGTTTTGCGGATAGATGCTCTGGCGACAACAAATATGTAGTCTATTGTCTATACCATTCCTATACAGACACCTACAGTAAGAATATAACGTTAAAGCTGAAGAAAACTGCCACGATTACGTATCCAAAAGATGATAGACTGCAATCTTAGGAAAACGTTGTTTGTTGTAAATACGCATAGGAAAAAATGAGCATGCGCGCTGCACCCTGTAAAAACCACCATTTCTCTTTTTTATTGCAATTCAAAGAGTTTTCGCTTTGGAGACAGCGCCATTTCCAACGGGGTTGACCCCACCTAATATAACTAATAAACTAATACGTAAATTAAAGTGTAAAACGTCTCGACTTACTCTGAGCCTTCCGAGTTGGCGAGCTGCGGTCTAATCATGAATGTGACATGGAATGAGAGTGGTTGCTTCTTGTTTCCTGTCAGATATCGAATCAGCGAAAACCAGTGTAATCGAACAATATCTGGTAGGTTCTGCAAACAAATGGGCATACAAATGAGAACAATAAACAAAAACCAAGAGAAACACAGCTTTTCATCCTTCCGTAAGCAGATTAAATCGAGCAAAACACATGTTCCAGTAAGGTCCAATCATCAAGTTTTCATGTTTTTTAATCGGAAAATGAGTTCCTTTCCATATAATAGCCATACCTTGTTGATCTGAGGCAGACCAGGCAATGTAGCAAATTAGAGCGATTGTAAAAGAAGAACTATTTGTTTGAAAGAGAGAGAAAGTGTATTGAAATTGGACTGACCGTCGTAAGCTCGCACTTTGCGAGAGATGTAACACGTAGAAGAGGCTTCAAGGCATCCATCAAATCCTGAATTGTCTCATAACGACGCTTCATCTGAAATTCTGTCATTAATACTAGAACAACTTCGAAATAATATTCGTGATTTGAATAATCTATAATCGAAGAGACTTGAGAAATCGAGTTTATTGGATGAGTTATGTTATGCTCAAACACCTTTAAGGTCTGACTAGGCGACAAAAAGTGATTCGTTTTCAGATGTAAACACGTGAAAATTTAGGATTTTTCCAAAAAAAGTAGACCGATTTGCATTTTTTCGGCTGAAAAGTAGTCTGTTTTTCTAATTTTTCTGACTATTCGGAACTCGGACATCCTTGCTGGTGTATGGTTATGCTGAGAGAATGATTCAGTGACTGAATTTCAGTCTGTTCATACTTGTAACATTGTACAATTCAATGTTCTAAAGTTGTCGGTTTTTTTTTGCATTTTAATCGAAACAGTGGTTTCTTTAAGTAACACAGGAGGCACACATTACCTATGTGTTTTCGTTCTTTTTGGTATGCAACAGACGATATATCGAGATCAAGCGAAGTACAAATATCGAGTGTGTATAATTTATAGGAAACTCTCTGCGCCGACCACACTCCAGTTCTCAAGTAGTTGTCCGAATAGCCACAAAACCATAAAAGCCCATATAGAAAAGACTATTTTTAATACAAAATCATGAAATCATACGCACTTTAATAGGAAAACTACTTTTTTATAGAAAACTGTGTCGAAGTGTGATTCCGAGCAGAATCAAGAATGAACCCTTAGTCCCCCGCATATTTCAACTTTAACTTGCACATAAAAAGACCAACCATAAAGTTTTTCTCCCAATCGTTGATTCTCTTGAACATGGGTGCTTTATCTTCCTTCGAAAATCTTTGTTCAAACAGATCTCTGTTCAGAGCTACGTTCTCACTGACTGGCAGGAACTGTAGACCGAAGCTGTCGCCAGTTTCAGCGCTATCCTGAAAAAAAAATAACTCAAGGTCCAACTATACACAGGAGAATATTTTTCGGGGAATTTTCGGGGTTCGCTCCCCGTTCGTTCGGGGAGCGATTCATGAATCGTTCCCCGAATTAAAGGGGGGAAAAGCCTGAAAAATGGCTGAAAGAACGGGGAAAAAACCCTGAAAATTCACCGAACGAATTACGAATAGGACCTCTCAAAAACTTAATGATCTACCGTTTTACGAATACATACATTTGAATTATTATGTGTTATCTATTTGAATCAGTACCATCAATATACTCTGATATTTTCACTTATTTTGGTTCTCCCGGGAATCGAACCCTTGGGGGTCGGCGTTCCAGGCGGCAACGCTGCCACTGCGCCATGGGCGCTTGTGACCGGGCAGGCGAACTAAAAGCTTACATACTGGCTGTTACCTCGCGCGTTGGGTTTCGGGGTTTATTCCTCACTTTCTACCCGAACATCCCCCGATCACTCCCCGAAACGTGAATTCCCCGCAAATTCAGGGTTTTTTCAGGCCGTTTCCCCACCTTTTCCCCGAAAATCCTCAAGCTTTCGGGGTTCGTTCCTCACTTCTTACCCGATTTTTCCCCGTTCGCTCCCCGAAAAGTGATGTCCCCGAAAATTTAGGGGGTTTTCCGGGAAGCACGATTTCCGATGTAGTAAAGCTGTTCGTATAATTCACATAGTCACAAAAATTCTACAAAGGAGCTGCTTTCTCGCCAACATCGGGGAAATTTAAATATCGCAGAATGAAAAGCAGTAAGTAAAAAGTGAATCAGTCAATCGAACACTTTGATATTTCGTACTAATGTACTGTAGTACATGAATGTGTTGAAGATATTGAAATATGCACTATAACGAATAGCTCATAAAATACGTAATTATTTTCTCCGTTAAGATTAAGCTAGGATTGAACCTCGTTCTCGGTTTTTGTGGCGAATTTAAGCCACTGCAACTCACTATTTCATAGGTAAAATATCTCGTCAAAACGGCGCTGACCCATGCTCATTTTTCGACCTTTTCTGTAACTTACACTCATTTTCAGAACCGAAACTGTTTGAAACGCAACGAACGAGAGAAATAATCTGTTTTGTAGGGGTAAAATGCCCTTTTTAGGGTTAAATCGGTTCATTTTATTTGCACTGTCATTGAACTATTTTACATATGCACTATTTCATCGCAATTTTGCTATTTGTTAAAGCTTTGTCCACTTGATCAAAAACACAGTGGAGATAGTAGAACATGAGTGATTTAGCGAAACAACTGACCAACATGAGAATAATGTCCCTCTTGAACCTTCTCGGCAACGTGGTGGCAGCCTGGCGCAGTTTCCGACCGGTTTGCGAAAGGAGAACACACTGTCGCGGTAGCAGATTACTGTAGATCAGATGAAGGGCATATTGGGGGAGATCAACAAAATCAGAAGATGGCATCTGAAAGAAGATAAATCAACGTTTACGTCCTAGATCTTATGTAAATATATAGAAAGGACGTTCATACAGAGCAGCTTTGTAGAGAACCTAAGTTAAGTACCGATCGATCGTTGTATCGGTCGATTCACGGACGGGGAAGCTGTGGTTTCTAAAACTGAATGAGAACACTCACTGCTAGGAAGAAATAAAACAATAAAAAATTCTCATGGAATAGAATAATTCTCATGGGATAGAAAAAATGGAACAAAAGAATAAAAATTCAACGCATCACAAATATTACGGCTGTAAAAACAGTGTTCAAACGCGCGAAGTTTGAATTATAGGTAAATTTCAGCCGCCGCCGATCGATATTATTATGTTGCAACGCGTTGAGTTAGGCTCCAACTCTAAAAAAATTGGTTTTTTTTCAAACTTGCTCTTTTGCTTGGGGGAATTGTTGCACTGCGGTGCGGGGGCTTCTTTATATCGTGGTGAATTCTATATCTAACCGGGTTTTTAGGTAACCTAACCTTTTTTGGTAACCTACCTCTTTTTCAGGTTACCTCAGTAGGTAACCGGTTGGTAACCTAAAATAAAAAACCGGTTACCTGTTTTTCTAACGCAAAATATGGTTTTTACCGTTAGTTTGAACGGTAACCGGATTTTAGTTTCAGGTTACTTTCAGGTTACCTACCAAGGTAACCTCAAAAATGGGTTACCAAAATAGGGTTAGGTTACCTAAAAACCCGGTTAGTTGTAGAATTGGCCTTATATCGTTCCTATTACTATTTCACAGCAGTCTTCTAAATAGAGTCTTCTTCAATTATAAATTCTTTTCTGTTATTATATGTTCTATTTTTTCTGTTCTGTTCTGTTTTTGTTTTGTTTCTTCTTGTTGTGTCTTCAAATTTTTCTTCTTCATCAATACTACGGTGTAAAGTATTCATATACATACTTTCAGATGTCGTCAACTACCATCATCGACGTACCCAATGAGATTCTCCATATAATCTACAGTAACCTCCTTTCGCCAAAGTGTGTTCTGCTCTCCCAGACCTGTCAGAAACTGCGCCATGCTGCCAACACTCTTCCTACACGGTTCAAGACGGAGATTTCCATCGCCATGGTCAGTTTTATATTGTCGTAAGTAACACAGTCTGTAGAACTTAACTAAAAGGCCAGAAAGTTACAAGGAATCCGCTAGCATTCTTTGGGAGCTTGGGATAATTTGGACATGTAGGAGGCGAATTCTTTATTTAACCGGGTTTTTTGTTAACCCAACTAGAAAAAAGGTTACCGATTGATCTTGGTAACCCAAGCGTTAACCCGAACCCTTCCTGATAGGAACCCTACGTTAACCCTCCCCTCTCGTGTTAACCCTCCTCCACGTTAACCCTCCTCCACGTTAACCCTCCCCTCTCGTGTTAACCCTCCTCCACGTTAACCCTCCTCCACGTTAACCCTCCCCTCTCGTGTTAACCCTCCTCCACGTTAACCCTCCTCCACGTTAACCCTCCTCCACGTTAACCCTCCTCCACGTTAACCCTCCTCCACGTTAACCCTCCTCCACGTTAACCCTCCTCCACGTTAACCCTCCTCCACGTTAACCCTCCTCCACGTTAACCCTCCTCCACGTTAACCCTCCTCCACGTTAACCCTCCTCCACGTTAACCCTCCTCCACGTTAACCCTCCTCCACGTTAACCCTCCTCCACGTTAACCCTTCTCCACGTTAACCCTCCTCCACGTTAACCCTCCTCCACGTTAACCCTTCTCCACGTTAACCCTCCTCCACGTTAACCCTCCTCCACGTTAACCCTCCTCCACGTTAACCCTCCTCCACGTTAACCCTCCTCCACGTTAACCCTCCTCCACGTTAACCCTCCTCCACGTTAACCCTCCTCCACGTTAACCCTCCTCCACGTTAACCCTCCTCCACGTTAACCCTCCTCCACGTTAACCCTCCTCCACGTTAACCCTCCTCCACGTTAACCCTCCTCCACGTTAACCCTCCTCCACGTTAACCCTCCTCCACGTTAACCCTCCTCCACGTTAACCCTCCTCCACGTTAACCCTCCTCCACGTTAACCCTCCTCCACGTTAACCCTTCTCCACGTTAACCCTTCTCCACGTTAACCCTTCTCCACGTTAACCCTCCTCCACGTTAACCCTCCTCCACGTTAACCCTCCTCCACGTTAACCCTCCTCCACGTTAACCCTCCTCCACGTTAACCCTCCTCCACGTTAACCCTTCTCCACGTTAACCCTCCTCCACGTTAACCCTCCTCCACGTTAACCCTCCTCCACGTTAACCCTCCTCCACGTTAACCCTCCTCCACGTTAACCCTCCTCCACGTTAACCCTCCTCCACGTTAACCCTCCTCCACGTTAACCCTCCTCCACGTTAACCCTCCTCCACGTTAACCCTCCTCCACGTTAACCCTCCTCCACGTTAACCCTCCTCCACGTTAACCCTCCTCCACGTTAACCCTTCTCCACGTTAACCCTCCTCCACGTTAACCCTCCTCCACGTTAACCCTCCTCCACGTTAACCCTCCTCCACGTTAACCCTCCTCCACGTTAACCCTCCTCCACGTTAACCCTTCTCCACGTTAACCCTCCTCCACGTTAACCCTCCTCCATCTATAAGATGATTAGCATTCGTGGACCTAGTGTAGTCATTATTATTAGCCGAAAAATGACATGAAACAGTATTTAACCAAAGTCCACGGAATAACGTAAGTTTTTAACCTCAACTCAAAGATAAAAGTGAAGTTTTTGCGTTGAAAATCTTGATATACATGCTTACTTACAGGGTAAGTCAGCATGTAATGAAATTCAAAGCGTGTTCGATTAACAGCCAGGATTTAGAGAAAAATTAGAGAGGGGAGTTGTCCGCGCAGAGGGGGGAATTGTCCGACCGCAACGCGGCGGGGGGGGATTTGTCCGTAAACCGTGCACTGCATTCATTTTTATCAGCGGCGTTTTCAATATGTTTTAATTAAATAAGTTCACGTTCTGAGTAATTAATAATCTATTATTTAATCCTCAAGAACTGATCATTTACCTTTATTCCGTTTCAGAATGTGTTCCACCATTTGTGACCTCCCCGATTATATTCTCTGGCAAATCTATGGCCAGCTGCCCGCGCGCGCGGCAGTCTCTCCTTCTGTCGAGAACCTCAAGGCAGTTGCAACAGGCTGCCAAATAACTCCCCGCCAAGTACAAGGAACGAATTGCACTCACATTGGTTCGTTCCTGCTTGTTTGTGTTTACCTACCTATTGTAAATACAGTGTTATGTTTGTTTTCTCGATATGTTGTGTGCTGTCATGGTAGGGGAAAAGGAAAATAGGAGGTGAAAAGGGTAAATATTTCTCTGCTCTCTAGGCTAACACGAAGCTATATATCCAGTTATGTTTTTCATTTCAAAAGTCAAGTGTCCAAGATTATCCCTTCAGGAAAATCGCCGGTAATATAAGTAAATGTTCTGAGTATTCGCAAAAGGGAAGGTGTATCATTCACAATCTTCAGAGTAGAGAAAAATGATTATGGAACTTAAGAACGTATTTCGTGTCGATTCCAGGGTACAGGGCCGATCTTTCTCTCTATATCAAAAAAACTAATTGGTTCAGGATAACCTGGGCCGACGTGAGAACTATGGCATGAAGTACATTCCGGCCGAGAAGCGGCCGATTTTCATGAGGGCGTTGTTCGATTTGACCGCTGACGAAATCGACGATATCGATCCGAGGGACCTGGATAAGGATATGGGAGTGTGCAGGGTTCGTTATATTTGTATCCATTTTCTTAGTCCAGTTGTCCGAATAGCCAGAAAAAGTCAAGAAACGGGCCACTTCTTGCCGAAAACAAGATTATTGGTCTATTTTATATGCGAAATGATGAATTTTACGTTTTTGTCGAATAGTCGTACTTTACTGGTGTTTAAAAATAAAAATGGGCGCTTGTCAATACCATTCAGCTGCATTTAAAGAAAAATCATGGAGTTTCCGTATTATAAATAGGAAAAGTTCCTTTTTTTTAATATTGTCAACCCTTAGTTTTCATGACGGTCTCTCGAAAAGGGGTTCTTTTTCGGTTAATCGACGCACCTGGCTGGTGTGTGGTGTGTGCATGACAGCGTTAGCGAACTCGGCTGAAAAGACATAAAGGCTTTTATACGAAAATTGGGTATATTTGGTATACTAGAAGTCAATTGATTGAATAATCACGTTAACTTAGCATTATAATAATAGTGCACTTTTTCCTTGAACGTTTCTGAGTTGTGCTGTGTTTAACATGTTTCACGTGACTGTACAGGTGACTAACAGTTTCGACTGGAAAAAGTTGAAAGTTGAAAGTAATTGAATCGAGAAACGGCTTCCTTCTTCTCTGATATCTTTTTACAATCTAAAATATCGATTTTCAGTCGAAATGGCGCTTCAAGACAACTCGCACCATGATTTCCTTTCTCAAGCCACTGCTGAGCGTCGCTTCAGTGGATCAGTGCAAGATTCTGACGGTTAGTCATTTTTTGGTCACAACTCTCATAACGTATCTCACAGTTGCATCAGGAAGAAGTTCTCCGGTAATTCACAGAAATCTTCAGCGCGGATTCTATCAAGAACGAATAGTTATAGTCTGAACTCAAATGAGACTTTTGGACATTCTGGAATTCTCCCACCTCTGCTGACACCAGAATTGCAAAATAGAAAGTCGCTCGCGGAATTATCATCTCAAAGAAGGACGATTATGTAGACCGATCCCAACGCGTCGGTGCTCTAAAATGCAATACAATTCAATTGCAGTTCAAAGGACCGATTCGTCGGGATTGGTCCACATAATCGTCCTACTTTAAGTGGTTCATGAAGATTTACCTGTTTCTCTGTTTCAGAATAATACTGATCTTGTACGAGACGACTGGTTCCAAGTGTATCAATCAGTTGCTGGGAAGAATCTGAGGACTTTCAACCTCACGCTCGATTTATCCTCCTCTATGCGAAGAAGCGATCAGTTGGTGTTGTTCCCGAAGTGAATATTCCTCTAGATATTCTTAATCTGTGAGTAGTTTTATTTGAAATTTGAGTTTGCTATCCGGGAGTTATATGACATTGTTCGTTGTTGAAACATGACTGGAGCATTGTAGAGAAGTTAATATACTCTAATGTGCAAAAGTGCTCAGTTGAACCGGAACAAGCACATTTTGTTCAGTATGACGTGAATTCCCAATGCTCTCGGTTAACTGTAGTTTACACACAATCTGGTTATGGTTAGGGTCGTATCAAATTCTATAAGTTATAACCAGATAGTTCTGCTCTGAAAACAACTTGATTTGCTCACAATCTGGTTACATTGCTACCAGATTCTAGGTTCTCACCAGATTTTTCAACTTGAAAGTAGTGTTATGAGGAATGTTGAATGATATATCGTATACCAATTTTTGCAGGGAGCACGTCCCCTCCCTGGACGCTGTGTCTCGAGTCTGTCTCCTTTTCGTTCTCTGGAAAGTCGCCAACACTGGCATTCGATGCGTATCGATCCGCTACAATTGGCCGTTGAGCGCGATTCCTTGGCTGAGATTGGAATGGTTCGCCCATCTCACTCTTTCCTTCAAAGCAATGCCCTGTGAAGTCACCTACGCAGCCCTCTGTGAATTTGAACAGTTTGTGCGGGTGAGTTTCTTAATTCGTGTTTGTTTGTTACCTCACTTCTAGGAAAGTCGGCTGTTTGAAAAGAAGTTTGGAAATTTCATAGAATATAGTAAACTTCACGTGTGTGTAGGTGGTATGTGAGGTGGAACTAGAAATGTCTGGTCTCAATAAGATACTTGTGTGTGCTGTCAACGTCTTTTCTCAGATAGAGTGTTTCGTGATTGTGATATTGAGGGAAGGGGTTTGAACGGAGAACAGAGATTGTCGAGATTCAGTCCAATTCATTGACTGTATATCTATAATTTAACCATAATAATGTAATCTAGTTTACTCGTTCCGATTCCAGAAGTACCTGGCTGGCGGTTTCAAAGAGAGCTCGTTCATGTTCACGTTCACTCTGTGCTGTGGTGAGGAGATGCAACGCGCCATCAATCCGTTCGAGACGGTCAGTTTTGGGTTGGGGGTTTTTAATTCAAACGTAGGGCGACTCTGTTGGATGCTCCTCTAAATCACCTCCTTTTTTTTCATATCGGGAATTTGAAGTACCTTCATTTCAACAATAGTCGCACAATACTGGTGAAAAAATAGTCTTCCACCCTGTTTTGTAGTAGCCCAGATGAAACACCTGATTTTCAAATAGTTTGTGTGGACAACAAAGTCGCCTTATGTATGTTGAAATTGAATACGGAAACTCGAATTGCAACTCGATCAACATCTCTAGGCTCTAGCTATGGTCAGTTCGTCTCAAAACGACTGTCAAGACTAGCTTTTGTGGAAGAAACTATAATAATGGATATTAGGGTGTCTGGGTGTCTGCTATGCACTATGGTATGACCAGAAAAGTGAGATGATATGAGGACTATGTGAAATATACATATGGTTACCATAATAAGTTCGCTCTATCAAAAGCAGGCCTATACGGTATGTGTGGCCTCATCTCGCTGTGGTTGTAGTTTGTTCTCGTTGCTACTCGATCGAAATTAGTAAATTACGGTATAAAGATCTGAATACAACGGAGATTTGGTCTCTAACTGCAGTTCTAGTTCACTCACTTTTCCAGCAGTTGGATACGATTCGCAATGATTTGGGACAGCCGAAGAAGGTTTGCTACCACGAGCAAGAAGCTGGTATCAAGGCTCTCTGGCACACTATGAACAAGGGACCATACAGGTTGGCAGCTATCTAGTTCCAAGAATTACTTACCACTCTTTCTTTATTCAAGTAGATTCTCTCTTATGAATTGAATAAAGAATCCACTTGAGCCGCCATTTGTATTTCCATTGCGTCAGTTCTCTCTTACAAGACTATCGTTATGTAACAGTTTCCACATGTATCGAAAGGCTAGTTTATTCTAGGTCCCTAACTGTGGACACGTCTGCAATTTAGATTAACAATTTCTATTCGATTTGCGTGTTTTTGTACAGATACACACCATTGAGGTGTGATTATTATACACAACTAAGCCTTTTTCGGTTTAAATAACTAAAACTGCATTATTTTGTAGCATTCGGAATTCGGACAGTATCACGGAAATACATTTACAGGATCAGCTGGCAAGGCCCGGTGGTATTAGATGATTACACCTTCCTCTATCTCCGAATCAGGGGAATGCGGGACCCGGACAATGCTATTCCACGTACACGACCACTCACGCAACCACTTCTTCGTCAGTTTTCATGTTTACCTTCTATATTCGATTTTTTCTCAAAAATGATCATGTTTCGTATATTCATCAAAAACGAATCACTTTCTGTTACACGCACTCAACAGCTTCAACACTTAAACGTTCGCGATTTCGACTCGAAGCTCTGTGTTGGTGTGAACAGAATGATTCTTTGAAACCGCGTACACTTTCGCTCTCATTTGATTATGTCTTCGTATTTTCCAAAGTTTTTCAGATCAAATGGAACGTATTGTTCGCATGGCTCGTGAAATTGCCATCGACAGGCATTTATGATCTCCGTGATTGCTATTGGATCGATTTTATCTACTGATCGTCTAACGTGTCGAATAACTTTTTGCTATTTGATTTGCTGCTTGTTGTAAATTTGATCTTCATTTTAGGTCAACACTTTTTTTCAACTAGTTCATTTTCCACCTCCATAGGTGGTTCATTTGAATAACCCGGTGTTATGTTACTTTCTTGTCATGTTGTCATATGGTTCAGTTTTGGTGTTTTTTATTTAGGATGTGTGTTGTTTACAAGTTTATATGTTTTTCCTCAGTTTGAGTTGAATTCTTTGTTGTTCTTCGTTGTTAATTCTATGAGTTGTTGATTGTTTGCAATCGTCTATTGTTCTACTTTCATATAATGAGAACATTGAATTTCTGTGTGTACTCCGAATGAAGTTATCATTTGGGAAAAAGTTTTATATCATTTACAAATTTATATTTGGGGTTGTTCCTAATTTCAGAAATTGTTTGTATAGTCGGCTTTCATGGCGAGATTGTTAATACAACTGTTTCCAAACTACCTACTGCCCTCATTTTCTTATGAATCTCAGCGATCTTCCTCTAGCCATATCTATTATGGCCAAAATGCACGCACAAGTTAAATGTTTCAACTCTGGCAATAAGGCGGGTTTATGTTGCTACTCGGACATTTCTTTGTCATTTAAGTAGCGCGTTGGACAATCCTGAACAAGGTATCCAGTATCCACCCTGGCTTCCAACAGCTGGAACCCTGGGCAAGAACTGGTATTTAGTCATCTTCGGACTTGATTAAGAGTTTTATTCATCTTTTGAAGAGGTAAATAAAAACTACTCACTGAAGTATTGCAAGTCGTATATGGATAAAATTGGATGGAAATCTGTTTGGTGTACTGTATTCAGTTCTAATTCTTATCATCGATGAAATCTGTCAAATTTTCAGTCATCCCTAGACAGAGCCTAATTAAATCGTCCTTAGAAACAGTTCTAATTCTTTAAAGAAGGACGATTATGTGGACCAATCCCGTTACATCGGTCCTTTAAACTGCAATTGAAAAATGTATTGCGGTTTAAAGGACTGAAGCGTTGCGATTGGACCACATAATCGTCCTTCTTTAAGATAAAAATATTGAGTCTTTGCTTTAATCTCTTCGGCCTTCTAGTTTCTGAGTCAGAATTATTTTTACTTTGTCAAATTAGTCTAAGGCTCGTATTCATAAACATGCTCCAACGCTTTTTGGCACGCAACGCAGTACGAATTCAAAATTCCCGCGTTATGCCGGCGTACTGTAATTAGGATTTTATGATGTGTGTTTGTTACACGCTCGTGCAACATAGAGCTCATACGACGATCGTCGTCGAAATAGCGTTTCAGTGTAGTTTTTCAAATTTGAATTTTCGCGCAGTTTTTAAGGCGCTCATCGCTCGGTACTTACACCGCATTCCTAACCTCCATGTTTTTAATTGTTAACATTCTAATTTTCTGAAGTTTGATTACATGTCAGCGCAAATGAACTCTCCGACATGCATATATGTAGAAGAGATAAATATTGTACTGCGTACTGGTCGGAGTGAAATAAATTTGAAATTTCAAACCAAATTTCGATTAACTGGTTTCTTTAATTTTAGTGAGATACAATCGCTGTGCGTGTACAAAATACGACACACCGAGTTTGCGCCTTCATTCAAAAAAATTGGAGCGCGCGAATACAGTAATTCAAATTTTTAACTACGGTATCTAAGAACATTCAATTATTATGTCGTTTTCACTTGTTTTTCTCAGAATTTGAATAGGGGCTCGTGATGGAATTTTCGTTTTCTAATGGATATAATGGTCTGGTGAGGAAAATTAGCGAAGTCACTCCAAACATACCGCAAAGTTGGGTTTAATAAACAAAGCGTTTTTACTGATTGCTAAGAACACGTGTTACAAAGCTTTATAGTAACTTTTTATCATTCTCGTACACGTACGCTATCAATGTATGGATATTTTCGTTTAGACAATAGCATTTAGCTCCAGGTTGCGTAGTTAGGAGGCTACTGGTTATTGAAGAGGTCATCTAATTTCCAACCACATGTGCTTAGAACAAGTAGTACCTCGTCTAATTTCAAACATCTCAAAGCTTAATTGATATTTCTTCTGTCAAATTTGGCGGGCAAATACTCACGAATCCACACGCACGATCAGTTCTGCACCACCCAAGTTTCACATTGTCTTTGTTCACAATTACTACCAACAAAACCCCGATGGCTTGTTGAATCTAGTTTGTACTCAGTCTTCCGATTGGTAAAAAGCTTTTTGAATCTTCGTCCTCATTGCCGCAACTTTGGTTGAGTCAGAACATTTTCCGAGTCAACAATATTATACAAGAACCTTTCAAAAGCGGCTGAACATTTCAACTGAACTTCACCGTCCCTTGTTCAGTAAACGGAAATATGTTTGATTCGGACGCTTGATAAATTTTGGGAGAGGACTGGCGCTGTATTTCCCAGCACAGAAGAAGAAATACATGCAAAAGGAAAGTGCTAAACTTAAATTTTCAATATATCAAACCGATTTTGTTCCTTTCCAATATGGTGTTCAACAGAGCTTTTCGATTATTGGCTGATTTTTGCAGCTCCTAAAAACGCGAAATTCTCTCTAAAATGCAACTTAAATGCAAAGGCCAAAAACATATTGAGAGTAATCGTAAATCTAGATACCCCATAGTGAGCTGTGAGCAACTCATCATATCAATGATCTCATCGTTTCTTGTTCGTATAAGAATGTTTGATTTTTCTAAGTACTTCCATTGAAGATGAAACTGTGGGAATCATCACCAAATCCATGAAAATCATTCAATAATTAGTAAAACCAGCGAAAAAATCCCAAAAAACTAAATGTTCTTAGATACCGTAGTTAAAAATTTGAATAACGGTGTTTTCGCGCCCAAATATTTCTGATTGGAGGCGCACATTGGTGTGTCGTATTTTGTACACGCACAAATCGCCGTCTGAGGAGTATACAAGTTATCGGTCTTGAGCATGTTTGTAGATTACTCAAGATGCATTCAATGTCTTTCTGTATAAAAATGTGTACCCGTTTTGCAGATATGTCGGCTAGCCATTCGGCTATTAATTTTGCTGATCTCCCCAAAGAGGCTCTTCATTTGGTTTACCGTAATCTTCCGCCGCAAAAGTGTGTTCTTCTCTCACAAACCTGTCAGCAACTGCGACAGGCGGCCACGACACTGCCCAAGAAGTTCAAGCAAGAAATAGTACTCATATTGGTCAGTCATATCATATTACATTACGTGTCTAATTTAATCGCGCACAGCGCGAAGCGCTGTGCGTGATTTGTCTTTTCTCCGGCTAATGCGCGTTTTTTTTATTTTCACCTCAAAAAGCTTCACTGATGAAAACCAGAAGTTTTTATGATTTGTGCTTTCTCTATAGGGCATTTCTAATTTATGTTTCATGTTTCAACAAAATCAGTCCAGTTTGAGCAAAGTTGTTACGCTATGCGCTTCATTCAGAGCGCCGACTTCCGTTGTGAGTAACCTGGGCGCACTTCTGGCATTTTTTTCATGTGTGGACCGATTTCGCTGAAAACGTGAGGTATGGTAGATCTCCCAGTCAAACCACAAGGGCACTGAAAAAAATTCCGTCTAGTTATAGGTGTTTGAAAATGTCTCTGCGTCTCTTCATTTCGGTTTCGGTCTTTCCAGTTGCTTGTTGCTTGCAGTCTTTTTCGCAAATTTAACGTGGTATTCCAGGAGTTGCCTAAATAACGTGTATTTAGTGATGGCTCGATGGTGCTGTTCTGAAATATAGGCGTGATGGTGGTGCGCTGGTGCGGCCGTTCTGCTTCTTTTAAATTTAAATGATCAATATTTCCATTTTCGTAATGGTGCTTTCTTGAAATCTGGCGCCAAACTTTCAAACCATTCTTTCATGCCTCCGGGCGACGGATCGATCGGTATGTATGTACACAGTGTACATGTCATGCATAATGGCACACATGGCTTGTTCTCAGTTAGGAGCTCACACTCACAGTTGCACTCACCTGCTTACTCTTTTCAGGAAAATCGACGGTTCGGTGCTACGGACTTTTATTGTTTGTTTTTCATCAAAGCCAGTGAATTGTTATCGTCGCACAAAGACGAGTTCGAGCGAAGTTATTCAAGTGGAAAGGACAGGTCACATGTGGAAAAATTAAATTATTACGTGGTTGGTCTTCACAAATCATTATCTTAATAAAGTTGTTCACCTAATGGACAAAAAAACTAAGCGTGTTTTTCTTATACCCAGCTGTCCAATGATATTTCACCTGTCAAATACGGTTTCTAGATAACATTTTGGCGTTTTGTCATGAGGTTGTGCCAAATTGGGTGGGACATTTCAACTTCAAGAGACTACCGCCACCTTAATAGACGGTGCACAGAGAGAAAGAGAGGGGGGGGGGGTTGTATCGGTAAATTTGGTCAAGTTTTTGGTCTCAAGGTGGTTCAAGGCTTACACACTTCGTAGGTCTCACTCTGTACACTGTACGAATGTTTTTAGTTTTCACCACAGAATATAGAATTTCAGATGAAGCGGCGTTTCACGAACAGTCGTGCTTACATCGATGTTCTGAAGCCACTCCTGAAAGTTGTTTCGCTGTCGCAGGTCAGAATCGTTACGGTGAGTGCAACACAAAACCGGCGAATTCTTTATTTAACCCGGTATTTCGTTAACCCTCTTATTTAACCATTAACCGGGTTAACTCTTTTGTTAACCACTAAGTAACCCGAAATTTACCCCCAAAAAGAAAAAATTTTTGCTAAGAAAGCAGGTTCTATAGTGCGTTTTGAAGAATAGTCGCACTTAATAGAGAATAGTAATTATGTTTTATCCCGAAATTTGAAAAAAAATAAATGAAAATCGGGAAGATTTTATTGAATTCTAACTTCTACTCGAAATATGTTTTGTCCAGAAAGCTTGTTTTTGACTATTTACGATTTTATTCTTAATTATTGAGGGCGGGGGTCGTTCGCCCGCAAGGCTGGTCGAAATTTTGGTCATCCCTGTTCCCGTCAGCCGTTGTACTTATTTGCCATTATGCCATTCAATTTTCCGGCTCGAACCTTTTTCGCGCCCGCCGCTTCTTGCCATTTAAAAAATCTAAAAAAAAGCCTTTTTCAGTTGGAGAAGAAAGTGTCAATTTCAAATACGACACTCCGTTCAAGAGTAGAAAAATAATAGCACTTTTACCATTTTCGAGATGGATAGGAGGATAGGTTTTATATGCACATCTTACAGGATATATCTGATCTTTTCCAACTGCGCTGGTTTAAAATTCTTCGAACCGTCAGCGGAAATACACACTCTTCGGCCGTGCCCTGGGCCTCGCTGGAAATTGAAATCAAATCGGTTCGGAGTCTCTGTGAGAACATCTCGCAGGTTCCAATGTAAGTTAACAGCTTACACATGGCGAGATTTGCATAAGCATTTCACTTGGAAATGTTGACAACTGCTCTTCACGACAAACGTTGGGAACATTTAAGTTACACTCCCACCTTTTCTGAGTTTGTATTGCTTCTGGGAAATTGAAGGAGACCCCCATCGACCGGGGGGGGGGGGGGGGGCTGAAGTACTACGGGGGGACCCACCTGCGCATGCAGTCAGACTTTAATTTTCCCCAATCATCCCGTTCGGGTTCGCAATAGGCATATAGGACCTGACTTTTTGAAATATGGTTGAATTGCCTTTTTTCTTCTCGCACTCGACCAAAGTTTAACAAAGTTTTTTTTAAAGACATTCCGTTGTCAGATTTACACTGTGTAATGGTACTTTTACAACTTGTTTTAAATGGGCAAAGGGTTTCGGTTTCCAGAAGCCTGCACTCGTCTGTGGAGGTAGTTCGGCACGTCTCTCTGGTGGTGATTCTTTGGAACCTCGCCAGAAGCGGCATTCGTTCAGTGAATCTTCGGTATTTCTTCCCACTCACCGTTTTCTCTTCGATCCGATTGGACTGGTTCTCTCATCTCCAGCTTTGTTTCATGGCATTTCCCCGCGAAGTCACCAGACAATACTTAGCCTATTTCGAGCTGTTTGTGAAGGTCAGTTCCGATCATGCTCCAATATTTGTCGATAAAGCAACAGAAAACTCTAGCTCTAGGCACTCTCGATGTTGAATTTCCTACAATTGCTTTTCTAATGCGAAAAGCATGCTTCCTGAATTCGATGTAATTTAAAGGTTGGCTGATATGTTGAAACTGTGAACTATTCTGCGTATAATTGTCATAATACGTGATAACCGATAATTAAAGTTTTTGCGTGTAAGATAAGTTTGTGCGTGTAATTTGTTGTGTTTTCATTCTTTGTAACCGCATACAAACCGATAGTTTACAGGTATTCTTAGAGGGTGGCTATAAAGGAAGCTCGTTCGATTTCTTTTTCTCAGTCATTGGTGGTAAGAGAACGAACGAGTTCACCGCTTTATTCGTGACGGTTAGTTGCACTCTGCTTTTTCAATGTTTCTCCACAGAAAATTTTCTCCGTAAAACTTGTCAGCGATGCCACTCTAGATTTTGTTCGCTGCTACTAGTGATATAAAACTGTAGAGAGAAAGAAATAGGTTTATAGTAAACGAGAGCGATGGTCGACTGCTCTACATACATCATACATCGCCACGGGCCTCTTATTCCTTCAAAATTCTTGCGACCGCCCCCCCCCCCCCCCCGTGTTTTCTCGTGTCGCGACTCGCGACCCCCCAAAACGGCGACATTCAACGAATTTCCGTAAGATTATAGCTGATTTTGTACGAAATTCGTTAGTTAACAGCTCGCGACCCCTACTTTTTACTAGGATTTGCTCGTGACTCCCCCATTTATGAGGGGCCTTGGCGGTGTATGCCGCTCTAGCTCAGTTCGGGAATGAGATCTTCACCTGGGTATCGGCTTTGATCATGGGCCAATTACACATGCAACCGGGTTGCATGCAACCAAAATGCAACCAGGTTGCATGTGTAAAGACAGTTTGGTTGTATTCCAAATGCAACCGGGTTGCTTTCGGTTGCTTCTCAAATGCAACCAAATTGCATTAAAAACCGGAGAATGTCAAAAAATTGAGTGTTTGGTTGCATTTGAAAAGCAACCAAAAGCAACCCGGTTGCATTTGGAAAGCAACCGAACTGTCTTTACACATGCAACCTGGTTGCATTTTGGTTGCATGCAACCTGGTTGCATGTGTAAACCGCCTTGATCATGTGGTGTGACCGATGACTATAATAGCAAGAATACAAACATATGTGCAAATAGAAAAAAAGGAGAGTTTACCGATCAATGTTGAATATACAAACCCTCCACAACGTCTCGTTTTAATATTTTGATTCGGAATAAAATGAGACGATATCCTATGCAAGATTGAGGCGGGGACACTTTGCGTCTTGTGGCGAATAATAAACTCTTCTGTCGAAAATAATGGCTTTGCGTGATCAATGACTCATTCGCTCTTTTTCAACACCTCTTCTTATAAGCGATTGACGATTGTCATTTTATAACCCCCCGCACTGGAAATAAAATAGTTTTCAAGGCAGGAGAGTTGGCTAATTAAAATGTCTCAAATGTTTTTTTTTATAGCAGCTGAACAAAATTCGAACTGCGTTGGGCCAATCGGAGAGGGTTTGCTACCATGACAGTGATACCGGTGTGAATTTAGCCTGGCACACAATGAGCAAGGGACAGTACAGGTGAGCTCGGTGATCTGAAGCGCTAATATTGTGAGCATCTGGTCTGCTTGTGCTTTGGGCCTTGCTAACACGTTTCCACCGTTCATATAGTTTTGAGCTTTCAATGTAACTTATTTTTCCTGAAATGTGTTTATGACTGTGAAAGCACACCATCATAGGTGAAGTGATGTCACTCTCAACTGGTATGATCAGTACTCCTGCTAGTTCTAGTTTAATTTTCAATTGAAGTATGATTCAACATATTCTCTCCTCATTGTCGTTAGGGGTTTCCGTGTTTTGTGGGACGACGCTCAGAATGTTAAGTCTTCAGTTATGTTCGATGTTTAGGTTAAAGAAGGACGATTATGTGGTCCAATCGCAACGCTTCGGTCCATTGAACCGCAATACATTTTTCAATTGCAGTTTAAAAGACCGTTGACACGGGATTGCTCCACATAATCGTCCTGCTTTAAGTTTTTAAATTGTTTTCCAGGATCAGTTGGCAGGGCCCGTATATTCGTAAGGAGGTCGGTCAATTGTTTGTCCGGGTGGCCGGAAGGGTCGATTCGGACGATGCTATTCCTCGCACCCGACCTCTGACTCCTGCCCTTATCAGTTAGTTCTTTGCGGGTCTGCTGCTACATGTTCGGCCCCTAGATGGCTCGCTCGCGAACATGTCGCCTAACTCTCCCTTAATTGCGAACATAACGCGGTCAGAGAGAACATAACGCGGTTAGAGAGAACATAACGCGAAAGTTTATAATAGTTGAGAACACAGGGCGGTAGAGTTTCATACATTATGAGAGAATTTACTCAGTTGATATATTTAATGCCATTTCTGGTGTCAGGTTGAATTTATGCTTGGTTACAAGTTCACAAAAATGGTAACTATTAGAATCATATAATATGAAAAACAGTCGGATGTCGGTAATCTAAATTTCTCCCTCGAAATTTCGCCTCAAACTGCAACGAGCCAGTAACCTGAGGCGCAACGAGCCAGTGACTTAAGGTTCAACGACCTATTCTAGGAACCATTGCTTACCTAAGCCTAAGCCTTTTTATTAGGTAAACTAAAGTAAATGTGACAAATATTTATTTCGAACAGCATATATGGTTTTCTTCCTTTACACTTTGCACTGATCTGGGCAGGTTTAAATATTTCCCATAACTTCACTGATGTTTTTTTTTATGTTTTCTAGTACCGCGTTATGTTTCCAAGTTGAGCTTTATGTTCGCTGTTCAGGCTCGCTCTCCTATAATTGATTTTACGATGGTTGTCTCGCTAATTGCGAACATAAAGCTGATCTCCCGTACAAATATTTATTTCGAACAGCATATATGGTTTTCTTCCTTTACACTTTGCACTGATCTGGGCAGGTTTAAATATTTCCCATAACTTCACTGATGTTTTTTTTTATGTTTTCTAGTACCGCGTTATGTTTCCAAGTTGAGCTTTATGTTCGCTGTTCAGGCTCGCTCTCCTATAATTGATTTTACGATGGTTGTCTCGCTAATTGCGAACATAAAGCTGATCTCCCGTACAAATATTTATTTCGAACAGCATATATGGTTTTCTTCCTTTACACTTTGCACTGATCTGGGCAGGTTTAAATATTTCCCATAACTTCACTGATGTTTTTTTTATGTTTTCTAGTACCGCGTTATGTTTCCAAGTTGAGCTTTATGTTCGCTGTTCAGGCTCGCTCTCCTATAATTGATTTTACGATGGTTGTCTCGCTAATTGCGAACATAAAGCTGATCTCCCGTTCTTTGCAATAGCAATACCATAACGTTTGAACATAATATTGCGCCTAATAATATCATACGAGAAGCAGTATAACAATGTTAAACATGGGTGGTATAGTGTGGGTTTGTGGGCTCGAGAAGTATACATCCTCTTAACAGAAAGTGCGAATAGTTATAGCTGACGTTGTAAATCAAAGGCGGTTAATTCACATTGGTTAGTTAGTATTATCACAGAACATATTTCAAACGCGAATGAACTATTCTATTTGTCAATGTTTCTAGAGATATTCCTTTACTCTTACTTTCAGGACAGATGGATAGCGCTTTTCACACTATGGGTGCCGCTTAGCTTGTAGTCCTTCTCAACGTTTTGATTAGTTGCAATCCGTTAATTCATTGTTGTGTTGGTGTAGCATTCAGTTTGGGCGGTTTTTATGAAATAGTCCTTGTTTTGTCCACAATAATTTTAACATGTTGATGTTTTTCCTCGTTTTGAGTTGAATTGTTTGTTGTTCTTCGTTGTTGGTTCTATGAGTTGTTGAATGTTTGTACTATTGTTCTACTTTTATAGAATGAGAACATTGAATTTCTGTGTGTACTACGAAAGAAGTTATCATTTTGAAAATGTTTTATATCAATACTGATATTTGGAGTTGTTCCCAAGTTCAACGCTGTTTATCTGGTTCTCCCGTTTTGATCGATTGTTGATAGAAACCGTTGCTGAACTACTATCGTGTGGCACGCCGGTTAACCCCAGTTATTTATTCCTAACTAACCAAGGTATAACCTCGAAATCGCTAGCCAGTTGATTATATCGAACTTATACGGACTGATTTTTAGAAAAGTAGGGGTCGCGAGTTGAAAACCACCGAATTTTTTACACAACTAGTGAAAAAAATTTGAAAAATAAGAGACCCTTGGCGATGTATGATTGAACTGTTTGGCACGACGGTTGCATGTTGCCGGCCAGCTAACTTGCTGACAGCGGCAATGGTAGAACTATGTGCGCTAAAATTCTAAGTTCGTGCGCTAACGCTAATCTTTGTTTTTCGCACTTTCATTCGAATGTCAACTGTACTGTGGTTTCTTCATGGTTTTTTTTCACACCAGACTGGCTGGAATTATTACGCTGCCCCCAACTGTCTTCTTTAATGAAAGCTTAGGAATTTGCACTGATGTAAGGCGGAATCGAAAAACGGGTTGTTTGTATGATATTTATCGTGTTTTGAGTTGAAACATTGAAATTGTACCTTTATCCATTATATGTTTTGTCATTATTGTACCATTAGATGTTAAAACATTGAAGTTGTACCACTTCAGATGTCTACTGGTGTAAGTGACCTTCCAAATGAGGCTCTCCATTTGATCTACAACCATCTACTTCCACGACAGTGTGTTCTGTTCTCCCAAACCTGTCGAAAAACGCGTCATGCTGCCAACACGCTGCCCGAAAAGTTCAAGAAAGAGATTGTTCTCACGATGGTTGGTTAACTTGATATATTGTATTTTATTTTATTTTTGAGCAACAAATGAAACTAATTTTCGCTTCGGAAGGTCAGATAGAAATAACTAGGTATACGAACAGAAAATGTGGCTACACGTGCGTGAAAAATATGAATGAAGACAGTAGAGATGAGTAGTGTGCACTAGAACAACAATAATATGTGGTCAAGTAAAGAGCTGGGTGAGGTCGGCTGATCAGGCTGAAATCTTGATAGCTGGTATCATTGGCTTAGAGACGATCACGAAGTTTATCTGAAAGTGTTATCTACATACAGAAATATGAAAGTTATGAGAGAAAATGGTAGCTACATTTCGAATGAATTATATAATATTATCCAAATTTCGATTATTAGCTGTTAAAATAAGTGTATTGAAGTGTTTTAGTGGTTATGCTTTCAGTTTTTTTTCAAAAGATGATCACGTATATTTCAGTACAAGTTTGTTTTTGAGTTCAATGTCACTTTTTTTCAGGTTGGCGAAAGTTTCACTCGTACCTATGGTTTGACGTTTGTCTCAGCGGAGGCAATGTCGCAGTTCTACAAGGAGAAGTTCGAGCAGAAGGATACCCGAATAGGGGATACGCCATTGACCAAGAAAGTGGTCAACGAACTCAATATTACCCCCGTTAGTCTTTTCTTCACTTTTCTTAAAATTGTTTCATGCGGTTTACCGACATACCCTAGTGAAGTCGTCGGAATAGCTTGAAAAAAATCGAAAAACAAGCTCATTTCATGCCGAAAACGAGATGATTTGTCAATTTTGATGAAAAATCATTATTTTCCACGTTTTCCGGTCTAAAACCGGAATACTTATCGTGTGTATACTTTTACTTTTTTAAAGAGCGCCGCTTCAACGCCGCATAAGGGTCCCTTCACGTAGATCAAAGTATGGTCATTGATTGTGTACGATACCTACAGTACACGATCGAAAACCACACTGTGCTCGATGTATCTGTCGCACACTAGAAAAAGGATGAAGAGTCGCTTATGCCTTCATTTTCGGGATCCCGGTATTCACTCTGAACAACTATGTTTATTCCGGCAAGGGTGTCAGTGAAATGTCTGCGATCTTATGCCGTGCGAGTATCATATATGGCTCATAAATTGAATAAGTCATCGACAAGCGATCCATTTGTTGAATGCAAATACGATATATGTTTTGTTTCTTCTTGATACCATTTAAAGATTCGATTTCAGCTGAAACGTCGTTTCAAGAACAGTCGAGCTCTCATCGATGTCCTCAAGCCGCTTCTGAAGGTCACCATCCTCGCCAAGTTCAGGATCATCACGGTAAGTGACACCCGATACACTCAAAACAGCTGTCAATGTGAACCCATCTTTTTATACTATTTGTCTAGAATGTTCAGTATGGTCTGTAAATAACATAACGCGGTATTATGAGTTTATTAGTGTTCGACATCATAATGCGAAAGAGGATGACTGAGGTGCTAAATGAGCGAACACTGAAACATCCATTGTATACTAGAGGATTAATCTGAATCAGACGACCATCTGGCCGACCTGATCAAACTACAAGAGGGGGAATGATAACACAGATATCTCGTCACGAGACACTCTTTTTCAACCCACTCTTTCTGTACATCTATAATTCGTTATTCAATATTGCATACAACTCGGGCCAGACATGAGTCGACTTTGTTGTCCACAGAAACAGAAGTTCAAATCAGGTGTTTCATCTGGGTGACCAAACTACAAAACTGGGTAAAGAATGACGTTTTCAATAGTAAAATTCTAGTATCGTTGAAACCCCGATTTCGATGCTGACTGATGCTCGTTTCTGCCAGACTTCGATCGACGCATAGTCACTTTTGGGTCGACATACGTCTGAGAAACTGGGAAACTAGGAAAGTACGGCATTTTAGTTACACATACTCACTTTTTAGTGTTGCTCATGCTCACTTTTCTCGTTCAGATGTGAACCTTTTTTACGTATGATTTACATTTTGTTTTTCTCTTCCAGGTTCCTTGTGATCTGGCTCGAATGGACTGGTTCTCCGTGCTGCGAGCCATCACCGGAAACAAGCATCGAACCGAGGTGCTCACGATGGATCTGAATACGTTTGCAGGTCGATCGGATACTATCCTCAAAGTTCACGAGTAAGTGGGCCCAAACGTAGCTAGACTTTGTCGGAGGGTTCATCGAATCATCCTTTTTCTTCAAAAGCGGGATTCTTAAATTACCCCACCTGCAAAAAAAATTTACTGTTGAAAAGTTCATTTCCCTATAAGTCAGAAAGTCGTCTTGTGTATGAGTTGGCCGCATAGACCAAAGGTCCGACTATTCGACAGAAAGTAGTTCGTTTTTAGATTTCAACACGTGATAATTAATGATTTTACATCAAAAACGTGCCGTTTGTTTCCTTTTCGACCAAAAAGTATGCCTTTTTTTCGATCCGGACAACTTCACTGGGGTATGGTTGGCCGGCTTCAATCTCAATCTGAACGCAATATCTCCGAAATTTTCACACCGAAGTTCAACAGGGGTTCAACTTTTGCATCCGAATTGACCTATTTTCCTCGAGAATAAGCCTATTTCTTGAATTCATGGTCGCTTTTCCATGGTTGCAATGTATCACCCTCTGCGGACAGTTTTTCTGAGTTTCATAATGTGATGTATGGGTAATTGTGTATTTTTTACTAAGGTTATACATGGCTGAAATAGTTGCCGTGATTATTATATCATATTTCAGAAGTCTGCACCCTCAGCTGGCGGTTGTCAACAAGTCTACGCTGGCCATAATTCTCTGGAACATTGCCAGAACGGGGATTCGATCCGTGGATATCAACTTCTTCTTCCCGTACACCGTTTTCTCGTCGGTTCCCATGAACTGGTTCCAGGATCTCTCGCTGGCCTTCATTGTGATGCCCATCGAACTGTGCGGCAATGCGCTGCCCCATTTCGAGGGGTTTATTAGGGTCGGTTTCCGTTCTTGGTGGGGTTGTGGAAGTTGTTTGGCGTAGGTATCGGATCGGTTCGTATTTTCTACGTCCGCGTATTGCGCCGGCGTAAACGCTGACTAAGTTGAAACACATGGTATGCGTTGTATTACTCCAAGGTGAACTTCTTCCCGAACCAGGTGGTTCGTTCACAACCGAACCGAATTCAGGCTGACAAAGATGAAACCAAACCGATTCCACTGATAAGTGCTAAACTTGGTCGGCTACGTAACGTTTGTTAAGGTTTGGTTCGGTTTCCTGTCGATTTGTACCCAACTGGTTCGGGAAGAATCGGTTGGATTTTGGTTCGGGAAGAAATTTGCCTTACATCAAAACATCAAATTTAGGAATTTTTAGGAATCGCGTTTTTGATTTACTGAAATTAAACCTCCATTTTCCACTCAGCTCGAATTGGTGGCGACTTTTCTTGTGCGACGTTCGTGAGTAGCAGAAGTAGGCGAGACTCTGTATAGTATCTTTATTTTTCTCATTTCATATAAATAAGTGTATCCACCAACGTGAAATGTCACGTTTTCAGTCGTGAGTATACATTCCTTTCTATTCATTCGTTTTCAGAATTATCTCGAGGGTGGCTGTAAGGGAACTTCGTTCAGTTTCCTGTTCATGTTGGGTGCCGGCGCCAAAATGAGACGGTTGGCCAATCCATTGGCGGCGGTGGGTTGTTCTTTTTGGTCAATATCGGAAAAATAAACGGCAATTCTACAACTAACCGGGTTTTTAGGTAACCTAACCGGTTTTCGGTAACTCTTTTTTCAGATTACCACATAGGTAACCGGTAGGTAACCTAAAACTGAAATCCGGTTACCGTACAAACCAACGGTAAAAAAACACATTTTGCACTGGAAAAACAGGTAACCGGTTTCTCATTTTCGGTTACCGACCGGTTACCTATCGAAGTAACCGGACAAAAGGTTACCAGAAAACCCGGTTACATATAGAATGCACCAATAAACCCATCATTAATGCAGAATAATGAAGTTTGATGTGATTTATCAGATGAACTAGTTGTTTTCCGCAGATTAGTCACACCTCACTGGTGTGCAATTTCTACTTACTGGTGGAGGTCTTCTTACCGCCTGCTGCAGTTTGGGTTTTGTCCAAGAGGATCTGGTTCGAATTTTAGGGAGATCGCAAGACTCAAAGCTCGTGTTCTGCAAAAACTAGTTCATTTTGGAAAACGGGCTCCCCTTAGACAGCAAATTGTCTGGACTACTTGTGAGTGACTGTAATTTGAAATGGTTTCAGCAGTTGGAGTCAGTTCGAAGTAGCCTGGGACAGTCACCACGAATCTGCTATCATCAGGACAAGTGGTTGCGAACGGCCTGGAACACCATGAATAAGGGAGAGTACAGGTGGGGAGGAAACATCAACCATTTTAGACTACAAACTACATTACTACAACTTTCTGAGTTTGGGAAATTCTTCACTTAAAGAAGGACGATTATGTGGACCAATCCCGTTACATCGGTCCTTTGAACTGCAATTGAAAAATATATTGCGGTTTAAAGGACTGAAGCGTTGCGATTGGACCACATAATCGTCCTTCTTTAACTGGATATTTAGTGAACCATATTAGTTCACCAATAGTAATTTATTTCAAGTTAATTATTGTACTATTAAAACTCAATGCTATTCACTGAGCGGCGGCTGTCTCAAACTAGAGCATTGTTCACCGCATTCGGTTCAAAATCTGCACACGTTTAATCAATAACTAGTAGGAATGACTGAATAGCCATAAAAACTATGAACACCGACCACTTTTTCGTCAATTTTGGAATAATTAGCCTATTTCTGATGGAAAATCATGCCTTTGCACGATCTGAAATCGGGTAATGGATTCCTTTTCGTGAAATAGTCGCATACTACGTGTGTGGTTCCAATTCTGCGCACCTTCAACACAAGTTGTGTACCCATAATTGATTTTTGTTAAGGTTTGTGTATTATATTTAATATGAAAACCTGTTTGTAGAATCAGCTGGAAGGGTCCGGTGATCGTGGAGCAGACAGGGGCCCTGATGTTGCGAGTCAACGGAACGATTGACTCGGATGACGCGGTCCCCAGAACACGACCTCTCACCCCCGCCCTCCTCAGTAGGTTTACAACAGTCTTACTATTCATAGATAACAAGAACTGTGTTCTTAACAAAAATTAGTTAGTCGTATAGTTTCATGGATTCACCAGTATGGTATAACTATTAGACAGAAAACAGTTCATTTTAGGTCAAAATACGTGAACCTTTGTAGTTTTGCATCAAATTATTCTGATTTTATCGAAAAGAAGTGGGAAGAAAGAAGCGCTTCTCAGTTAGTGGCGTACGGCAGAAAAGTTATCGAACAGTCAGAAAAATCATATTATGGGCTCCTTTCTCGCCTTATTCTAGAATATTTGAGAACATTCGAATATTTGAACCATTTTAACCATTTATAGATACAAAAAAACTTTGTTCTCAAGTAAACAAATCAATCGAACCATTTGAACTTTAGAACATTTGAACCGCGAAAAAGACCTTTCACCCCCGCTCTCCTCTGTGAGTTTATAATAGTCTTACTAGTTATAGATAAAAAGGAGTCATTTTGGAAATAACGTCAATCGATTTCATACCCGCCTCTGAACCACTGATTGTAAACAAGTCACAATTGGTAGACAGCTGCGCTCAGCATAACCTTTGGTCCAATCTATTCCTTTTTCCGAACAGGGCCGGGATCACTGCGACCAGCTGGCTCTCACCATACTCCAGTAGAGTTATCCAATTAGTCAGAACAATTAGAAAAATGGACTCTTTTCCCTCAAATATTGAGAAAATTGATCGATTTTTGAAGCGAAATCCTAATGATTAATGTATTTGGAAAAAAACTGGGTCTATTATGTGGAACAGTCACACCTTACAGTATGGTTCTCACGGGTGCTCACGTGTCACGTTCTAGTGATAACTAGATACATGCAACTGAAATAGTAAAGTACATCTTCTGATCTCTTTAGTTCTTATTGGGACATTCATTCACATTTAGCGAAGTTTCTTGTCTTCACCGATGAAAATGAAATGATAAATATTACAAACCTCGTATCACCTACAATGTTCTAGTTGCGTGTTAGCATTCCCTCGTAATTCTCATAATTTCACTTCACGAAAAGTATCTCAGCAACTTGTGGTGAGGAGTAGAATCGATTGCTAGGTTACAACATTACCAGCTAAAATGATGAACTTTCCGTCTTATAAAGATTATGTGAACTTATCGCTGAATTTCTTCCTGAACCAATTCTTCTTAAACGACGTGGCAAGAAATTGGCCGAACTTCTGACTACGTTGTAGGGCTGCTCCAATAAGGTGTGGTGTATAACATTGTGAACAGATCATGACTTGTTCATTTATTTTTGAATTTTCAGAACAGATCGAAAGCTCGTTCCTCTACATGTTGAATGGTTAACTTCGATTGGGAATTGTTATTGATAAAGTTTACCTTTTGGTGATTATCACCGTTTGGGATTGTTAGAATCCAACTCGTAACTCGATGTTTCCCAATCTCGATAAACTCGAAATTTTAAACTCGTTCAACTACCCCTAGAAACTTTTCTCGACCCTATTTTTCTCTATTTTGGTTCAAAATATATATATATATTGTAGTTATTACTCAACAGTTTCTAGTCTCTAGCCACACAAATTGTGTTTATTCATTCGCATATTTATCACATTCAGTTTTTAACGGCTCAAACTCGATCGATTGCATTTCCTATTGGCGCGGAACCTCTCTGTGTCTCACTCTCTCTCGTTTGTAGTTTGGTCAGGCCGGCCAGACATAATCATATGATCTAGGTTGTTTAGTTGATTTTTGTTTGCTTATTTGTTTGTTATTGTTTATTTGTTGATTATTGTTCATTCGGTTTGAGTGTTACCGGAAATGAAAATATAGATTTTATAAAATTTATCTTGCATTCAAATGTTTTTGATGGCTACCAAGCCTATCAATATTTGGTAACCATTGCTTAACATCTGCTCCAAAGCTAAATTTTCACTCAGCTGCTAATTGAAGTTTCGTATCGTCCCCCCCCCCCCCCCTTTTTTTTATAAAGTATTCGGTTTAACGCTTTTATTTATTACTTTTTTAATTGTATGAAGGCTTCAAATCGTATTTTATTAACTTCAAGAGAGGTTTATTCAGAGAAATCAGTGAAGGTAAGACTGGGTGGTGGTTTGTATGTAGGTGGGAATGTCGCGTAATACACTTTTCGCGCATTTGAGAAAAATGACCTGATAATTATTTTACTACGTGACCTTGTTAGGTGAAATTACTGTCTATTCACCCGTTGTGTCATTCGTGTGATTACTAACAAGCGGTTACCTATTCAGGTAACCGAAAACGCGTTTTCGGTTACCTGAATAGGTAACCGCTTGTTAGTAATCACACGGTCAGATTTGGAATTCACCGTTTCTGTTCCAGATGCCGTCTACTAACTTTGCTGACCTCCCCAATAATGTTCTTCACATGATCTACGGCCAGCTCCCGCCCAGAAAGTCTATATTCTTGTCTCAGACCTGCCAGCAATTGCGTCATGCTGCCACCACTCTACCTAACAAGTTCAAGCGAGAAGTCACTCTTACTATGGTTAGTTCTTACGAGCACATCGGAAATCTTGCTTCCCGGAAAACCCACTGAATTCGGGGATCTCGCTTTTCGGGGAGCGAACGGGGAAAATCGGGTAAGGAGTGAGGAACGAACCCCGAAAGCTTGAGGATTCTTGGGGAACAGGTGTTACATCACGGGCAGTATTGGGGTAAATTCCACAAGGAACCGCGAATTTCGTCAACCCTGCAAGTTAACCGTTAACCATTTTCACAGTTAACCATTTAACCCTTTTTTTGTTAACCCTTTGGTAACCCTTTTTTCTAACGTCTTTTGGGCAAAATTCGCGGTTACCAAGTGGTTAACAAAAGTGTTAACCATTTGTTTGGTTAACGGTTAACTGGCGCGGTTAACAAAAAACGCGGTTAAATAAAGAATTCGCCCAGTATCGGCGATGGGAAGAAATGTATTTATTACTTTTTCCAGGAAAATATCCACATCCCTGGATACTATGGTTTGGTGTGCATTCCGGCCAGAAAACTCTCCTCCATTAATAGAGACAAATTCGAGTTTTTCTCGCAGCACAGTGGTTTCAATCCAGAACCTTGGTGCGACATTCAAGAGTTGTTCAAATCCTGCACGGTTAGTTGTTTCCACAACTCGCGCAACCGTACATAAGTGAGGCCATTTACACATACATGTGTACGAAACTATTGGTTTCATCTCAAATGCAACCAAAATCACTGAACATAACCAAAAAGACAAATTTGGTTGCACTTGAAAAGCAACCAATAGTTTTGTACACATGCAACCGGGTTGCATGTGTAAACCGCCAACAAGTGAGTGGTAGAGGAGCGCCATTTCTGGTGACTTTGTTTTTTGGTATTCTCACATTTTCTCAGGTTAGCGGAGTTTCTCTGCTTCACGAAATATTTCAAAAACGGTTAGGTTCAAAGAGTTCACCAAACTCAAAATAGGACTAGCAGTTGACCGGTGATAAAGGGAACTGGTGTTCGACAACATAACTCGAGAAAAAAGACAAATTTTCGTTTTCGAGTTAAATTATACACTTTTGCTGCGTTTTGTAAAAGATTACGGATCGAAATTGTAAAAGCGGGTGCGGGCTTCAAAATGTTGTGTCAGGATTACGTGAGTGTGTGGCGACTGTACGCTTTACTTGAGTATATTTCATAATCAGCCGACTTTTCTCTCCAAAAAGGTTTTTTATTGAAATATTTTTTATTGATTTTATTTTTTTATTATTAATCGGGTCACAAAATTTGGAAATTTGAAACATCGTGTTCGTGTCGTGACTTAATAAAGAGGCAAGAGGCCCTTTGCCATACCCCCCGTCCCCTTGCACCCCCGTCCACCGCCCCCCCCCCCCCCCCCCCCCCCCCCCCCCTCGTCCCCTTTCACCCTCGTCCCCTTTCCTATTCACCTGAAGGGAGGGCCGTTCTTGAAAGTCAGCTGGTGAATGTCTTTGAAAAATGCCTTTCAGTCGCCGGTCCCTCTGACTTCGATTCGGGGTTTGATCGATGCGCTGGGTCCAATGGTCACGGTTACTTCTCTGCAGCAGTTCACGATCATTACGGTTCGTGTAGCAGTTTTCCACGACAAGTTTTTGGGTTTTTTTCCACGAGCATAGCATATATTTCAGAAAGCACCATCACTAATTGGCTATATTACCTGCCAGTTTTACCTCAACGTCCTCAACGGTGAATCTGTATTTACACCAAAATTTAACTTTCGTAGAAAAGTGGAGATATAGAAGATTGAATTCGCCCCGAATCGTACGTGGCTGGTATAGTCCACACCATTCCTAATTCCTACTGAAACTTTCACAGTAGATACTAGAGGTTTTCGGTTTCATATGTATAATTCGCCTTTTTCGAAATTCATTTTGAACATGTTTTGTGATAGTGCATCGGAATTAATTACGTGCGTGTTAATCTTTCTGATAACATATACGTAATTAATATCGACTGAAAGTTTGGTAATCTTACTTCAATGGGCTCAGTAGGAATGGAAAAAGACTGTGGGTGCCAACATTTCATGTTTGACCATGGGGCTTGGGGCAGGTCAACTCAACGTAGTGATCTGCTTCTCATCTCCCTGATTTCAAGACTAGGTTCACACTATACCCATACCCTAGTAAAGTTGTCCGATTAGCCAGAAAAATTGAAAAACCGGCTACTTTTTGCGCCAAAAACGAGAAAAATTCTCTTTTTTGGTGCAAAATCATTAATGTGCACGTGTTTCAATCCAAAAACGGACTACTTTTTGTCGAATTGTTACACCTCGTGTTCTCCTTTTATCTGTGTTTTTGTTCTTCAGTACCTACCCGATCTGGTGCGATTGAATTGGTTCGATGTTATTCGAGCGATCACCGGAAACAAACACCAGCCATATCGATTGATCCTGGATCTCGGAAGAAATGCCCAAAGCCATTGCGATACTTTCGAGACGCTTCCCGAGTAAGTAGACGGCCAATTCTACGGGAAAATTATAGTTACTATTGTTTTGTAACGTAGCCTTTTTCCCGTTTCAAACCTTACTATTGCTAACCCGAATCAACAAGGCGGATTATCACTCCCTGTAACAAAAATTAACGAACGGTCACCAAAAATGCAGGTTAGATGAACTGGCCTAGGTGCACGGATTCATTATTCATAGATATTTCATGTATATCTTGCAGGCATTTTCTCTGTGTAAATTTCTGATCTAAACTGGTGATTAAACCAACCTCCGCTTTGCATACTATTAACCAATTAGAAGCAAACTGAGAAAACTCTATGCGACAAATTTCAGCACTGATTACTTTGTGGATAGGAAGGGAATTTGGCCTGCTAGTACAAGGTTTTACATTCAACATATCGAATTCGGTTCGGCAGCCCGACTCGAAAGTTTTCAAGTTGTGTGTTACAAAATGTTCCACAACGTGCAAAAAGTTTAAATGTTACACTATGTACTATATGTTTAGGTCAATGTGAGCCGTATTTTGTATTCAGAAGCCTGCATTCCTCTGTGGAGGTGGCTCGTCGAGTCGCTTTTACCGTGATTCTCTGGAACATTGCCAGAACTGGTATTCGCTGGGTGAATATTCGCTACGTCTTCTCCTACCGTCTTTTCAACTATATTCGACTCGATTGGTTCTCTCATCTGGCACTGTGGCTCATCGTATTTCCTTTCGATTTCACGAAGAAGTCGCTGCGTGCCTTCGAGAAGTTCATCAGGGTGAGTCGGTTTCCGGCATACAGCATACTTCATCAAAGCTCTTCGTATAGTCAGGAAAAGTCAAACGTGGGGCGATTTTGTTGGATGATCCATTGAATCACCCGTTTGTCACACAAACGGGATTTTGAACTATCCTTATTCCAGAAATAGTCGCAATTTACCAGAGAGAAACTAATTTCGCACCCTGTTTTGTAGTTTGGTTACCCAGACCGAAAACCTGATTTTCAATAAATTTCTGTGGGCAACAAAGTCGCCTGCCTTTTGGGAAAAGTCGATAAACTAGCTCCTTTCTCGCCAATATCGGGAAATTTGCCTGTTCTCAATACAGAACCGTATTGTTTGGCGTACTCAACTCAAAAAAACAAAACTGTTCCCTTCCTGGGGAATAGTCTCACTTTTCTGGTACACCCAGCTGGAGGCAGTTAGCCGGACATCAAAAATTTACGATCAATTCTTAATATGGCGCACTTGTGCGGTTCAATAAGTGATGCGCTGCGATATGTTACTCTGGAACTTATGCTATATATTTGAAGATTCCTTCCGGCTCACCTTTTTCTCTATAATATAATATGTGAAAATCTAAATGAACGCCTTGCCAACACCTTTGAGACAATTTGTTCGTTTTGCGTGCCGTATTTCTAGGTTGTTTGTAAACTTGTAACAGTAACGCAAGGCTGAAATAATTATTAAAAGATCATTATTATGACTCAGCGTTCAACAGCCAATTTAATACTAGGCTCCTCCATGGTGAAGAGTGGTGAAGAATTCTCGACCAATAAGTATAATAATCTAATGTATATGTGAAGGATTTTTTCTGGTACACGCGTAAAGCGTGTATTTTCGAGTTTTCAGGCCACGTCGTTTCGTTAAAACTTTATATTTTCAGAAGTATTTGGAGGGTGGATTCAAGGGAAGCTCGTTCGATTTCATATTCATGGTTCCTGTTGGTGCGGAAATGAAGAAACGCTACAATCCGTTCATAACTGTTAGTTTCATTATCTGGTTCTCGCCATTTTCTGATGACTTTATCGAGATCGAAACTTCACAGAACACAGCTAGCTCTCCACTAAATCGCTGTTGAACTATATATAATTTCGAAAAATAAATATTTTTGGGTGCGGCGGCGTTAACGAAATCTGAGCTTAGCTGAATGATGCTATTTTGTACTTCTTCGAAATGAATTTTGCAGCAATTGGAGAACGTTCGAAAGGAGTTGGGTCAGTCGGAGACGATTTGCTACCACCAGAGTGAGGCTGGTGTGAATGTGGTCTGGCGCACAATGAACAAGGGACAATACAGGTGAGACGGGGGGTATATCAATATTACTCATGTACTGTATTCACATTGTATACATACATATATCAGCTCTGGAGCATGTATTGCGAGTGGAAGTTCAAAGATTTTGGGGTCTGATATTCTTGTTGCGCAGTGAAAAGGTGAAAGGGTATAGATTTAGATTCACAGTTGAGTCGTCATTCGCTAGTTGCAGCAGCAATCTGCAAGGAGACTGAAATTGCGGCTATATTCAGTTGACACAAATAAAGGAAGCATTAAAAGTGTCCTATTTCGTCGTACATATCTTTCGCGTTTTGTTTTCAGAGTCAGTTGGCAGGGTCCGTTTATTAAGGACAAACTGGGCGGCCTTCACGTTGAAGTACAGGGAATGGTGGATTCTGATGACGCTATTCCGAGAACGCGAAAACTCACCCCCGCTCTCCAAAGTTAGTTTCAACTTGCGTAATGCCCGGTCACCATTCTCGATTTCGGCACAAGTTGCAGTAGGGCAGCATAACTAACGCATTTATATCAGTTGTTGTGGCGCTACTTGATGAAAGGTCCGTCTAAATTTGCGCTGTTGCCCAGAAGCGATCGTGAGCTCTTTAAAATATGTTATCACCAGTCACCACCATCCTACCTATGCTCAGAACTACTTGGTGAAACGGGAGACCACTGGCTAAATTAGGTGTAAATAAGGCCACCATTTTCTAGTGTTTCAATGGGAGGGGATGTTCAATTATTCAATGTTTCGGTACGTAATCTGAAAGTACTTGTGTACTGCTCAAAAAAGTTCCTCTTTATACTTTTTCGATTGCAATAGATACATAGACAAACCACTAACTATAATCATGTGGAATACGTAAGTATACATAATCCATAACCATACTTTGTTTGATGTGAACTGTCTGAAAGGTGTGAAGACATTGCCAAACTTGCAAAAAATATCGCAAAACAGCTTAAGCAGCGATTCGGTGTATAAACGGCTTGTTCGCGAGTTGTTATTATCGGCCAATTCAATATGTAATCGGGTTTTTTGGTAACCTAACTGGTTTTTGGCAACCCTTTTGGTTTTTCCTTTCTGGTTTTTCGTTGTAGGTTACTAACCGGTTACCTACTCAGGTAACCTGAAAAGGGGTTACCAAGAACCGGTTAGGTTACCAAAAAACCCGGTCACATATAGAATTCACCGTTATTTATTACTTGTTACATGTGATTCTGTTTTGCAGGGCAGATGGAGGGCGCGTGCCGCTTCACAGTTGGAAAGTAGCTAGGATCTCGTCTTCTATTCGTCCCACATTCCCTCATCTCATACTCAGACTTTTCTGGAAAAATTCTAGGTCTTCAAACGACTGAATTTCACATTCATGTCTCTTTTTCTGTTAAATAACGTTTTTCTTTGCGGAAACTCTTTATGGGCCCTTGTGTATAATAATCGGATGAGTTAGATTTCTTAATCAGCGAATTCAGCTTGGGCATGATATCAATAACAACAGTAACCTTACTAGATTTCAGTTATGGGTGACTGACTCATGTTGACAGTACTATTCAGTCTTCATTAACCACATTGTTCCACTTTATGCGCAGGTAGTACTCTGCGTACATTTTTGCTCTATTTCAAATTCATTCAGATACAGTTGTTATATTCCGATAATACCGGTATTTCTGTTCTATGCACTTCCTACTTTGGTGATGTTGTTTACGTATTATTTCTTCAATGAAGTGTTCAGTATTGTCTACTTTTTCATACTGTTTATAGAGTGTAATGACTTTAAAGACTCATAATGGCTAGAAAAGTTATACTTTCTGGGTGATTTATGGTTTTGACAACTTGTGAAGACATGATGAAGGCTAGAATATGTTGTCAGTTTGAAAATGTAATCTACTACCAAGTTTTGGGTAGTCAGATCTCGAAATAGAGTGTACTTTGGTTTCAAAAAAAATTCTCCAAAATTGGAGCTACATCCGCTCCTTTCCTGCCTTATTCTATAACATTTTAATCATTTGAACTTTAGAACATTTGAACCGGTAACAATACTTCTCATCCCCGCCCTCCTCAGTTAGTTTATAATAGTTTCATTGTTCATAGATAACAACAACTTTGTTCCCAAGTAGACAAAAATAAGTTATGTCTTACGGAGAAAAGATAGCATTTTAATGGTGGTTCAGTTCTTACTCCGTAAGTGAATTATTCCATAGTTAACACGAACACTTCAATTTGATATAGGTTTATTAGTATGAAAAGTTATCATTACATCCCACTGAGAGAGAGAATGTGAGTGAGTCCCCAAATAACCGAGATACCCCTTATATCTTAGAGGGGGCGGGGCTAACACAGATCAGACAACCATGATTGGCTGACCTGACCAAACTACAAGAGAGTGAGCGAGAGACGCAGAGATCTCGTCGCGAGACAAGTTGGTATCATTTCATGGATTCGTACATCAGTAAAGCATGACTATTAGCCAAAAAAAACAGTCCGTTTTAGATCGAAGTAAGTGAACCTTCATGGTCTTGTATCAAGTTTTTCTCATTTTGTCGAAAAGAAGTGATTAAGGCAAAAATTCGCACTGATCCTTTGGTTTTGTTGAGAGCTGGTTCAAGCACGAAACTTTTCTCACTGAACCGCTTGGGTGGGAAAGAAATTGGCCGAACTTCTTCTCATTACGTTGTAGGGACAACTTTGCTCCAATTAAAGTATTGTGAATATAATTCCCTGTTCAGTCTGGTTTATTTATGTTTGTATTTTCAGAACAGATCGAGAGCTCGTTTCTCTACATGTTGAATGCTGGTTATAGTTCATTTCATTCCCACTGAGACTTTGCCAGCGTGCCAATGAAACTTCGAATGAATATATTTCATAGGAATAACACGTTTCATGAAAAGAATTCTACCTACGTACTGTAACGAAGGTTATCTGCCGTAGTTTCTGGGATTGTTAGAATCCAACTCGTAACTCGTTGTTTCCCAAACTCGAAAAACTCGAAATTTCAAACTCGTTCAACAACCCCTAGTATATTTTCTCTAAATTTATATTGTAGTTATTATTCAACATAATGTTTTCTTATTCATTCACATATCTACCATATTCAGTTTTTTTACGATTCAAAATCGTTCGATTGCATTTCTTATTGGTGCGGGACCTCTCTGTCTCTCACTCTCTTGCTTGTAGTTTGGTCAGGCCGGCCAGACATGATCGTACGACCTAGGTCGTTTAGTTGATTTTTGTTTGCTTCGTTGTTTGTTGTTGTTCCCTCTTGACATTTCGGAATTGAAAATGTATTTTCTCAAAAATTGAAATGTAGTTTTTTGATGGGTACAAAGCCTCACCAGATTTAGTAACCATTGTTTAGAAAGAAACCTGCTCCAATGCTAGTTTTTATCTCGGTATTGACATTTCGGTTTGACCTAGGAGTGTATGACAATTCCCTTTCCATTTTACCAATGTTCCGATTAATAGTTTCTTATTGTTTTACTGCTGGGGCTGCACCAAATCATATAGTTTTGGGAGTTCGCCATCATGATAATTGTGATGGTGAACAGCATGTAGAAGTTGAAAGACGCTTCAAAACTTTAATTTGAAAACCAGCTGGAAAGTCTCAATATTATATTGTGAAGATTATAAGTGACTGGAACAGCTTGTAGCTGTTGAGGTGGTGTCGTGCAGTGAAACTTTGCATTTAGGTTAGAGGGGCTGGTAATACCATTATAACTTGACCTTGTAAAAATTAGGCCAATTAGTCAGGTTGCATCTCGAACGCAACCAAAACCAAAATATCTCACTGTAGAAAAATTGGTTGCAATTGAGAGCAACCAATAGTTGGGTACTTATGCAACCCGGTTGGATATAAACCGCCTAAAATTACTGTCTGCTCGATCGTGGTACCCATTGTTGTTGCTATTCCAGATGTCGTATTCTGATTTTTCTGATCTCCCAGAGGAGGCTTTTCATCTGATCTACAGTCATCTCCCTATTCGACAGACTATTCTTCTCTCCCTAACCTGCCAGAAAGCGCGCCTAGCTGTCAGTAGTCTGCCCAAAAAGTTCAAGGAAGATATTGATATCGCAGTGGTCAGTTGTTTTGTAGCCGGCCATATTCCACCACGTTCTCGCCTACAGTAACTTTTGCGAATAAACTTGTATTGCGAGCTCCGTCCACAAAGTTTTCGTGGCGGGACACTGTATCCCACTGCAATTATTTCTGATCACATCACCTATTTCGCTGCGTATCACGCGAATCATACGCGGAGCGTTTGAAAGCGAGGGCGCGAGTTTGGCCAATTCCACAAGGAACCCGGTATTTCTTCAACCCTCTCAGTTAACCATTAACCATTAACCGGGTTTACCCTTTTGTTAACCGCTTTGTAACCCTTGTTTACAATGTATTTTGGGGGAAATTCTGGGTTAACAAGTGGTTAACAAAAGGGTTAACCAGGTAACCCGGTTAATGGTTAACGGTGAGGGTTAACGAAATACCGGGCTACATAAGGAATTCGCCCGCGAGGGCCAGTTTGTTATTCATTAAAGCTGTTTCCGAGAACGCCGTGATTACTGGGTCTGAAGTGAAATGCTCTAAGCATAGTGAAATCACGTAGAGTTTGTGTGGTTAACGTTCGCATCGCGAAAAATCTGAAGAAACCCTGCATAAAAAATCTCTCGCTAGATAGAAATTCTCGCACACAATTTTATTTTCGGCCTTGTTGAAAAGGCTGTATGTATCTTATTTCATAATTTGATTTAGTTATAGTGCTCACATTTTCCAACTCGACTCGTTGGCAGCGTGCCAAAAACTTGGAAAAGCGGTTATTTAGAGAAAACATATATTTTACAGAAAGTTGGGAAAAGTACAAACTATACTACGTTTGAAGTTATTTTTTCCAGTATCCTGACCAAATCCGTGGACACTATGTTTTGTCGTGTATTTCGGCTAGAAAAATGTCGTCGGTCTGTAGAGAAAAGTTCGAGTTTTTCTCCCAAAACTACTCAAAATCTGATCAAGAACCTTGGTGCAGCAAGGGAGAGGAGCTGAGGAATGCAATGGTGGTTGGTTGTTTTCACAACTCATGCATGACTCAGAACAGTTAGCGCCAATTTTCTGCGATTGGCCAGCTACAAAGGCGAGAGAGTGTGCAGGTCAATGAGGCCGCAGACATCTGCGTCTCTCTAGTCTGCACACTCTCTCCTTGAGGCCGCTACAAAAGTGGTTGGCCAATTGGCTGGGAATTGTCTGAGCGAACAATCGTAAACAAGCTGGCGTAGCGCCTTTTCTTCAAGTAACTTGACTTTCTGGTGTCCTCTTTTTTTAAAGGTTATTCGAGTATTTATATATGAGCGAAAGGTTCAAAAACGGTTAGGTTACCAAAGAGGTCGCCAGAGAGACGTAAAAAGTAGAACACTTGGGGCTTTTGCATTTGGCGAGGAGTTGCGTTGTAAGGCTTCGTTCATACTGTTGCAGTTGCAGCTAAATGCAGCGTGAAAAAGTATGAACGCAGCCTACGGGGGAGGAGAGCTGATCCCCAATCACATTGGTGCGTGACGACTGTACCCTTTCTCTCTGCATGAGTGAGTCCATGGGAAATGAGTTTCATGAGCCGCGGTCGTTAACTTCGATTCGTGATTTGATCTATGCGCTGAGACCGCTGGTGAAGGTTATTTCTCTGAAGACGTTCACAATAATTCCGGTCAGTATAACAGCACCTCCTCAACCATTTAACATAGGTAGTTGACCCTCCCTGGGATATCAGAGGGGTACGGGGGGGGGGGGGGATTTACACCTGAGATTTTGAGGGGGACCGGTGGGAAACCGGGGGAAATCAGGGGTATACCAGGGGGATTTCACTGGGGAAATTTCCCGGGCGCATGGTATCTGATATGTAAGCGGCTTCTGCCTCCCTCAAACCATCATGATCATAGCGCAGTGGTAATAGTGCCGCTACCATCCCGAGGTCGAGGGTTCGAATCCCGGTAGATATTAAGCGAGAACGGGTTAACAACTAAGAAAGTACCCCCTGGTGATACCAACTGTGAGGGTTAACGAAATACCGGATTGAATATATATAAATAGAGAAGTCGTGTTTTTATTCTTCAGCAACTACCCGATCTGGTGCGATTGAACAATTGAACTGGTTCGATGTTATTCGAGCCATCACCGGAAATAAACACCAGCCATATCGATTGATCTTGAATCTCGTTTGCGGTGATGCCGAAAGTTGTTCTGAAACTTTTGAGCCGCTCCCACCGTAAGTTGACGACCAAATCTACAACTAACTTCATTGTTTGGTAACCGAACCTTTTTCACGTCACCTATCTTGACGTAAATAAAAAAGCCGATTACCACTTCAGTAACAGAAAAAGATTCGATAATTTAGCTCAGCCTCAGGTTGGAAGATCATTTATACACACCGAACAGAGTGCAAGTTGCAGGCTAGCTGTTTCTCGTGTAAATATAAAACTGGTTATTTGTACCAACTTACACTATGCACCTTGTGAATTGACACGGTGCGCTGTACACCTTACTTGTGCAACTTGTACATTTTTGAGTTTCTGTTACAAAATATTTCAAGAAGTGAAAATTTTACAACCCCACGTTGTACTTTGTACTGTTCGCTCGCATAACTCTGGGTAATGTGAATGTATTCAGAAGCCTGCATTCGTCTGTGGAGGTGGCTCGTCGAGTTGCTTTTACCCTGATTCTCTGGAACATTGCCAGAACTGGTATTCGATCTGTGGAAATTCGATATGACTTCTCCTACCGACTTTTCAACTATATTCGACTAGACTGGTTCTCTCATCTGGCACTATGGTTCAATGCATTTGATTATGATTTCACTGAACAATAGGTGTGCGATTTCGGGAAGTTTATCAAGGTGAGTTGGTATCATGCATACTCTAGCGAAGCCATACGTGGGGCGACTTCGTTGTACACGTAAATTGATAGAAAATTGGGTGTTTCACTCGGGTAACCAAACTACGAAACGTGCGGGGAAATTAGGTTTTAAGTTTTAACCATTAAAATGTGACTTTTGTTGAAGTTAGGGTAGTTCAAAATTCTGATTGTAATAAAAACAGGTTGTTCAATGGCATCTAACAAAGTCGCCCTATGTTTGAGCGACGCTCTCCGGTTACTGACAAAATTACAATGAACTAGTTTCTTTCTCGTATCGGGAAAATAATAGTTTCGAACTCGACCCGATTAAGACTGGTGTTTTTCTGGAAAATAGGCACACGAAACTGGTTAGCCAAATGTTACTGGCAACTGCTTTGCTCAGCTGGCGGCTGCTAACCGCCGGACAAAAACTACGTTCAATTCATAATATAAGATTATCCGTTTGAAAAAGTTGTACTGCATTCTTTTTTTAACCCATGCAAAATATAAATATTCCTTCTGCTCTTCTCGTACCTGTAGTGTAGAAGAAGATGAGAACTCTCGACGAATAGCTATTTTAATAGCTCGTTCCAACCAGAAAACTCATCGAAAGAAGTGAACGTATAGAGAGATACGCAAATGTGTGTGTCAAGTCTTTATCGTGCGAATTTTTGTTGGTTTCATTCATGAAACGAATGCGAGTGGACAGGCATGTTATTTTCGGAGTGGCGACGTTTCGGCCGATTCGCGGTTTTCTAGGAAAAACCGCCAATGAGCAAATTACAGTAATATCGAGACAGCCGCGCCGAAACTCAATTCAAAAGTGTTCCGATCGGTACACATGAAGGATAACTAACCCAACGCAAATAAAACTCTGACACACATTTCTCATTCGTTCACGTGTGAATTTACTTATTCACGTGTGATGTCGTCTCGTTAAAACCTGATATTTTCAGAAGTATCTTGGGGGTGGTTTCAAAGAAAGCTCGTTTGATTTCTCGTTCGTGATTCCTCATGTACGAGAAATGAAGATTTCCAACAATCCTTTAATAGCGGTTAGTTGCGTTACCTTATACCCCTTATACCCCTTCATTTCTGATGACTTGCTCAGATTGGAACTTCACATAGTACAGCTTTTACCGTCCGAGTTTCTCAGAGGAGCGACGAAATATTTGTTGTATAACCGAAACCAAAGACCAAAGGAATCAAACTACAAACAGTGGGCAACATACGCTGTTTAGGCCTGCTCTGGAGGAGCAAACCCTGTGTGGTATTTTGAGAAAGAGCTGATTTTGGGAGAGGTTAACGAAATCTCAACTTCGCTGTTAACATTTTGTACTTTTTTGAAAGAATTTTTGCAGCAATTGGAGACCATTCGAAAGGAGTTGGGCCAGTCGGAATCAATTTGCTACCACCAGAGAGAGGGCGGTGTGAATGTAGTCTGGCGCACCATGAACAAGAAAGAATACAGGTGAGATCGGGGGTCATGTTAGTATTATTCATATATTGAACCGTATTCATACAATCACATATATTTGCTCTGGAGAATTTTTTTATTTTTTGAGTGGATTTTTCAGAATTTTAGGGTCTGGGCTCTGGCATACAAGCATACAAGTTACGCGCTCAAATATCAATTGGTAAACGTGGTACAAAACAGTTATTTATACGAATTAAATTTCACGCCGAAAACAGCTGCACGTCAAATTTCCATCAACTTCTGAAGCTGTCGTAATGAAAGTTTCATTTTCGTTGTATATGTCTTTTCGCTTTTTGCAGAATAAGTTGGCAAGGTCCAATCGCTGAAGATATGTTGATTCATGTCCAAGTACAGGGAATGGTGGATTCTGACGATGCTGTGCCGAGAACGCGGAAACTCACCCCCGCTCTCCAAAGTTAGTTTCAACTGGCACATTGCCCCGGTCGACTACGGGTTATCCTTAACTTTATCGCAAGCTGGAGTGATAAAGAGCGTATAACTAACGATTGGTTATCACTCGCTACTTAATGAAGGGGGGGAGGGGTGATATGCTGGTCTATTTTGTGCTGACATTCCGGCGGTTCAAGTATTCAATTCTCAGGTACATACTGAAATTTTTTGCACTGAAAAGTTCTTAGGGCGTTGTTCTAGAGCCTCTTATACTTTTCCGCTGGCGACAGATACTTATAACAAAGTATGATCATGTGGGATACGTACAGTATTCATATTCGTTAACGATACTTTGCTCGATGTATCTTTTCGTTCGCACTCTGAAAAGAATGAAGTATGAAGATCATTTACTAAGGTACGAAACAGCTAGAGAACATCGATTAGGAGTACAAACGATTTGTTTAAACGAGTGTTCATTGTAAGTTTTCATCCGCGCTTCATGTAGTTATACTTTTCAGAACAGATGGATAGTGCATTCCGTTTCACGGTCGGAAATAATTAGCTTGGATCTCTTCTTCAGTTAGCCCCATACTTCCTCATATCTCATTCAAAACCGGCTAACTCTGCTGGAAATTCTTTGACCTGCCAACTGACCGATTTTCTAGGGCACCTCTTTTTCGCTCGAATCAGAAGCCTTGTGTATAATAATCGGATCAATTAGATTGCCTAATCTAATCAGACAAAAACGGGTGTATGATCTAATTACCTACTCTAACTTTATTCGATATCGATAGGTCTAACGGATGACTGATTCACTTTTGCCTTACCATTTATTCAAGATTACTGTATTACTTCATGTGCATGTAACATTGGCATTCGATTTAGCTTTCATTCAAATACGTTGTTATGTTCCGATAATTCTGTTAATTATTGCTGATATTTTCACTTCTTACTCTGTTGATGTTGCTCACTTATTCTGTCCGTCCGTGAAATTTCGGTATTGTCTACTCTTTTCATACTGTTTACAGAGTTATAAAGATTTTCGGTTTTGACAACGAGCAAATACAAAATGAAGGATAGGATATGTTTTAGTTTGACCATTTGAAGTACCACAAAGTTTTGGGTGGTTAGATCTCGAAATAGTGTGAATTTCGGTTTCAGAAACATTTCAATTCATACAAAGTGTCGATAGAGTTTCGCAAGCTTGGAGCTGCAGAGAAGGGACCTGGCCACTTGCTATAGTTCGTTTCACCCATCGATAGCAGTCAGCCATGCTGGCCGAGCGCGCCCTACATTGCAGGCGACTGATCTGGCAGCTTGCCAGTCTTTTCATTGCAAATAAAAATTCTAAAACTGGTTATTTTAGGATTTTTGCAATTTTTTTGTTTTCAAAAGATTCCCACATGATCGGGGAGTAATTTAAACCACTTTTTGTGTGATAACATAAGCATTGAAAAGCGGCCAGAAAAGATGGTTGGATATCACTGTTTTTAGTTTGGGCCAACATGTTCAGATGGCCGGCTGCTTGTGGGCGCCGCACCACCTATCCCAGCTCAGTTCAATACCTCGCTGATGCACAATTTTGATTAGGCTGGTCGCTGTTGGAAACTTTCCAACACAATTGACTCCGCCCACTAAAATATACTGTAATTGGCTGCTATCGATGGTTGAAACGAACTATATCAACCAGCCTGCAGCTGGCATTGGTTTTTTCGGACAGTAGCTGTAATTATAATACGATAATAAAAATGTGACAATTGTTTTTTCAACACTAATCTTGTCCATCCAAACACTGAAAGGTGAAAAGATTGAAATCTGCTGCTGACATTATTACATGACAGTTATGACATTGTTTGGGACAAAAATATTACTCCTAAACCTTCGTGTCTCTGATATTATTAAGATATCAATCATCAGAAGTCTTTTTCTTGAGTTTGTCCAAGGTACGTAATCAGTAAACATGCCCCAGCGCTAATTATGCAACACGAATTCAAATTTTGCGCGTAAAAGTGAATGGTCTACGGTAGTGGAGATTTTATGTTGTGTCGTGATTCGATTTCGCCGTTTTTCCTCTGTGTTTTCCATTGCATTTATTTCTCGTTTTGTCCAACTGTCACATGTTATTGTGAAAAAGCTGTCCAACATGTACACTACCGCCGAAGAACTAAACAAACGATCTGCCACTGAAGTACCAAGTTGCTGAATTTCTGAAATATTAATTTTCTTGTAGTGAAGTACTAGTACGGTCTGAACACCAATATATTGCATTAAATGTAATAAAAAATTCGTTCCGTGTATAAATGTATACCCATTTTGCAGATGCCGTCTACTTATAATTTTGCTGATCTTCCCGAGGAGGCTCTTCATCTGATCTACAGTAATCTCCCACTCCGACAGACTATTCTTCTCTCTCTAACCTGCCAGAAAGCGCGCCATGCTGTCGCCAGTCTGCCCAACAACTTCAAGAAGGATGTTACTATCCTAATGGTCAGTCTGCTCTTTCGCGAGGTGACGCCGAAAATGAGTACCCGCTGTGCCACGGCGTTCTCGCCTACAGTAGTTTTTACGACCGCTCTCGTCCTTTTTACGTCGGCGTTAATAGTAAAGAGAACATGCGTATTGATTTTATTGGCGTTTTTAGCGGCCAAACTTGTATTGAGCTCCGTTCACGAAGCTTCCATGGCGGGACTATTTTGTTGCGTATCGCGCTTATTTTTACGTGAATCATACGCGCAGCGTTTAAAATTGAGGACGCGAGTTTGATATTTATTAAAGCTGTAGTCGAGAATAAATCGACCGCTATGTTTTGTACTTTGATGTTTCCGCCTCTCAAACTTTTCACTGGGCAGATTGCTAACCGTTGGAAGCAAAAGTATCGGAAGAATCGCTCCTACTTCTAGGGTTGGTAGTTGTAAATCGTAGCATTTAAAAAATAGGAGAAAGTCTGGGCGAATTCTTCATTTAACCCGGTGTTTTGTTAACCCTAGCAGTTAACCATTAACCGGGTTACCTGGTTAACCCCTTTGTTAGCCACATGGTAACCCAAAATTCTTCCCAAAACACGTTGTAAAAGAGGGTTACAAATGGGTTAACAAAAGGGTTAACCCGGTTAATGGTTAACTGAGAGGGTTAACTTAACGAAATACCGGGTTCCTGGTAGAATTGCCCGAAAGTCTGAAACTTTTCCGTTTCCGATTTTTTTCTCAACTGCAACTGACATATGTTTCGAGGTTTTTCGTTATTCGACTCGGACCGGCTCCTATCATCGATATAAAACTCCTATCATTGATAATTAAAAAGGGCTTACTATCGATGTGGTCATGGTCATCGAAATACCCTGATGAGTTAAGAATTCACATGGCGTGCTTTCATATTATTTTTTTTACGTAGTTTTTTTGTACGAGCTACTCAAGGACGGCACAACTTCTAGGAACAATGCAACAAATAGGGAAAAATATAGAGAGTGATTATTTTAAAGTGATAATGCCACAAAAAGTGAAAAATATTTTGCTAACTAGTTCATGGTAGATCACAAGTCACAGCTTTTCGGTTCAGATACGAAATTTGAAAACAATGAACGAGATTACTGTTGTCGACATAGTTATTTAGCTGTGATTTGACATCTACCGTGAACTAGTTAGCAAAATATTTTTCACTTTTTGTGGCATTATCACTTTAAAATAATCGCTCACTATATTTTTCCCTATTTGTTGCAGTGTCCCTAGAAGTTGTGCCGTCCTTGAGTAGCTCGTACAAATCACACCATTGTTGGTTCCCCACTTTTTGATGAATCAATGTTTGAATGCTCTCCGATACAACATCGAACAAACAGAACACGAGCGAAGTATAAGCCATTCAAAGGCTTCAATTGTTTCTATCCGAGTGTTTCTCTTTTTCTCTGATGATGATGAACGAATGCGAAATTCTTTGAATGTAGATAAATGAAAATAAGTAATTTCATTCAATCTAATATAATATGGTCTGCCTTAAAATATTCACTCATTTTCAGAGGATAAGATCGGATCACCACAATGCATATAGTTCATGTGCCGTACCGGCCAGGAAAGTGTCGTCTGCTAAAAGATACAACTTCGAGAACAGTTTTTTGAGACAGGATCAAGAGCCTCTGTACAACCGTCAAGAGATTGATCACTTTTCGACGGTCGGTTGTTTATCCTTATACCACTTTTGGTTGTTGTAGTTATAATTTATTCTTGTGCAGAAAGATCATAGAACTTTCCTAACGGTTTGGTGCATTGCTTCCTTATGAATTTACACCGAGTTCTCGGAATGTACGAAACGGAATCTGCCTTTAGAATTTCTAAACATGTGTTTCAGTCGCCGAAATTGGCAGGGACAAGTCGTGTTCTGACGTATGAGCTGGATCCGCTTCTCGAGGTCACTTCTTGCGAGCAGTTTCAAATCATCACGGTTAGTGGAAAAATTCTTTAAAACATCCCCCCCCCCCTCTTCCCATATCAAAATCTCCAATGAAAAGCGTCACATTGTTGACATTTTTGTGCGACTGACGCAACCGCCAATTACCGGAGGTTTCGTTGTGTTTTAAATACATTTTTCTTCAGTTTCTTCTCGATCTCGTCCGAATGGATTGGTTCACTGTCATTCGATATATTGCTTTGAACAAACGCCAGCCCTTTCTACTGATTTTGGATCTAGACACTGGTTCACAAAACTATTGTGGGAATATTCTGACGCTCGAAAGGTGAGCAGACATATCTATCTCAGCTTGCGCTTATACCTCGAGCCCCCCCCCCCCCCCCCCCCATCCACTGGGCTGATGTACTCACTTTTTTAAAACAATAATTTGAGTTTTTGTATTGCTTTAAAAAGCTTTCGAAAATAGGTAATTTTTGAGCCAAGTCATTGACGTTTCGATTCGGTGCTATAAACGTGCGCGCATCGCGCGTCTTTTATCGAAAACTGACGTGCCGCAGCGCGGCAATCACTCACGGGGAGTTTAATCCACTTTCACTAGGTTCACTAGTGGGTAAAGCAGACTTGGGAGTGGGGATACGGAGGAAAAAAGACCACTGTTTCATAACGCTGCACAAAGAAACTGGTATGAAGAAATTGACAACAGTGAGTGACAGCGCATTGCGCTACAACCCAAAATTTTTCCACAAACCGCTTGTCCGCGAAACGAAATTTATGGTCTGATAATGTCGACGCGAACAAATATTGATCCTAACTTCGGCTCGTATTTCCAGAAGCCTTCACTCGTCAGTTTTTGTGGTTAGTCGTGTGTCTCTAGTGGTGATTCTTTGGAACATTGCCAACAGCGGCATTCGTTCAGTGGATATTCGCTATTCTTTCTCCTACCGTCTCTTCGCCTATATTCCGCTGCACTGGTTCTCTCATCTGGCACTTTGGCTCATCCCATTACCGCGGGATTTTACCAAGAACTCGCTACGCGATTTCGAGCAGTTTGTCATGGTTAGTTGATTTCAGAGCCTTGTTTGTAGTTTGTAGATCTCACGGACAAACACTTTTGGAAGTTTTGGGTCATTTCGGAAACAAACATAACATCACAACTGTCAACTGCACATTTTTCGTATTAGTAATACATCACCTGAGTTTTTGAAGATGAATTTTTTCTGGGAAAGCAGATTTGGAAAATTCTCGAGTTCATACATTTGCTATATCCTATATATAAATACTTTTTTCTGTAGAAAAGTGAGTTGGTGATAGGAAAGAAAGCAGCTTCCCTTTCGAGTCAGAAGAGTGAGCCTGAGCCAACATATAATGAGGATTAACGACCAATATGTCTAGCCAGTCGATGTGTAATGCAGGGGTGATCACAGGTCTGTAATGTAATAGAAAAGACTGTCTCTTTTCAACGGTAGACTCGGAAAGTACAGATGTGCAAGCAGCAAGCTTATTCACGTGTGAATAATCTGTTATCGAGTCAGCACTGCGTGGAATTCGATATTTTCAGAAGTACCTCGAGGGTGGTTTCAAAGGAAGCTCGTTCAATTATTGTTTCTGGATCCCTTATGGAGAGGAGATGAAGAAACGCTACAATCCTTTCTCAGCGGTTAGTTTCGTTCCAACCTACCTATCTTATTTGATGAATTGTGGAGGGTTTTCACTACGAGTTTCTAGATTTTCGATTCTCGAGTCCAGTTTGTCTTAGAAATCGAGGTTTTGAGCTCAAACTGGTTTAGAGACTACACAAATTTGCAATAATTATTTTCAATAGTTTTTGATTGCATTTTCTCGGAAATATTCAGAAGAATGACATAGCCATACTTCCGGCTTCCGCCATCAGTAAAGTTAACTTACTGGTGGCATTACTGCTGTAACACCATCCGTAAAACGGTATACTTTACAGTATACTTAATTTGATTGATCCTAATTGTTTTCTGTTTTCAAATTTAATCATTGGGAATCTATTACTCGAAACGAACACAAAAAGTTGAAACCGACTCCGATTTTTCAATCGTCAACCTTGCTGAACGATGAAATTCTATACTCTTTTTTCAAATCAAATTTTAGATTTTTATTTAGTGCTCTGATAATTAAAGTAACTGGGTTGTTTTTGCAGCAATTGGAGAACATTCGAAAGGAGTTGGGCCAGTCGGAATCGATTTGCTACTACAAGAGTGAGGAGACAGGTGTGGATGTGGTCTGGCGCACAATGAACAAGGGACAGTACAGGTGAGATCGGGGGGTCATTAACCGTTTTCCTAATAGCATATGCAACCAAAATGCAACCCGTGGCCGTATGCATGACACATCCGGGCCGGGTTGGGATGTTATCCCGAGCTATTTCCCCAATTTAGCTCGGGATAGCATTCCAACCCGGCCCGGGATGTTTCATGCACACGGCCTCAGGTTGCATGTGTACAAAACTATTGGTTGTTTTCAAATGCAACCGGATTTGAGATGCAATACGGTTCACGTTCACGCCTCTCAACACCAGAGATCAGCATAGTTTTCTTTTATAATTGTCGTTGAAAAATAAGGCGGGTGATCGAGGCTGTTATTCGCAGAAACTTTCAAAGTCCGTGACTGCCGTTGCGGATAAATTTAGGTAGAGTATAGGGTTTCCGATATGTTTGTTGCAAGAAGTTGAAATTACATTGTCTGTGTTGTAGTTTGATCTCCATGCATGGCACAGATTTCGATTTACAACTGTAATATGGAGGAATCAAACTTCAAACACAGAAGATGACCGAGATGCACAGTATCAACACATCCTCTGATCGAGTTTTAGTGAACACCGTCGTACTTGGCAATGTTGCCGTACATATAGGATATGGCCATTAAAAAACTGTAAATGTAACACTCTTTTTCTGTTCAAGAACAAAGAGGACACTACAAAGCGTTTGACTTTTCGTATTGGAAATTTACGATTTGTTCGAGAATAGAAAAAAGAATGCTACTGTCAAATTGTTTTCCAATGTCCAGGTCTTGTATCTTGCCACGTTTCCAGGGTCAGTTGGCAGGGCCCGGTGTTCGCCCCCGAACCGAAGAAGAACACACTTCAGATGCGAGTGAAGGGAATGATTGACTCTGACGATGCTGTTCCCCGGACGCGAAAACTCACCCCGGCTCTTCAACGTTAGTTTTACTTGGTCTTATTCGCACTGAAACTGATTGGCACCGTGCCAAGATTTCTGAATCACGATTGCTTTGCGCAAACATAAGCAGTCTGAACACTTTTCTTATTTATGTGTTGCCGTGAAGCCAGACAACCGCTAGATTTTAGGTTTTTTTTAAACTGCAAGGTCACGAAAAACAACCTGGAAATTAATTGGGCAAACTTCGAAATTCTCAGTGGGAATGGCAGGAACTATACAGCCTTCTCAAATCAAAAAGTTTTCTGGTGCATGAACTATTGTGTTCGATTCTTCAAGACAAGCTTATGCGGTGTATGTTGCCTAGTTGCCTTATCCCGCAATGTTTTTAGTTTGATCTGGTCGCTTCTAGGTCAGAATGTGTGGCCTAGTGCGCGTATGAACGTCAGAGTACATCTAAGATTTGGTCTCCACCTAGAGACTGCTTCATTGAACTTTCCAGAAAATGGTCCGGACATATTTAACTCCTGATTCGAATAGATTCGAAATTATATCAAACGGGTTTTTTTGTACACTTCCGTTTTTCAGGACAGATGGACAGCGCGTTCAGCCGTACAGTAGGAATGTAGATTTTAAGTTCAGGGAAAAATAGTCATGATTTTCGCATCTCCAAGTTCAAGCTGTTTGTTCTCATTAACAACCGTTACGTTGCTCGATTTTACTATTGTTGCTAAGCTCACGATTACCTTTCACAATACTAGTTTTTGGATAATGGTCATCACGTACAATGTATTTCTTCATCATGTGTATGCATTAGTTCCATGCAATGTTTTCCTACAGTTTGATGCATTTAGTTTGATTTGTTTTATAATTCTGTTATTTTCATGTTGTTCAATCAGTGTTTCTTCTTCCGTACTACGTCCTTATTGTTCACTGTTTTTGTTCTGGTTACAGGAATATGAAGACTGCGGATGTTCGAAAGCTATCAAGTTATGTAGAGTGTAGAGTCGCAAATTGAAAAAAAAACCCCAAAATTTTGAATAGTTGGAGCGTAAATAGCTCAAGATGAGCCATACAAATAATTTGTAAGACATTTTGATAAATGTCCTCCAAATTTCGCAGGTGTAAGGGAAGATAATGGCAATTAGATACCCGCTGTCAACCAGCTTCCAACTGGGGATTACCCGCTGTCAGTAAACCAAAGCAGTTCAATTTTTCAAACAGCGGCCGTAGTTAAATCTAGCACATAGAATAAACATCACAATGTGTGGAATATGTTTCGATCAAGGTGACACGATAGAAAAACTAGCATTTTCACCTTTTCCATCCTCTAAGATAAAATAGGTCTTTTATGAAGAAAGCTTGAGAGAAACGGTTGGTTTACCTGCTGACATAAGATTATGAGGCAGTTGTCAATAGTTTGACCAAATCTTTCCGGTGAAGAGATCTCACAATTGCCGAAAACTGATTGGGAGAGTAAAAGCATTCAGTATAATTTCAGTTGCATTCATTCCATCAACAAAAAAAAAACGGTGGGTACAATGTGTTTATTAGTGACAGATTGCAATTTGGCTACTTTCCTATGAGATACATTTAAAACAACAATGAGCAAAGTGAACCGTAAACATGGTGGAAGAAGTTGGATACTCGGTTTTATTCGATCGTGCACTCTTACAGTAGGAATTCTGCATTTCGAATAGGTTTTCTCATAATGTTAGAGTTTTCAGAAATACTTGATATTTGTAACACGTAATGCGAATGCGTAATGTAATGCGTAATGTGTAACAAGTAATGCGTAATGTGTAACAAGTAATGCGAATGAACAACTAATTACAGAGCAAGTCACTATAAGAGTACACGTATGAATTATCAGAAGTATAACAAAAACAGTTATGTTAAGAGACAAAATATATTTTAAAGATTAATTGGAAAAGTAACAATTAAATCACAACATTATGAACGAGCACATAAAATCAACATCACAATAATTGGAATATGTTTCGATTGCCATTTCAAGGAAACATGGAAAAACATGGAAAACTATTTGGCATAACCGCATTTCGCATAACAGAGAAACTTATTATCAGAATTGGGCTGGCAGGAACAGAAAAAAGAGAAAGAAATATATTTTTACGTCAATATTAGGGTTGTTAATCGAGTTCAAAATTTCGAGTTTTCGAGTTTTGGGAAATTTCGAGTTTTCGAGTTTTGGGAAATTTCGAGTTTTCGAGTTATCGAGTTTTCAACAATTTCGAGTTTTCGAGTTTTGAAAAATTTCGAGTTTTCTAGTTTTCGAGTTTTCGAGTTTTGGGAAATTTCGAGTTTTCGAGTTTCGAGTTCGACTCAACTCGAAAATTTTCGAGTTTTCTCGAGTCAAGTCGAGTTTTGAGTGTTTTTCGACCCAAAAGAGACATTTTTCGAGTCCGAAATTTAGATTTTCGAGTTTTCGCGTTCAAAATTTCGAGTTTTCGAGTTTTGGGAAATTTCGAGTTTTCGAATTTTGGAAAATTTCGAGTTTTCGAGTTTTCGCGTTTTTGGAAAATTTCGAGTTTTGAGAAATTTCGAGTTTTCGAGTTTTGAGAAATTTCGAGTTTTCGAGTTTTGAGAAATTTCGAGTTTTCGAGTTTCGAGTTCGACTCAACTCGAAAATTTTCGAGTTTTTTCGAGTCGAGTCGAGTTTCGAGTTCGACTTTAACAACCCTAGTCAATATTGAGAGATGAATATGGTTTTTTTGTTGCAAAAATTAGGTCGATTCAACAGCTCAAACAGAAAAGCTCGTGAATGAGATGTGGAGAATTGAAAGAAAAATTGAGTAAACAAATCATACAGTATGTAATATGTGCATGCGTAAATAGATGAGCAGAAAATCTTTAAGGTTTACGTTTTAAGCCCTAAGGAACCGTAAATGAAAACTTAACAAAACATGATAATGGAGTGAAATTACTTGTCCCGTTTTGTTCTGATATCCAGCTCCCAGCTAGTTTTCACAGACAAATACAGCAGGAGAGCAGCCCGTGCGTCACTCACCTAAACGATTTATACTTGGTTTCACTCTTACGTGGACGGTTACAGTACTCAGGCATACTTTTGAATGGCTTTTTTCAGTGAAACATGAAACTGAAATCTTCAGTGAGAAGAGTAGAAGAACGCAAAGAATTTCAACATCATTCGTGAAGTATCCCGTAGAACAGAATATGAAAAACTGAAAGAGTTGATCAACTGCTGTGGTACACAGCAGGAATTCCGAACCGACACATCAGAACCAACCAGACTACACTTACACACTAGCCCAGAATCATTGGCTAATTTTGTCTAAATTGCATGAAGCGGCCCACGCATAAGCATAATTCAATTCACAGTGCTTTTTCCCTAGAAGGTTTTCCCAGATTTCCTACGTTTGTCAGTAGTTAAAGTAGGACAATTAAGTGGACCGATCCCGAGGCATCGGTTCTTTGAACTGCAATTCCCCGGTACCCTAGAAGTTATTTCCCTGAACTTTTCGGCGAATAACTCGAATTTTAAACGTTAGTCAGCAGTTAAAAATATAACTTCGACCCACTGAATCGTGTTGTTCCTTCTGAATTTCGACCTCCAAAACGGTAGAGACCAGCGTCTTCAGAGAAGGTGTCTGTAATACACGGACATTGTTTAAACTTCTATTTCGTTTATAGTAGTTGAGCTTGTTGACACGAGCCACAATACTTTTCGCATAGTAACTTATATTTTCTAGTTAATTTTACATAATTTAACTGATTACAACTTATAAAATGTTCATATCATCAGGTCAAGATATAGGGTTAATGTACACGTTTCCTACACGTGATATTTACATTAATAAAATATTGAATAAGAGCAAACTGACCTTTTTCCCTTCGACCAAATCGGTGAGAATTCGACAGTTGGCAGTATCTCTGACGAGATGATATGGAGTCCAAAACTTGATCATCTGAAAAGAATGATAGAAGTGGAGACAGGAACGGAGTAGTGCACGAGTCAAAGGTGTTTGTAGTTTGTACCATCCGTTGTAGTTTGATGTCGATACACGCTATATTTAACGAGTTCAGACGGGAAAGTGGGAAAGGGGAAGAGGATTATACATTAGAATACGTGATAACTTCTAACTTGAAAACACAGTTTGAATAGTTCAAAAACCTATTTTGACTATTCATGAGCGGATGAAACAGCGGATAGAAAGTCGGGAGCAAACTATAAACACAGCGGGCTAGAGCGAGCCCTACAGTAAAAAGGGATCTGAGATACTATCTGATGACCAGTGAAGTATCCGGAACGTTGCACCACAAAGTTGTCGAGCAACTGTGTTACAGACAGTTGTGAACATAGAAAAAACGGCTAATATACGATTTTTCTCAGAAGTCCTTGAAGATTTCCCTTTTTTCAAATAAATGTGAATAATCCTGCATCTGCTAACCTTGAAGTCATAGTGTACCGAGTGTCCCACCACCAGCCTGCCTCGAAGAATTTTGGCTGTCTCCTTTTTCATCTCTTTGAAGGGCACGCCTGAAATTAACTCTATTTGAACATCGAAGAAACAAAGAAACTGGGAACAAAATATTGCATATCAATCAGCAATAGTCTATATTACATTAGAATACGTGATAACTTGGTTTGGATAGTTCAACATCTTATTTTATCAGTCCAAGAGCGGGTGAAATGGAAAGTAGAAAGAGTTGGCTCTTTCCGAAGCCAGCGTATGCTGTGGATATTGCTTTATCCCGCTGTGTTTGTAATTTGATCCGCTTGCTTTTAAGTCTAAAATAATAAGTTATGGAAGGTATCGAGATCAAACTACACAAAATATTTCGTTACCTACTACAAGGCCGTTTGAAATGATCAAACTACAGCTCTGCAAGACCTCAAGCTACAGTACACGAATGCAGTGTGACATTCACAATGAGCAAACTACAAATTCAGAGAAAACATACCATCAACTAGATCCTCCGGTAGAACTCCGCTGATTGCGGTTCGATAATCGACCACCGGAATCACTGGCTCAATGAACTCGTCATAAACAACCTCGCCAAACTGAAAATATAGTTTGTTTCCGAAACAAAAAACGGGCTCACTCGGGTTGAAACAGGGTATATGTGATCGTCTTCACACCCAAAAATATGAAAATCGAGATACCGAGTGTATGTATTTTTTGCACAATCGTGACTGTTACCACGGGGATATTTTTACCACGGATATTTTCCGAAACCTCCACGGATTTACCACGGATCTTCACGTGTAAATACCACGATATTACCATGTGAATTTCCGGGGAGAATCCGTGGGAGATCCAGAAAATATCCGTGAATTATTTTAAATAAAAATTTTTTTCGAGAATTTCTTATATTATTGTCTACAATGTAAGTATCTTTTGAATACCCAATTTATCAATTTTTACCCGATTTGCACCATACGGGATTCGAACCCTCTATTATTAAAAAAACTGACTTGATTAACAATTGAGACTCTGGCTAGAATGTTTTTCTTTCCATCCTCACCACCTCCGACACATTCACAATCGAGTGCGAGCACGGCAGTGGGTTTGCCCCTGGAAACATGCACAAAATTACAGTTTTCTACGCAACTATGTACTTTTCGAGCGAATTGTGTACTCTCGAACTGTACCAATTCACTGTAAAGTGTGTCTTTGTCTTTCATTTGTTCGAATGTATACATACTGCAGTAAACTTAGTCGAATAGTCGAGAAAGAAAAAAAATAAACATACTTTTGGTATGAAATCGCTTATTTGAATTGGAAAACGAGTTCGTTTTAGCAGTCCCACAAAAAATCGGCCCATGAATAATGTAAATGTCATTTCAACTGTGTGACTACCATCAACAATATGAAAAAGGAGAACCGAAAAACGAAAAGTTACCAACTTTTGGTGGTCCATAGACAGAATAGTCACATCTGTCTCCTCAATGATTGTCGTGGGGAGATGAGACTGATCTCGGGAACTCTTCTTTTTCTTTGGATTTCTCTGTAAAAAAAAACTCACACGTTAGAAAAAGAATATACGTTGAATGACTCATTCGGGTTGCCCACACGTTACGCTTCAGGTGTAGAACTAGAACATGGAACAAGGATTATGTGTTAGAAAAACACTAAGTACCCAATCAACAATGTGGTTTAGCGGGCAAAGTGCAGATGAGACGTTCATTTTGTTCCAGTCCGCTGGGTCAACCCGGCCAACCCCCTAACTTATAGCAGGACGATTATGTGGACCAATCCCGTGACAACGGTCCTTAAAACTGCAATTGAAAAATGTATTGCAGTTCAAAGGACTGAAGCGTTGGGATTGGACCACATAATCTTCCTTCTTTAACTGAAAGTTCACCAATCTCCTGTGTTTGTTGTTTTATTGTGGCACATTTCAGGGCACAGTCGAAACATGAATTTGAATGAAAAGTGTACATTTTCTACCCACCTTTCTCGTCGTCTTTTTCGGGACTTCGGCTGGTTCCGTCATTGTTAGGTGCGGCGATATTCTGAATATTCTGAGCGCGGAGTTTCGAAACTTGAAAATTGTAAAATATATGCAAGTTAATCAATTGATCTAACTACGAGAGAAGACTGTGAACGGTTTGAAACGACAGAATTGCAAATCTACCAGTTGGTGCGTACGTGTGAAAAGAAGAATGTGGAAGCGCTAAATTATCGAAGATTTTCAGGTAGTCAGTTGCAGTAAGTAACCGCCGATAAGACAACAGAAACATTGCAGGCCACAACACAAACTGCTGTTTTTTATTTGTCTGTGTAAATCGCTACCACGGAGTGCCGGAAAAACTCTAGGAACGGTGGTTTGCCTAAGCCTAAGCCTTATATCGTAGGTGAACTCAAATTTTACGTTAAATGATTAAACTAAGTAATCATTTCATGAAGAAAATAAAAATTATGAACCCGTTAGGTTGCGAAATATTCACACAGATGAATAAAAAACAGCAGTTTGTGTTGTAGATGTAGTGTCAGGTAGATAATGCAGACACCCTCCTATCCATGTTGTGATACCAGCTATAGTTGTGATTAACTTTTCTTTGATTACTATTATGCTTCACGATGATAAGTGTAAGGTTTATTCTTCTCTCACAACAAAGTATATATAAAATGTGCTCAAAGTAGGGCAATTAATTAATTATTGCTGATTGAACAACCCGTTCCTTGAATTCTTCTCGGCTTTTCTATATCTACGGGGGCTGATAAGTATGAGTGAAATAATCCGTTTCTTCCAGATGCCCTCAAATATTCGCGATCTTCCCGACGAAGTGTTGTGGCAACTATATTGCTATCTTTCTCCCAGGAAGCGTGTTATTTTATCGCAAACCTGCTCTAAACTACGCCAAGCGGCCATCACCCTGCCAAACAAGTTCAAGTATCAAATAGCAATTGCAATGGTTAGTTTAAGTTTTTGTATTCATAGCTTCATTTCATATAAACTGACGGCTATACCTTACTGTCGGATTACGCCTGACGCGCGAATGAGAAAAGTTGTGAACAATTTGGGAAGGTAAACATCTCGAAGGTAAACATGTAAACATCTTGTTCCATTAAAACCTGAACGGATTTTTTCACGACAAAAAAATTGTTGGGTTTATCTTTATTTTTATTGAAGGTGGTTGTTTTATAGGTTATAGCGCTAGTTACCAGTTCCAGTTGTATTGTACTTGTTTCAATCCGCTGCTGATGTACGCTCAAAATTATCATGGAAATTTGGAAAAGGTCGGAATGGGCTAATGTATCTGGCATCACTTTTCTTCATTCTATTCTATTCAATTCAATCATACATGCGCACATACGAACAGAGAGTTCAAAACATTTTCGGCTAGTTTGGATTTTACTGGCTCGATTGTGGTTCAACTAGATATTTTGAGTGTGAAAGTGGATTAACATTTCTCTGAGAAAATCTCTAGTATACCGCTGTTCATTGCGAAAAAAAAGTACTGTCGAATGTCAAGATATAGGTTCCACTTCGTCCTATCGTTCAGCTGCCAGTTTATTGACAATTATAGTAGTTTCAAAAATAATAAATAAGTTTCATCTCAACCTGTGAAACAGATTACCCCGATATCTGAATTTGCCGTCGAAAATCTAGTTTCCCCTTTGAAACTTGATCAATGAATATTCGTTTTGTCATGTCAGTGTCATACGTAAAATAGGTCCTAATCGGGATGAGAAAAGTGAACATAAGCACCCCGAAAAGTGAGCATGAGTGATTTGAAAGTTCGTAATGATCATATTTTTCAGAGTTCTGAACAGTATTTTTCGTATGATCAGTGTTCCCATTTCAGGGGGATAACTCCAAAAGTGGCACCTTTGATTTGGTGTTTATACCAGCTAATAAACTGACGTCTGGTTCCGAGAAAATGTTCCAAAAATGGTCGAACGACATCAACAAGGAAGACGCGATTATGGCTGACTACGCGACAATATCTCCATGGTTGGTTACTTAAAACAACTTGGTAACCTTGGTTTTTTCACGACACTAGGTGATTTCAGTTATTTTCTGTTTGAAAAGGGTTCTATTTTCTCTTGGGGTAAAAAGTCTTACGTACGTTACTGATGTATATGACTCACATGAACGAAAGTGCAAGGCGAAAGTAGGCATTTTTCGAGGTTGTGTGTAACTGCATGAGACGCAGAGGAGGCGCGTGCGCTCTGCGTCTCCTTCAAACGCACACTCTCTCGTCTCCCTCCATTTTCTAACTAACGTGAGATGGACGTCTGCTTTTTTGGACTGGAGGTATGAGAAGGACCGTGGGAATATCAAAGGTCACGAAGTTCTCATTTTCCGCCAAATGGATGATTTTGGTCGGAAACATAGCAAATTTTTGGTGTCGATAACAATCAAACAACAACAAAACATCTAAAACTAATGTGTTCTAATTGAAAAAAAAACCAGAATTCCTCCATAATTCCTATAATATTTGTAAAAGCTATCACAGAACGAGTTTCCTGAGAATTGTATGTTGTACTTGCTATTTGTACAACCTATTTACAAGAGAGCGTTGATTCCACAAAGTACAATGGCATTTTGACAATCCTGAAATTTTGGTTTCAGTTAAATCGTCGTTTCAAGAATTCTCGGGCACTTGCTGATGTGATCAGACCTCTTCTCAACGTGGCGGCCGTGGATAAAATTATGGTTCAAACGGTGGGTCTAACATTCCACGGTAGTCAGTTTGTACTGACTACAGTATGTGTCAGTCAGTCATGGGAGAACCAGTTCCGCACAGAGTCTATAAGACTCTGGGCGGGGCTGGGTCTCGCAGAGTAGTCACGATGTGACGGGCTGGCATCTCCCTCTCTCTCTCTCCCGCCCAAGAAGTACCTGTCTTGGTCGGGCCTCATAATGAGTCGCCTATGATGTGTTCAAAGGGCTTACCAGGCTAGTAATAGTCATTTGGTAACGAGTAATAGTTTGATCCGAATGGACTCTTTTTTCATTGAAAACGATAAAATTTGACGTATTCTGATTGGCATACTTCTTGTAGAATGTTCACACCTCACTGGTGTGCATTAAGTTCAGTTTATATAACCTCATTTTTATTTTATTTTTTCAAAGTGTTTTTCTTTTTCGGAGAGTCGCCTAAGAGAATCTACCATCTACAACTTTTGGTGAATTCTATATCTAACCGGGTTTTTAGGTAACCTAACCCTTTTTTGGTAACCTATTTTTCAGGTTACCTCAGTAGGTAACCGCTTGGTAACCTAAAATGAAAAACCGGTTACCTGATTTTCTAAGGCAAAATGTGGTTTTTACCGTTAGTTTGAACGGTAACCGGATTTTAGTTTCAGGTTACTTTCGGGTTACCTACCAAGGTAACCTCAAAAATGGGTTACCAAAAAAGGGTTAGGTTACCTAAAAACCCGGTTAGTTGTAGAATTGGCCACAACTTTTTGTTTTAGCGGGGATGTTCAATTTTTCCTATATATCAACTGTATATAATCAGCATTCTCTCATTCTCAAACTCTTCGCCGCTTTTTCGACAAGGATTGGGTCCATGTGTTGGAGGTGATCGCTGGCAACAAGCCAACCGATTCAACTCTGACCCTCGATTTAGAGGCGGACGGATCGGACCGCCGCCAGCCGCGACAGGTCATGCTCATTCCCTGGTGAGGCTCGCGAATAGAATTTTTCTAATGAATACAATACAATAAAATTAGTTTACATAAAGTTTAGGTAGGGGAATCGTGAGATTCTAGAGATTTAGAGGCTTCAAACTCATTAAATACATGTTCAATCTCCGTTCTGTTCTGTCTCGATTTTGAAACAAAATCATTAGGATTTAGATTAAAACCAGGTACTTTTTTGTGGAAAAGTTGTATCTTACTGATATGTGTGCGTATGCGGTTGAACGTGTAATACTATACATCGATCCATTCCCATACAATAATCGTCTTCCGTCATATAATTCATTTTGTTCCAGTACTCTGCGTCCATTTCTCGACGTGGCTCATCGCGTCTCGGTGTTGGCTCTTTTCTGGCACCTTGCCAGAGCGGGAATTCGTTCCCTCGATTTGACCTACGATCTACCGTTGACTGTGATTCCCTTCATTCGAATGGACTGGTTTTCCGATCTGACCCTCTACTTCTTCTCGGTTTACAGTGAAATGACCACCACTAACCTGGACGAGTTCGACAAGTTTCTAAGGGTGAGGCTGGTTTTTAATATTGAAAAAGTACATTAGTAAGATGTGACTATTTTTGAGAAAGAAAGCCATTTTCAATGGGAAGATGTGAAATGTTATGAATGCCTGAACGTGTTTCGGGATTCTGAATGAGTGTTTTGACGTACGCGCAGCCCAGTAATGGAATTCTAATCTATCAAGGTACTGCGTCTAAGGGACCCGATGAAAATGAAAATATTTCGGCAAACAGTAAACCTAACTGCTGTGCAAACCTAACCGCCGTCCCAATTGACAGAGTCCACGCCAGGCCACGCCCCTTTTCAGATTACCCCAAAGGCGGTTAGGTTTACTCACGCGGTTAGGTTTACACAGCCGTTAGGTTTACTGTTTGCCAAATATTTCTCAAATTAAACGCTTAACTTGCTTTCAGAAATTTCTCGCTGGCGATTTCAAAGCGACCAAGTTCTGTTTCACGTTCATTGCCACAGATGGAAAAAAGTTGAAGGCAACGTCAAATCCCCTGGAAACTGTAGGTTTCAAATTCTATTGTTTTGCAATTGTGCTAGTTTGTATAGCATTTCTGACGTTTGTACAGCTGTAATTCCGCACCCACTAATTGGTATAATAAATGATCAAATTATGACTTGTCGAGTGTTTATCTACATTTCTGTCGATAGTAAGGTTCCGGATTACAATATGAACCAACTCCAGTCAATATCACTTTGGCAACTCAAGATTTCTAACTGAAAGTTGTAAAGTTTCCAAACATCTTGATAGTTATTTTTGCGGGCTTGTAGTTGGTACGATTGAGCTGGTTCCTGGCTGGCACACAATGGTCTGAAACATTCTTGCCAAACGATTGTCAGCTGAGCTGAGATTGTCAATTGTCAATTAGAGTGCTACATCTAAAAAGGAGTAATTTCACGTGTTTATTCGGGAATCTATCTCTTTCAGCAGCTCAATAAAATTCGTGACGAGTTGAAGCAGTCGAAGAAGGTCTGTTACCACGAGGAAGATATTGGGATTCAGACGGTGTGGAACACCATTAACAAGGGACAACACAGGTGGGAGACGGCAACAGTCTTGTATTCTGTCAAAGACACCGGCTATAGCGGTCAATTTCACCTATTGAAAACTCCTCACACAGTTATCGGCTACGAAACCAGTGAGTGTATACTTTTTACACTACCCGTCTGGCGCGGTAGAAATCCCTCGCAAACCTCAACCTCAGAATATATTAGCTCATTAACAATATATCTCCAGTTTCTCGTGAGATTCTATTGATTCTATGCTACGACATAGAAAGTTTTAAAGATATTCATAAGATGTTTTCATAGGAAACATCATTTGAACTTTTTATGAGGCTAGGAGGATTGCCACGCCGCCTTTCTATGATTGTTCCTGGCCACAGGAATAGCCTTAGGCTACCGGAGAGTTGATTTTTTCCAGAATCAGTTGGCAGGGCTCGGTTCTACTGGAAGATATGTATCGTTTCTGTGTGAGAGTGAAGGGAATGCGAGATCCGGATGACATCATCCCGCGAACTCGGCCCCTCACCAAGGCCCTACTCGGTTGGTTTTACAAAACAATTAGAAACTGAATTCTCGTCTAGCAAACGTGGGTTCATCGATTTTCTGTAATTCGACGTGTTTTCATCAAAAATGTTTCTTTTCGGAGTAAAGGCATATCTGGTTGTCGTATCAGCTCAATTAATTCTGAATTAGCTGGCCCCTCACCAAGGCCCTACTCGGTTGGTTTCCTTTATTCTTTCCTGCCGAAACACCCACGAGTTTACTAAAAAAATTCAATCAACATTGCATTTACTTACAAATGAAGCGTTTGTTCACGGAGATACAGTTCAAAATTAAAGCTATTGATCAACCAATTGGTTAATCTGAGTTCCGCTCTAGAAAACGTGGAAAAACTAGTCACATACTCACCAAGTCGCTCCTCAGTTGGTTTCTTTTCTTGTCTTCTGTATTCGGGGTATTCGTATTCCTGTTTGCCTTCAATGCTGTGGCAAATTGCCAGACATCCATTGAAAAAGAAATGTTTAATGTGTGAGACAAAACCGCAAGAGACAAGATTCGATAACAATGCGAGTTTTACCTGAAATGTTGGCATATTTCAGTATAAAATTGAGGTAGTAGGTAGTTCAAGTTCAAACCGAAACAACGTTATTGACAAATATGTGTTTCAGGTCAGATTGAGCGCACCGTCCGCCATTTTCATCCGGTGGAGTCGTCTTGAATTGGTCTATTGTTTCTTTACTATATCTGGTGTATTATATCATTGTTGGTCTCATGTACGATTAATTCTCAAGTTATTCGTCGGTAGATGTTGTCACGTCCTCATTAAATACGGTTCGTTTGTGAATCTTAGATAACCCAAAACTTGAGGTTCATACTCTGTTGCTTTATAAATATTTCATCGTTGTACATTATGCCGGGGTCGATCTTACAATTTTGTTGCGTACTGCTGAATTTCTAGTTTGACGTCAATCCTCAATGCATTTTCGAGCAGTACCCAATAATTGCGCTGTGTTGGTAGAGACTACAAGATCATCCCCTATACACAATTTTGGTTTTATCAGTTGCCTCTGCATTCATTTAAGAGTGCATAATATTTTCATTAAATTTTTATGACGTTTACAACACAGTCAAAACTCTTGTAAAATTAACATTGTAATAAATTTAGATAGTTTTCACTAGTGTCTTTTGCTGCATAATCCATTGTATAACCGTATTGCATTCAAACCTTCATTTGTTGCGTTCTTAGTTAACTTCACCTAATCCGCTCAAGTTATTTTGTTGATTTTTTTTGGTTTCGTTTCAATATCTCGAGTTCTCAGTGCTAGAAAAAGTTTCGTTTTCGTTATGGTTCTTCTTTACTGCATGTAAATTTATCTGTTTCTTGTTATAGTACAAAATAAAATTTTAATCAAGACTGTTCCGATAAAATAGGCTTTAATATGGATGGGGATCGATGTGATTGAACTCTGAAGTCTAGGACAGCTTCGACTCTAAACTTTAGGTTACTGTACTATGGCTTCAATTATAGCATAGGGATAATAACTCGAAGTACAATATTCTGATTGTTTTGGAATGTTCTGAGGTACTTGGTTCTTAAACTTTGGTTTGAAGAAATACAACCGAAATAGTTGTCGTGACTAGTTTTTTTTTCTGGTTGAAGTTACTTGATATATAGACAAGTCGACTTCCGGAAACGTATGAAATCGATCGATATCCATGTTTACCACTAGATTGACACCTCGACGGAGATTCAGTGGGATTTGTCCTTTTTTCATGCGAAGCGATTACTATCATTAGCGCGTTGGAACAAGTTTCAGCAGCACTGTTTCAATCACCAGTTGCGAACTTCATCTAAACACCATGTCTTTTCTCCTAGAGGTTGGGGGGGATGAATACACTATTACGTGATCCTTTCTGCAATGTTCGTTCGGTTTTCGTGTCAAGTTTAATATGTTATCTGATCATGTTGTCTTCCCTAGTAATATATTGCTCTGGTGTTTTTGTAATTCAGGCTTTGTGTTAGATGGTGAAGTTTGATTGTTCAGAGGACCCTACGCTCCACATATTGCCAAATTATGTGATTGTATGAACCTTGAATGATTGTAGTACTTCACGTAGCGTGCAAAATGAAGCGTATGACATGTCCACATCTATAGGCATAGGATATGAACCAGGGTTTCGTTGTGTTTTGATCTCGATACACAATTCACAAATCATGACCCGAAAACAACGGAATAAACTAACTATAGTGTAATTTTGATTTTCAAATTGTTTTTAGAATTCGCTCTTCCCAAGGCAATCTCGTACGGTGTATTTCGCTCTATTTCGCTAAATTTGTAGTTTGATCTCAATGTGTTTTCGTCCAAAGTTCAAAGTTTAAAAATAAGGATGTGTGTAGCGATCAAACTACAACGAAGTTAGCTATCGGCTTTCTCAGATGTCTACCACTCTATCTGATCTTCCCGACAAGGTTCTATGGAGAATCTATTTCTATCTCCCCTCTAAACAAAGAGTTCGGTTGTCGCATACCTGCCAGTCTCTTAGGAATGCTGCCAGCACGCTGCCCAAGGAGTTCAAGGAAGAAATTATAATTAACTTGGTCAGCTATGGTGTTATAATCCGTTTTTCACTGCTCGAAACCTCGTCGAAACAACCTGTATCGAGAAGGACTCGCACCAGCTACAGTAGACTGGTAGGCGCCAACGCGACCCACTGCGCTATCTGATTTTCGCACTTTATTCGTAAACCGCGAACACTAAAAAATCCCGAGAATTGTAAACTCGTGAACATAAACTTTTCGGTTTGAAAAGTTCGAGATAACCGGTTTCGAATTTGGAATAGGAAATACACTTTGGTCGGAGTTTAACTTTAAACTACTTCAGCATCTTAAAGAAGGACGATTATCTGAACCAATTTCAACGCTCCGGTCCTCTAAACTGCAATGTATTTTCCAATTTCAGTTTAAAGGACCGATACGTCCAGATTGGCCCACATAATCGTCAAACGTTAAGCGTCTGAGTTCCAACATTTGCAGATCCATAACGCAGGTCGAAGTAAACTATGGTTCGGGCCCGCTAAAGTGGTCGCTCCGTGCCTCCGAGGCGAAAAATGGGCAAACAAAGCAGACGAAATAAAATTCCTTCAGGAATGGACTTTGGTCGGTTGGCGGTTCACACATGTATGCATGTAACCAAAAAGCAATGAAGGCTGCTCTTGTAGAACACTTTGATTGCTTTCCAATGAAAGTTGATCGTGAAATGAAACCAAAACGGTGAACAGCGACTTTTGGTATTGTAAAGAGGCACCCAAGTTGCATTCATGATGCAACTTGGGTGCAGCCGGGTTGCTTTTTGGTTGAATGTGTAACTGGCTTTACTTTCGGTCTGGTTCCTAACAACAGAACGTTTAATGCTAAAACTAACTTCAGAGCTTCAAAGATGTGTTAGTGGATGGGATCGTGAAGCATCCCGCCTTCTTAGATGGGGAGCTGGACTAGATGAATCTCCTGTGCTTTACTAGCCGAAATAAGCACACTGTAACACAAAACACAAATATTAATAGAAACCTATTATGCTGAGAGTTGATATGTACTACGAAATTTATGAAATGTTCGTTGCTGTAGTATGCTCTCTTTTCCATCACAGTTATATAACTTGCGTTTCTGGTTAAATAAAAAATTACAGTAATTAGAGGGACCGTTCCTCAAATGATCTTCTTTACATGAGAAATTCGAAAGTTCAAGAATATTACGTAGTCGTGTAAGGCTACGTTCATACTTTTTTACGCTGCATCCGGCTGCAATTGCAGTCGCTTTGCAACATTTTTGCAGTTGCTGCAAATTGCCGCTGCAGTCAGATGCAGGAAAGGTTCAATGAACAAACGGACAATTCCAGTTCAAACGAAATTTCGGCACCCTTACTGACGTGGCTGCTGTTATCGAGCCGCTTATGAACGTAGCTGAAGTAGACGAAATTCGGGTCACTACGGTAAATCTAATAATGTTTTTGTAATTGAATATAGTCATCTCACCTGTGTTGTACTTTGATCTACACGGACAGTACGAAATTGGTCGAAACGTCAAACCTCTCCACTATCACTAGGCGCCGCAGCAATGCCCACAAAAGTTCATGAGATCACCTCATGAGCTATTCGCATGAGCTTATGATGAGATTTCAGTGATTGCTATGCTACAACCTTTAGAGTTCACGAGTAGCTCATGAGGTATCTCATGAGAAACTCATATGAACTTCTCATGAGATTGGACGGTTTGCTACGCCGCTAGTTGTACTATCACCCCAAACCTGCAGTAGCGAAACCTGCAGTAATCTCGATCCCAACAAAATTTTTCAATTTAGGCCCCTGCCATACTTTTTGCGCGAGCGTTTTACGTCGGCGTGAAACACTGCATGTCATGCGATTGATTTAGTTGGCGTATTACGCCTGTGTAAATCGATAGCCATGATTTGTTCACCAAAACGCGAGCGTAATACGCCAACGTAAAACGTATGACCGCAGCCTCAGACCAAAAAGCAAAAAGATCTATCTACAAACACGAGACACACGCTATTTTTCAGAATCTGACCATGTTTATTCGATGGGACTTTCTCCGAGTTTTGGAAGTTGTGGCTGAAAAGAAAGCTGCCTCTCTGCTTCTTAGCATCGATCTCATGTCTGATGTTCGAAAAACAGAGCTGATATTCCTAGTTCCGAAGTGAGTCAATAACGATACTGAGCATAATGAAGTTAGAACCCAATAAAAACCAAAAAAAGAAGGAACATCAGACAGATGATTATCGGAAACCAACTTGTGCAGATAGTTTGATTCGCGCTACTCTAGCTGTTTTACGAACAACCAACAAACTTTTCAAGATTCGTTACCGGTCTTTTTCAGAAACGTTGTACTAGCACATAAAGAATAGCCTGAAGTTTGTAGTAAGCAAAAAACAAGCGAAGCTACGATCTTTTCTGGATGCCGGACTGAATGACATGAACCGATAGTTTGGCCAGTGACAAACTGGGGGATGGGAGGGGAAGGGGGGCCCATCCTGATTCAACCACAAGATAAAGCTTATAATTAATATTTCCAAAGCACGTTAAACACATTAAATCAATAGAAGAAGTAATTTTGAAAAAGTGTTCAATATTTTTCCAAATCCAGAGGTAGTTAATTTTTTATGATATTCCAAATAATGGTAAATTGGTGATTCTCAATATTTTCAAAATATTTTTATTTGGCTACGTCTTATATGATCAATGTATCATTCCAACTTGTTTGTAGTTTGATCGAAATGTCAGCCTTCATGTCAATGTCAAACTATGATCATTTTCAGAAGTTTGTGGCCTGTCCTGGACAACATCTCTGAATGCTGCTTCCAGTTTGTGGTATTTTTCATCGTCAAAAGCGGTATCCGCTCTGTACATCTACGTTACAATTGGCCAATGTGTACCCTGCGTTCTATTGAGATTCCATTGCAGTATTTCTCTCATGTATCTCTACTGTTTTACGCGCTGTCAGACGAGTTAACCGACTGTATCGTGGGCTATTTTGACACACTTTTGAGGGTGAGTGCTCTCGCTTTTCCCATTTCTCTCTTTCTCTCTTTCTCTCTCTCTTTCTCTCAGATTAGTCAATTGCACAGTCACGTAAAACATGTTAAACACAGCAGAACTCAGAAACGTGCAATAACAAAGTGCACGATCCCTCATCAGAATGCTAACTTTACGTGACTATTTAATTTACTTCTAGTATAACTAGCTTGCAGGTCGAACCTGTTCTGTTCGAGTAATAATCGGGAAAATTGAAGTATCGCCCCCCACTTTAGTTGAGTCCCCCCGTAGCACTCTAACCCCCCCCCACCCAAGCTAAAACCTGAAAATCTAGGAGAGGGGGAGGGGTCAAAAATCAACTTCGACATTTACCATTCACCCCTCACCTGGGTCGGCGGGGGTTAGAACTTCAATGGTGGGGAGCTGAACTTCAATACCGGAAATGTTTACTCCCCCCCCCCCCCCCCCAACCTCAAACTTTTGTATTGCAAGTGATAAATTGAATTATCACCCCCGGTGGGGGGGGGGTCAAACTACAATTCCCCAAACGCAGTACAATTTCAGAAGGGTGGGGGGTAAAAAGTCAAAGTTCCCTAATAATCAAGTGTTCCAAACGCGGTGCGTTTCGGATGCACGTAGTTTACAGTGCAATTTCACGACGATGTTGGAAGAAACCTAGTCAGCATTTAGTTCATTTTGATGAGGTTCCCACTCCCATTCTTTTCACATCTTGCATGCGTTGAAGAACTGTAAGTATGAGAATGAGTAGTTGTAACTCTTAAACCGAGTATCTACCAGATTTGCAGGCAAAACACCATGACAGATTGCTATAGCACGTTTTGGTAGCACTTTTTTTCTGGCAAATCTGCATGTAATAGGGGTATTATAGTATAGTTATAGTATATTATGATGCTTATCTTTTCTAGAAGTTCTTGAGTGGAAAATTCGCTCAGAGTTTATTCTGTATAACTCTGATGGTACGATATACTGCTGATGAAGTGAATAAGGCAGAAAACCCTTTTGAAAAGGTGAGTTCTGGAGTTTATAGTAATGGGGACATTTGGTATTTTCCGTCGTTTTTGCTTGTGAACAAACTGTAATGTGAGGCGTGTGTGTGTGGGAGAAGCGAGGAAAGAATATACATATTCTGAAGCCGTAAAAAAGAATATGTTATTCCTCGAAAATGACAAGCGAATGCATGTCATAGCTAAAATTACATGAAATTGATCAAAATCGAACGTACTTTACGAGTTCATTCCGGAATGCACACTATGGTCTTTTTTTAACTCACGAGACACGAACAAACGACAATGACTATATTTTGTGTTGCTCAGCTAGGAGTGGTTATCAGAGTATATGCTGTTAGATCCCGGCACCTTCATCCCATCCTGCGTCTCTTGCTCTGCTTTACTATTTCGCGCCATTCGTATCCCGGCAGGGTGTAAAGCAGACAAAAGGCGTATGTTTGAGAAGACGCAGGATGGGATGAAGGTGTTTTGGTTTTTCTAGCATACGGCCTCAGAAAATGCACATTTCCAGGCGTTGACCAAATTTCGTCTCGAGCTGGGACAGGGCCAGAGAGTTTGTCACCATCAGGCAGTTACCGGCATCAAGACTGTTTGGCACACTATTAACAAGGGGATCCAGAGGTATAGACTTTCAGCCGATTGCACAGTCATGTTTAGAGGAGGACAGAATGAAAAGCTAGTCTAGGTACCCCGGGGTACCTAAACATAACAATGCGCACGCCAAAACAGAGTAAAACATGTGAACCGTATGCAAATTTGGCTTGTTGGTTCGAACACAAAAAGGTATATGTGTGTTAATCTTGAACAGCTTTTTCATATTAGCTTTAACCTATTAAACACAACAGAATTCAGGAACGTGCAATGACTAAGTGCAGGTCAATCGCCTTGATACCATCACCCTAGAACTAATTGACTCGCCTTTATTAAACTTCTTAGTCTTTTAACTATTAAAGAAGTTTAACAACTTTACTAGAAAAATGGCTTGTAGATGAATATTATGTATTACCCTTGATCGCATAAACCTGGAAGTATTGAACTCGCTCATTAGCTGAAGTAGTACTCGTTAAACTTTAGTCTTGTCTGAAGTGACAAGGTTTATGGAACCAAATTTTTGCAACTTTCGAGAACAGTTGTCAGAAACCTCTGGCACACTGTTTCATCAAAATGAGAATGACTGATATTTGAATTTTGCAGAATCAGCTGGCAGGGTCCCGTCCAAAACATCAAAAACACAGTGGAGATTCGAGTCCGAGGAGGCCATGATCCAGAAAATGCCGTACCACGGACACGCGCCCTCACGAAACAAATTCTCAGTCTGTTATACTGTTTTACAACAAGTAATTGAAAAAGTGACGTGAAAACGTGAATATTAGTCAACAACCTTGCACTTCTTAATTCGTTTGTTCCCGATGTAAGCATTACCACCTCTCAAGTAAGATTATGAAAATATGTGCTCAGTGAAACATGACACTCAAGATCGTTTCGACCCTGATTCAAGACGATTTTCACTCAGCAAATATTTTCATAATAACATCCAAAAGTCCTAATGACAACAAATATTTTGTTTTAATATTAATTATAACACTCTCAAGTAAGAGATGAGTTGGTACGCAAATTCTTGCTCAAATGCCAAAGTTTGAAACGTGATAAACATTGAATACTTTTTTTCAGAGCAAATCCAGCAAACATGCCGTAATATGTATCATGATGAGCGATAATCGTCGAACTCCGATGATTTTTATTTTATTCAATAATTTGTCCGTATTAATCTGCCCTGAAATCAGAAGCATTTGAATGAAACTGATATGTGTCACGATGTACGCTGAAAAGCTTCTGAGTTGGTTTCTTTTTTGTTTTGTACAACCTACTTTTCACTCACGTTCTTGTTCAGACGTAGAAAAATCAAAATCAGCGATGCTCCTCGGATGGAAGGAATTTGGTAGGTACTCAGGTGAAAATTCAAGGGACTATTAGACCCTAATAGGGTAAGAATCGCAGGCCTAACCTAAAAGGGATCTTGTAGGCCCGTGACTTTTCATGTTATATCAGAAGCTGGGTTGGTACACAACCATACTGGTTTTCTACACAAAAACTCTTATCATTTGAACATGAAAACATACGGGGTTTTCGATGTTTGTTTTGAGCACGTTCGCTCAATATGTCTGGCTGGACTAAGGGATTAGACCCACCAAACCGATAATCTTTCCTGTTTCCTAACACTTTCCATTTTATCAGTTCTAGATAACAAACAGGGAATTTCGTATATGCAGAAATTGTGCGTAGCAGTTCCACTATTGTTATCTATCTACACCAACAGTTGTATTCTTATGTTTGAAGTCAGAAGTGGGCAGAATGGATATATAAACCATTTTTTGTAACGAAACACATAGAACGTACGTGTTTTCTCAAAAGTATTATTGTTTCACAAAATTGCACCAACAAAGTTGATTTATCTGATATGTATGATGAGCACCGCCTCGAAATGAGGCGAAGTGAAAGATTAAGTATGTTATATGTAAAAGTTGAACATGTAAAATATATTTAATTAACCACTTTGGTCCCGATAACCGGGAAATTCATAGTCTCTTTCACACGCACGTGGACTAATACAGTGAAACTTTCGTAGCGTCTCACATTGTAAGGAAACCCAATTGTATAATCTAACAGAAAATCATTGAGTGTGATGAATATTTATGAAGATCTCGAGTTGTCTCATCCATAGATTATAAATCATGAAATGTTAGTCACAAATACCAGGCGAGTATTTTCTGCAATCGACATTTCTGCGCCACTAGTGTTGAACTGTAAATGGGTGGAATTTAAAAAAAACCATGTTTGAACTCTGCGGTCTTAAAATACAAGGTTTATTTTCCTCTCGTATCACTGAATGTTGTGTGAAGATGTTCTTGGCATCAAAAGGGCGCTGGGAGCTGGGAAAAGAGTCTTCTAGGAAGACAACGGATATCTTCGAAAAGAGACTGAGGTTCACTTCACGCAAAATTTGTCCCTCAGATACAGAACTTTTGAATTGGTTAGTATTCGTGAAGCATTCATAGGTACATCTACACCGTTCGGACATTGGTAGAAGGGTATTAATCATTCATCTGTGAAGATACGGCAGACCTCGTTACAGCGTTAAACTTCTGGTAACGTTAAATCACGATTACTACCAGTAAATCGGTCATGTAGCTCAAGCAACTTCAGAACTGAAGTAGATATCCGATACCTTGCGAGATCTATAAACGTACGTCTGCTAGATTGATGAGCAGACTTCAAGTTGTTTATTAATGTTAATTACTAATTACCCAAGTCTGAGTTATTTATTGGATGCACTACGAGGTGGGTGCGCTGAATGAAAAAAAAACTGAACACAGAATTACCTGAATATAGTCGTCGCCAACGGAATGACGTGAGGGTACTGTATATCTCACTTTCTTCTGTGTACGCACGCATGTCTCGGATTCCGAAGCTTGCCGATTATGTGCATTAATAGCGCAGTGGTTATCACGCTCTGCTACAAACCTTTTGCTCGCAGGTTCGATTCCGGCGAGAGACAGAAATTTATAATATTGGCACCCACTATACAATTTCATATCTCCACTCTGGTAAAAGCTTTGTGTTCGGTATGTGAGTACTCTTATCTAGTACTATTTGCCATCGAGAATAACATGTTATTTTAGAAAATAGTTTAATTATTCAAATTCAAAATTCAAAATATAACTATCTGCTATTTTGCTACGGTTGATCTACCACTTTTTATAAGTTGAACTGCCAGTTTACTGCAACAGCTTCACCGTACTACTACCGTTTTACGGGTAGTGTTACTGAAGGGTCACTACAGGGGTGCCGAGTTTAGAAACAAATTTGTCTCTCGCTGGAATCAAACATGCAGGCAAAAGATTTGTAGCGGGGCTCTGACCACTGCGCTACGAGAGTACATAACCGACAGGCTTCGGAATCGAAGAAATGTGTCCGTACACAGCGGAAATGGACATATACAGTACCTTGCCGCTGACGACTCTACGCAGTGAAACGCCAGTCTTCACTTCACAGTGATTGCTTTCCATTTTGCAGGTTGTTGCCATTTTCCATGTTTCGTTTCTGTTTCATCTTCTTGTATCATGTAATTTCGGTCTACTGTTCAGACAGTTGCGAATTGGGCGGAGTTTTTAACGAGAAGTGAGTGTATGTATATATAGATATCAGGTGTTATTCCCTGATCATTGTGTCTTATATAACTAAATACAACCCACTCGTTATAACAGTTGTTAGCTAGTATGGAGTATGGTACCAAATTTGCAAAAAGTTCACGTCCCACATGAGGTAATTTTACCAATCTGACACTCCCTGTATTTTAGGTCGGCCTTGTGCATAGTTCCACTGTTTCGCGGAACGTTCTGGGAGGTGAGTTAAGTTGAAAAACAGTTATCAGTATTATCTGTGTGGAGCACAAGAAAAGTGTGCCAAAAGATGAATGCAAGGAGAGGGGGGGGGGGGGGGGTATGAGGTGTCAGCAAAACCAACTAATTCATATATACACATGGTTATTGCTTATCTACTTATCACTTCATTAATAGTACTTCACATTTTTCTTACTGTGTCAATCTTCAGGCCGAAAGTGCATGCAGTGCCAGAGGCTTTACCCTTCCATATATCATGAACAAGACAATCGATAGTGGCCTACGAGAACAAACATTAGGTAGGTGATAGTGTGGTATAGGATCCATTGAACCGTTGTCTGAACTATCCCCATTCCAACCTATGCATCGTTACTATGCTCGTTTCCACCTCTCTATGTTCCTCTATTCTGTGTTTTGTGTTTTATTCTGTTTTTCCTATTTCCGCTACTTTGCATTGAATACGTTCATGTATTCGTAATAAATCGAACAAAAATCCTGGCCGGCGTGAGAGTACGGTCTGTTTTTGTAGGTAGCGTAGCAGTCCTTCCTAGAAAGTCATATGAGTTTCTCATGAGAATGTCATAAACACCTCATGAGCTGCTCGTGAGCTTCTAGTGTTAGAGCATAGAAATCAATAGAATCTCATGAGAATATCGTGAGAAATCGCTCATGAGGGATGTCATGAGGTTTTTGAGCGATTGCTACCGCGCCAGGGTTTACGCTGCGGCTTGTTATTGCATCTACACAGCTATAATACTATGATGAACTTCTCCCCGAACCGACTCTTCCCGAATCAGTTACTTCTTTCTAGAGCTGAACCTAATTCGAGCCAAACAGGTTTAAGCGAATCGATTCAAAAGAATAATGCGGAAATTGATCGGTTTATTGGGGTTCAGTTCGGTTTCTGTCGATTTGAGTACGCAAGCGGTTCGGTTTGCACCGAACCAACTGTTTCGGGAAAAATCGGTTCGGGAAGATTTTGCTGTGTCTCATCTGCTGGCAGACTATCAATGTCCGCTCGATTCGCATATCAATTCGACCATGTGCTGTCTTTGTTAGGAGAATTGAGACTATTCTGAACAGGCGGCGTAGCAATCCCTTTAACCTCATGAGAAGCTCACATGAGTTTCTCATGATATACCTCCTGAGCTACTCGTGAACTCTCAATGTTGTAGCATAGCAATCGATAGAATCTCATGAGAAGCTCGTTCCAATAGCTCATGAGGTGATCCCATGAACTTTTGTGGGGATTGCTACGCCGCCAGGTGCGAGCTACGACGACAAGAGTTTCTGGCTGGGAAAGGACCCGCACAGCTACGCGTGGATGAATGGATCGGTTATTTCGTACAGCAACTGGCCCGATGGAACAAAAAACGGTAAAGCAAGTGACATCATCTCCGTTGTAATTTTAATCGAAAGAGACCGGAGAGCAACACGGTTTTCCGCTGATGTATCCTACTTTTGATCGGATGCGTTGCGTGGACTGATCAAACTAATATACGAGTTATTTGTGCTTTTTGATCACAATACAGTTCAGAGCAGCCCGAACGAAAACCTCTGCTCAAGTTGTGTTCCGGTCTCCTTCAATTTGTCCATTTGCTTATGTTTGCTCTAAGAAATAGTCTTCCAAAATCGTGGAACGATGCCAATAAGCCTCAGTAGAAATGAAAAGAACCATATCAACAGATCACCTTTCTTTCGATTTCCAAAACCTTTCTTTCGGTTTCCGCAAACGCACTGACTGCACAAATAGGGGCGAAATCGCAATGGCAGTCGGAGAGATTTTCTCCGATAGGTTCTGTCTTTCAGTTTGGAAGTATGCTAAACCAAGAAAAATTGGGCAAAGAAGACATTTGGAATACTTTCGACTTTTGTTCGAATGTCCATTTTTCTCGAACTCACATGATCTTATATCATTCATTGACCACTTTACTGTTAGTCAATTGCACAGTCACGTGAAATATGTTGAACAAATCAGAACTCAAAAACGTGTAATGACAAAGTGCCCTATTCCTCATTAGAATGATAACTTTACATGAGTATTAATTTTACTTCTAGTACACAGTCTTTTTCATTCCTACTGAGACTCCTACAGTGAGACTACGAAACTTCGAGTTCGTTTAAGTAACAAAAATATTATCGGAATGGTTAACAATTTTCACCTCAGATTATGATAGCCTATTACAAAGCGTATTTCAAATAATTTTTGTCATAGTTGGAGTTTGCATCAGAAAAGCGCCATTCTAAAACGCGAAAGTGTACTGTAGGAGTCTCAGTAGGAATGGTGTGGACTATGTCATTCTCTCCGGTATTCCAGTGAGCGAAATAACCTGTGCGTTGATGGGCAGAAGTGGTGAGAATACCTGGATACCCACAAATTGTACAGAATATCATCTGATTGTGTGTAGCTACGTTCCACCCCGACGTGAGTTTAGCTACTCAGTTTCACCAATCCAAGTCTTTCTACAGTAATCCGTCAACAAAGCAGGAGGTTTTTTTCCGGAGAAATGAAATATAGGCAGTGCCTTCTGCACATTAACTAACACGAATTATAGAAGGTTAATTTGGTTCTAACCTTCTATAATTCGTGTTAGTTAATGTGCAGAAGACACTGCCAAAACTTGGAGACAATCCAAGAACGCCAACATACCAAACTTTGATGTGAAAGTTTGCGCAGATTACTATAAGTGGGTGAAACGAACCATATATAACTGAATGATAAAAACAAAGATCGAACCACTTTTGTAGTTTGATCCCACCACACTTTCAAATTTACGACCAAAAAGCAATGGGAAAAAACTACAATCAGGGCGACAGACACCGTTCAAAGTACGTATGGTAGAAGACCCTCGGCACCTTCACCCCACCCTGCGTCTCTCGCTGTGCCTCACTATTTCTATGCTCTTACATCCCGGCGGGATGTAGGAGCAGAGAAAGAGCGTGTGTTTTAGGAGACGCAAAAGATGAAGGTGCCGGGATCTTCTAGCATATAAGACGCTGCAATCTAAATGGATTCAAAAATCTGAGAATCTCATTGATTTCTTTGAATTTATGAGATGAGGTTTTCGATCGTCGAAGAATTATGATTTTTCTCAAATATTTCTGATTCAACATAGCGTTGGGCCCACTTATTTGAGGTTGCTATTGAAAATGAAAGTCTTAATTCATCGAGTCACTTTTCTTCGAACTGGAAAAATCTATGTTACAAAATATTGTAGTTTGAGCATATATCACGAAAAAGTTTGTCAGGAATATTCGAGGGTCCAAAAACTGTGTCAGAAATAATCAAGGCTCCAAAAATTGTGTCAGAATTATTCGAGGCTCGATTTTTTCTGACACAATTTTTCGAGCCTCGAATATTTGTGTCAGAATTATTAGCACTTCAATTATTTGTGGTACGTTCATATCGCTGGTTCGTTTTAAGAATTAGTCTTTTATCCAACAGCTCGCGCGATCATATTGTTTTCCGCGCCACGATCTTGGCTGGTTCGTATCTAGTACGGGTTCCAAATTGGCGCGTCTGTCTCGGCGACTGTTTCTCTGGTGTCTCTTCTCTCTCGTCTGCCGCCCATTGATTACGAACCCGTGAACGAGAGAGCAGAGACGCCAGAGAAACAGTCGCCGAGACAGACGCGCCAATTTGGAACCCGTACTAGATACGAACCAGCCAAGATCGTGGCGCGGAAAACAATATGATCGCGCGAGCTGTTGGATAAAAAACTAATTCTTAAAACGAACCAGCGATATGAACGTACCACAAATAATTGAAGTGCTAATAATTCTGACACAAATATTCGAGGCTCGAAAAATTGTGTCAGAATTATTCGAACCTCGAATTATTCTGACAGAATTTTTCGAACCTTGATTATTCCTGACACAGTTTTACGAACTTCCAAAAGTTGTGGGTAACTATTTTGCGTTGCAAAAAGCTGTGTCAAAATATTTTAAACCGAGAATAGTTGTGTCAGAATATTAAGAGCTTTTCGATTGTTTGTCAATTTTATCGGATGTCCAAACGAGAGTGACACATTAATTTGAAAAATCGGTAATTTTCGAAAAAAGTTCTGACAAGTCATGTGAAACACAATAATTCAAAGTTCTCTAAGAATTGTTCGGAAACCTGAAACCATTTAGATTGAAGCGTCTTATATGTACCCAGATATTCTTTGACAAGAGCGAAGCCAACATAGTCTAAATTATTTTTACTGCGACTAACACAATGCACATTTCAATTTGCCAAAAACTACCTCCAAATAAGGACGATTATATACAAATCCCGTGTCAACGGTCCTTTTAACGCCAACTTCAACTTTGTCGAACATATTTTGGAAGACTCTTTGTTTTATAAAATAAGAATCAAACGTGAGAACTCACACCTGTCCAACAGCATTCACGTAACGGTGACAGACTCCAAGTTTTGAATTCAGATAGTATATGTTTCACTAGGATTGAAAATTAGTAATGATTCTTTAGGCATGTGTCTGTTGGCCTTGTTCTAGTTTATCGCCGACCATGTGTTTTTTTTCCATTAGTTGTAATTGATTGGAACATATCGGTTACAGTAATAGTTTCAATGGTGAACTACTGTCAATTTGCTCATTATGTAATGAGCGCGTAAAGAGTTCTCTGCAATCCCGCTTACACTTCAGCGAAGTGCCGTTCTCCTCTCATTATCCAACTTTTGGACAGCCACCTCTACCAAAATGAAAATTCGTGTTCTGAATGGGGATTTAATACACATGCAGTAAATAATAATAATATATAGTTCACACCATTCCTACTTATACTCCTACAGTAACCTTACAAACTTTCCAAAGGCTGTTGTGAAGCTGAAAATAAAGTTCATGGAAAAAGCTCTCGTATATTTACTCTGCCTGAGAACGAGAAGGAGGTACGAAATTCCTAAACTTCTCCGATCAAAAGTAAGTGAGCAAAACGGCTTGGAATTTTCCAAATCCTACTGTAGGAGTCTCAGTAGGAATAGAAAAGACTATAATACATTGAACATTGCAATTCTAGGTCTCTGTGATGATCAATCGGCATATTTGGAAGTTGACGGCGTTCCATGGTGCTATTTCGTTCGTTTCTCACATATCTCGAATTAATTTTTCGGAAGTAACTATTCTAATTTTGACTGCTGCCCAGTTGAAATCCTAGTACTCTTTTTAACGTACTACCTCAGATGAAACGTTAGGGCTTCTTAGGCTTGTGATTGTTGGATGACTTAGGGTAGTCGAGTGGGTGAGGTTCTGGTATCGACCACGTTTTTCATTGTTGTTCGCGGCGTACGATCCCCTAAAATCTCTTGAGATTCTTTATGAGCTCTACAGTCGTCGCCAACGAGAAGGCGGGAGGGTACACTTTCCGCTGTGTACGCACACGTGTCTTCTATTCCAAAACATGCTCGTCAAGTACTGTAATAGCGCAGTGGTTAGCAGGCGGCCACGAATAGTTTGCTCGCAGGTTCGATTCCGGTGAGAGACGGAAATTTATAAATTTGGCACCCACTATAGACAATACTAATCTTCTCAGTGGTACCCTGAGGCTTGGACTTGGGACGATGCTGATCAGAGCTGTGCATCAGATGAATCGCGCTTGGCCTCCATTCACTCTCGAGATGAGAACGAAGCAGTCTTACGTAGGTTTCTCACGTTCTATCACCGGTGTTATACTGTTAGGCAATTGCACAGTCACGTGAAACATGTTGAACACAGCGGAACTCAGAAGCGTGCAATGATAAAGTGCACGGTACCTCATTAGAATGCTAACTGAACGTGACTATCCAATTGACTTCTAGTATACTCATGCTTGGCATAAGAGAGATGTACATATTATGGTAAAAAATTGGCTCATGTTGAGAAAAAACCCAAATTAAAGACCATACGGTTTTAACATGAAAAAGCGAAAAGTGAGGTTAGTTGAAGAAAATAGCTTTTTCATGTATTTTCTGTAAATCCATACATCACGTACGTAATCTTGATTTAATTGTTGTTGATGTAATTCTACATGGATAATGAATTATTATTATTATTATTAAGTTAAAGCATTGATAGAGCAGTGGTGGGCTCGTATTCAGAAATTCTCATTTTCTGGGGATCTACAAGGAGGGATGTTGGAAACAAATGCTGTCAATTTTGCTCTCGTGGTAGCACAGCTGCAGTTGGAAACGTGGTCGGATTATTCAGAAAATTTGCAAGTTTTCCGAAAATTTTGACATGGTCAATATCTGCCTGGAACATTGTTGAGTATACTATAAAAGGCGACGAGTAGGAGAAACAGACTGTTTCCAGAATTGCTACTAGCTGACCCGTTTACGATTGGAATGTCTCATTTCTGGCTGGGATTGGCAAACGGGACCGAAATCTGGTCCGATGGAACCGAAGTGGACTACACCAATTACGATCAAGCGGGATCTGGACCGAAAAATATGTGCACGACGGTAAATGAGGACAAGAGCTTTATACTGTCAGTCAATTGCACGGTCATGTGAAACATGTTAAACATAGCACAGCTCGGTAACGTGTCATTACAATGTGCACGTGGCCTCATTAGAATGCTCACTTTACGTGACTATTCAATTTACTACAAGTATAATCGTATTAGCGAACGAGAAAAGAATGAGAGCGCGAGAGATTGAGAGAAGACAGAGAAAGAAAATGGAGAAAGACTCTCTGAAAACACCGATTTCCTACAAATCGCGCGCAGCACGAAGCGCTGCGTGTGAGTTCTGTTTGGTTTGGCCATCGCGCACCCGTTTTTAGCTTTTGAACCCCAAAAGTCTTCGAATAATAATTTTTTTTTGAAATGTGAAGAAAGAGAGAGCTAGCCATCTATTAAATACATGTTGTGTGAAAAAATTAGAAAAATCGGTCTAGTTTGAAAAAAGTTGTGGTCGCGTGTCGTTATGAAAATTTCCGTTGTCCCTCGTCCCTCGTCGCTCGTCCGATGTCCGCATAGAAAATTATTTTTTTTAGCTACTGGGCCGATTTGGCTAAAATTTGGCACACATGTGTAAACCCCAAAATAAGCGCGGTCCCGAAGTTTGGTGATGTTACGTTGTGTCTGACGCTTGGCGCTGGCGCCAGATGGCGCCAAGAGCTGGGAAATATTTTGCACAGAGGTCATAATGGTGGGTTTAACCTATTTTCCATAACATAGTTCTATGAACTTCAAATGGCCCCAAACACGGGCGCCTTTTGGCGCCAAATGAGAATGACGCTAGCGAAGTCGGGTAACGACCGGATTCGTTCACAAAGGTCAGAACTATACATTTAGTTGACAAGCGGCTTGGGTAACCACGATTCTTCGACACTTGGCGCCGAAAAGCCCGTTTATCCGCCAATTGGCGCCAAATTTGAAAAAAATCGTCGAAAAGTGTGCTAATTTGTCAAAGCCGTTCGTTCCAGTAATTTTTCATCAAGCTGAGCATAACATGCACGATTATTGGCGCCAAACGGTGGCGCCCGTAAACGCCAAATCAGTGAAGGCTTGCTTTGGACTGTAATAACTCAGATTTTTCACAAAGCTCAGATTTGAATAAAATATGCGAGAAAATACGGTTTTTTTCACTAGTTTCGCCAACCACGCCAATTTTAGAGGTCAATTAACGCCAAAAATATTCTGAGAAACCATGACACCTTTTTTTCAGTAATCAAGAGGTTTTATAGTCACCATTTTTCAAGTTTCATTCTGATTGTTCTGATTTACGAGTGATTGTACTAGTACAACTAGCAAAAAGCGAACAATTAGTAAAAACTGGGAGACCAGTAAGCGTGTGAGTTCTGTTCGGTTTCACCGTTCTCCGCAAAAAGTGAACAATACGAGGTATGGTGTGTGCAACAAAAATAGAGCAATACATAGGTTTGCACAACGGTTCACAAAAAAAACAATTACAAAAATGTAATTTTATCGTGAGATTAATATAGTGGTTTAACGTACGTAGGCTGTGAACCGTTGTGCAAACCTATGTATTGTTCTATTTTTGTTGCACACACCATACCTCGTATTGTTCACTTTTTGCGGAAAACGGTGAAACTGAACAGAACTCACACGCTTACTGGTCTCCCACTTTTTACTAATTGTGATTGAATTCGCTCCGTGGAGCAAATGAATCAGAGGAATAACAGTTACCTAATCGTGTTCATTGATTCTCACCTGTCCATGTTAGGGTTTTTGTCTTTTATAGTTTTGGATTTCAGATTTCCCTGTTCTCTGACGAGTCGTACAATCGTGGGATGTGGTACACATTTCCGTGCGACATCGACGTTGATTCAATCGGATTTATTTGCAAGAGAAATCCCTATTGATTCTTTCGCTCTATTTCAGTGTTCCGATACTTTTCCTTACATTGAATTGGTTCAATGAATCTCCTTGATCTAACTTCAAAGTTCTTAGTTCAAAATGAATAATTTTATTCATTCATTCCACTACTGTTTTGTTGGAAATTGTTGCGGTCGAACGTTCATCGAGAAGCAAACTAGACTAGAAGTAAAATGAAGAGCCACGTGAAGTTAGCATTCTAATATGGAATCGTGCATATTTTAATTGCACGTTTCTGAGTTCTGCTGTGTTTAACATGTTTCACGTGACTATGTGATGGAAACGACAGCTTTTTCTTTGAATGGTGGTTTTGCTAGCTCAAAATTCGACCAAAATCTGATGACAAACACATGCTGTTAGTTAACTGTACAGCCACGTGGAACATCGAGAGTAATAGTAAGACACTCCAGCTCATTTCTCCATTGAGCGAGTTCAATACTGATCCCACTGTATTCACACACGAACGAGTGAAACAGAGTATAATATACTGTTAGTCACTTGCACAGTCACGTGAAGCGTTAATCCCAGCAAAACTCAGAAACGTGCAATGAGAGAGGGCACGATGTCTCATTAGAATGCTAACTTTACGTATTCAAGTTACTTATAGTATAGTAGGTTTGCAGACGACGCCTGCGCCCACGTACAGAGTTTGGAGAGTAGTATAGTCTGTTTAGTTCCCAACTGGACTCGTATCCATTGAAAGTGTTGCATCCCTGTCATCTCTCGCGTTGCGTCTCAGAACGATTAGCGCCAATTTTCTGCAATTGGCCAGCTACAAAAACGAGAGAGCATGCAGGTCAATGACGCGCAGACAGGCTAAGATAGTCTGCGTATCTCTGACCTGCACACTCTCTCGTTCGGCCAATAAAAAAGTGGCTGGCCAATTGGCTGGGAATTGTCTGAGGTGTGCAGGGCGCCGGCTGGGCATTTTGCCAGATCAGGCCACAATCAATGCTCAGAACGATTGGCGCCAATTTTCTTCGATTGGCCAGCTACAAAAGCGAGAGAGTGTGCAGTTCAATGAGGCCGCAGACATCTGGGTCTCTCTGACCTGCACACTCTCTCGCTCAGCCAACAAAAAAGTGGCTGGCCAATTGGCTGGGAATTGTCTGAGTAATCTTTCCAACAGCCAAATAAATGTTCAACCTACGCATACAATTATTCCTTAGTTATGATATTGTTTCCCCTTCTCAAGAGTTTCTATGAGCGATTATATTCTTCCCTAATCATACATTTCACATTTGCTCAAGTTTTAATTAGGAAATTCAAAAACGTTTTGCACACATTGAAACGTTCGTGATCGCCATATATGGACCGTTCCCCCAACCGCGTTTCCAACAAGCTCAAATGGCCGAGTGGTCTAAGGCGCTGGTTCGGCCAGGTGGCTGGCCATCTTCGTAGGTTCGATCCCCTATGCTGCTGTCATTTTGAAAACACAGAACCATTGCCCAAAATGTTTGAATGGTTGCCAAGTCATAAGCTCCGCCCCTATGTTCATACAGTAAACGGAGTCCAGTTGGGAACTAAATAGACTATACTGGTTAAAGAGACCATTTCCCTATAATCTGAAATTTTCGAAAAAAATGTATCCTATTGTGTTCATGGTCATCAACAACGCTTGAAACTTAAAATGAGAGAAAATTGCATTTTGCCATTGAAAACCTACCCAAACTTCACTGTGACGCCATCCAGCCGATTTGACTCATTTTTTGTAGTATTTCAATGAATTTGACTCATTTTTGGTATCCTGATAGGTATTCAATTAGTTTTCCTGTTTATACAAGTGGGAACTGCTAGCACGAAGGTCAACATTAGCGAGAAATGGTATCGTCAACCGTTCAATTCGCCGAGACTCTCAGGAATCATTCAACGTGAGTTTACTATGAAACTGTCTCAACAGTTTTTGCTCTCCAATCTCGAAACCGGAAAACTGGAAATACAGTGCTAGTATAAAGGAAATGATTCACAATGCGTAACAAATGTGTTGAATCATGACTTAGTCAATAACTTGTCGTACTATGCGACAAAACATGCGTAGATGAAAAGTTTGTCACGAATTATCGGATACTGTATTTCGTGCTGACGTCCTATCAAATAGGTGCGGTTGAATATATATTGGCCAATTCTAGAACTAACCGGGTTTTCAGGTAACCTAACCCTTTTTTGGTAACCTATTTTTCAGGTTAACTTGGTAGGTAACCTGAAAGTAACCTGAAACTAAAATCCGGTTACCGTTCAAACTAACGGTAAAAACCACATTTTGCGTTAGAAAAACAGGTAACCGGTTTTTCGTTTTAGGTTACCAACCGGTTACCTACTGAGGTAACCTGAAAAATAGGTTACCAAAAAGGGTTAGGTTACCTAAAAACCCGGTTAGATATAGAATTCACCATTATTGGTAATATAAACTTACAAGAAAAATGAGGTATAACAGGTAACCATAAAGAGATATGCGTACAATGTCAATTTGGAAGCAGATTTTCGGAGTGGTTTCAAACTTGCCAAATCTGATTCGTGTAGTGTAATCAAGTTCTATTTCTAATTATCAAGTTTTGTTCAAATAAGTTGTCTAATAAATAAATTGTCAGTATGTTATGAGTTCCGAATGCCGTGTGTTAAACTGTTAGCTGTGTGAAAGAGGCAGGGGTCATTCATTCATCAATCAATTGCTCTTCTCGCCCCTGCCTCTTTTATGTCTTTTCTCTGGTAAATTCAAAATATAATCAGATTTCTCGGTTACCCGAGCGGTTTTCGGTTTTCTATAATCTTTTTTCAGGTTACCTCAGTAACCGGTTGGTAATCTAGACTTTTCTCCTGTTCATTAAGTTCTTTTACAGTTCATTATAGTAAAAACAGGGAATTTATTCAGTTTTTTTAACAATTGTTCCCATCTACAATCTACAAATTAAAGAAATAAGAATTATTAGGATGATTAATCAATTTCATGAAACAAATTCAATTCGAATTCCAGTTTCAACCAACTCTTCGAAATCAATACTGCGAAAAAATTTGTAAAACAGTTCTCTGTAACTCCATACAACAAGCAAATGGAATATTAGTAGATCATAACCAAAAAAAACTATAACAAACAGCTACAGAACAAAACAAGGTTGATTTTAAAGGGAGATTCTCAGATCAGATATAGCCTACCACTCGCCTCTATGAATGACAACTTGTTGTATTTGATTGACATCGCGCGCTGCGCTTAGCGCTGTGCAGATTAGTTTTTGTACACAGAAATGATAGATTTCGCAAACGATTTGTTACATTTTCGCAAAAGTGGCTGAACCATTTTTTTCGGCTCTGATGGAGAGAGGTAGAGAAGAAAAATTTGAATAACATATTGAAAACGCTTTCAGTTTGTCTGAATTATTGTAAAGTTATTGAAAATGGCGATTCGCAAAAATATCTTCCGGCGGCGACGCCGACGGCTGCATCCTATTCCGTATCTTTCTTTTCCAAGAGATGGCTGGGTGAATTCTTCTTCAAAGTTCTGTGAAAACACTGGCAGCCTAAAATACCGGAGAAGATGCAGGCTTAAATACTGGTGTCGAATTAGCCTGCATCTCCTTATGAATTTCAAACAGTACAGGCGACATCTGGCTGACCCCGGTATTTTAAGTTGCAGAATTGGCGAGTCCGGTATTTTAAGTTGCAACGGTTTTTCAGAGTTCCAGAGTTTACTTTGCTGGTCGATATGTTGTCACGGACTTTCATGTTGATATCTCTAGGCGGCGGACCTCAATGCAACACCTGTCGCCTTACTGGATGTTGGAAGTGTGATTTAAGTTCTCGGGGCAAACATTTGAATTCGTTCACGAATACCTCAATATCAAATCTCTTCAAATTTTCAAATTCGTTTTTCTTCAAAAAATTTTCAAAAAAAAAAGACTTGAATATCGTTTCATATTAATTTCCCTTGGAAATACAGAGAAATAGATCAATTAGTATAAAAAACGAATGTAAAGAGAGAATAGAATAGCTTTTGAGATGAAGCTGGATGAGAAATAGAAAAGGAGTTCAATAACTCGAGAGGGAAATAAAAAAACTAATCTCGCAATATTCATGATCAATCTCACGCACAAATTCAGAAAATAAGTGCCCAACCTTTGAGAACATTCCTGCTTACACTAAATTCGTATCTGAAATAAAAATCAGCTATACTGTCAGTCAATCGCACAGTCACGTGAAACATGATAAACACAGCAGAACTCGAAAACGTGAAACTACAAAGAACAAAGTGCACATTGAAATGACAAAGTGTACATGAATATTCAACTTATTTCTTGTATACTTTGTTCTGTCAACAGTTTTGAATTAGTGGTGAACAACTGTCAATTTCGGAAGTTTCATCTAATGTTTGTTTGCTGCAAGATATTTTTCAGTAGAAAACCAAAATGTTTTAACCCATGAAAATTGCGAGATCAGATTTTTCATTTCCCTCTCGAGTTATTGAACTCCTTTTTATTTCCCATCCAGATCCATCTCAAAAGCTAATCCACTCTCTTTCTCTCTCTTTACATTAGTTTTTTTGTACTAATTGATTTGCTATTGCTTGAACTGTGTAACAAGTAACAATCAGGTATCGATTAAGTTAGTTATCTGATCGTATTGTTAGTTGATTATAACTAGAAGTTTACTTCTTTTGATTTGTAGTTTTTGTTATACTGCATATTTTGACAATTGTTCGATGATATATTTTCGAACATAGGGTTTTTTAAGCGGAATTATTTCGGCTGTCTGATATTTCAATGAGATTTGAGTTAGCCTTTCTGTTAACGGTTTCAGAGTTAACTGAAACACGAAGCTAAATATTGTTAGTCCACCCAACCTTCTCTCGATTATATTCAATTCCGCAATGTCAATTTCATGACGAGTGTTTTTAATATCAAAATGACTCGACAGTTTTGTTCTCCAATCTCAAAACTACCGGAAAATTGAGAAAAGGGACAACTTGTAACAAATGTGCTTAGTCAATATCTTGCTCAGCGTTGAGAATAGTTTGTCTCAAACTCTCACCTGATACTGTGAGTGTATTGATCTACTGGCTGGCTTCAGCAGCGAGTGACCGACTCTTTTTTGGTAGTTTGATCTCTATATACACAAGATTTTACAAGGCCGACCGAAAAACATTGTGATCATACTACAAAGATATTGGATTGTGTTAAGCGCTGACCTTTGAGATAGGGTGTCCATAACCCATGTGTAAATAGAGTTTCCTGAAACTAGTTGGTACAGTAATCATTTTTATAGTTCAGTTAAATGGAATGTTTTTATTCTTCAATTTATAATCCGTGTTTGTTACGGTACAAAACGGGAGAGTCGTACAAGACGGACGAAAAACGTAGCTTCACGATATTTTCATCAGACCTTTTTGAAACTTAGATGTAGAGAATTTAAAGGGTTCATCCTCTCTAAAGCATACGTAGTGTATGTTACCCCGTTCCGCTGTGATGTGGTTTAATTCTTCTGCTTTTCGGTCTCCGGAAAGTGTGCAGCGTACTCTAAAAATGTACCCGTGTCGGGACATATAATTGCATGTCTTGCCACGGGCGATTTGTTTCCAACGGCAGTTTATTTACGTACAATAGGCGCCACACGGTATTTACAGCGTTTGTCTGCATTTCAGCGTATAGGCGGCAAACGAATTTACTCGCTCTATTTATTTCCTGTAAATATGATTATTATTTGGTTTTACATGTTTTATCAGTTAATTTTGGTCTCCATTCGGTTGCACAATCTCAATAAGCGTAATTATGAAGTGATTTCTATTTGTGATTTCTAATATCATAGTTTTGATTATCGAACATCAAGTTTTCTGTATTTAAGTTCTTTCTCTTTGCATGTTATGGTAGAATGGCTCAAATTTGAACAAAAACAATTAGAAGTCTCCATCACTTATAAGTAATTGGTCATTTTCTAACCCAAACCAAACTGCAACAACGGTCACCTATACTGTGCGTCCTTCCTTCAGAGAGACATAACGTCTGAGATTCTCTACTGAAATGTCAAAATACTCGATTTTCAGATGACTATCATTTTGAACCTTTCTGACGAGGTTGTGCACCGTATCTTCAGCTATCTCCCTCCAAAGACGCGTATAATTCTATCGCATACCTGTCGGGCTTTACGAAAGGCCGCCACCTCGCTGCCTGCCAAGTACAAAGATCTCATCATACTCACCCTGGTTAGTATTTATTGTGGCCAATTGAAAAAAAACCAAGAACCTGAAAAATCGTTAACCAAAATTGGTTTGATTACCAAAAATTCCAGTTAGAGAAATAATTCACCGCTTCTTGCTGGTAATAAAATATAGTTTCAGTCATTCTCACTGTGTTTTTGACAGCGTACCAACAAAAGTTCCGAGCCTATTCACTATGTTGAATTTTCTTTTCTTCAGAAAAATAAGTTTTGCCAAGCGTTTGTTTATACCCGTCACAACATATATTCATTGGAAGTTTTGTTGGCACGCTGCCTACTGCCGAAAACTCAGCAGTGCTCATGGCAAGAACTATACTTATGAATGAATGTCGTGCAAACTTTCTCGACAGCACCTGAAACGTGGTAACGTGGGGGAGAGGGTAGTACACAACTTTTCGAATAATAAGCTAAGCGTATCTCTATTTAAAACTGGCTGTTTTTTCTTCGTGAAATTATTCGAACATTACCGATGTGTCGCCAATATACATGATGTATTATAGGAGAACGAGCTGTGCACTTCCACGTATGGATTCATGTTCATACCAGTTCACAAGATGAATTCTATGAATAACGAGTTTTTGGAACAACGGAAGATAAACAGCGAAAATACTCCTCTGGAACCAGAAGAATTGCAACAGCTGGAGGTTTTCAATGTAGGTGGTGGGAAACAATTCTACTTTCTTTTACTGTAATTCTTCAATGTTTCATAATGAAAGTGCCACATCTATCTATGCGGAACCATAGGTGCGATGCCACGGTCCGCTGACCAGGGGACCCTTAACTTTTTACCACACGGGGCGAGAGGGGACCTATAACTGTTTAACAAATTATCCAGTTATGTCATTGTGGCCGCTGGGGCGCCACTGAATTGGGGAGGGACCCATACCTTTTCGTAGTTTTTCGCGGAAGGGATCATTAACTCTCGAGATCCCTAACCAGGATTATTCCACCTATGTGCGGAACATCCCGAAAATATAAGTTTTTTTATTCCTTTTCCATTGTCAACTCGGTTTTCTTTCCATTAATAACTGTTGAACAAAAGACTATACTTGCTAGGGTGATTAAAGTGCAACTCGAAAACTTGAAAGCTCAGAACTTTCAACTCGATTAACAACCCTAATACGTCCGTTCCAGATGAAACGTCGCTTCAATACAAGTAGTCGGGTAATCGATGTTCTGAGTCCGCTGTTCAGCGTTGCTACTTTCGACAAGTTCAGGATTCTTACCGTGAGTATAACTGCTCAACAAACCCTATGTTTGCTACAATAAAGTATGCGAATGTTGATTATCAATTCATCAATAAGTGTGATTCCCAACAACGGAGTGATTTGTACGTACACCTCTCAAAAACCATTGAAAGTTCTGTCTGGTTTATTTGAGCTTTTTCGTGATAGAACTTTAAAAAATGGGAGCGCGCGATAGTCATGAACGAACGCGACGCGAGAAATATAAAGGTGAAAGGACCAAAATCGATTCTACTTTGAAGTTCTATAGTTGCAGTTACTGATTCAACTATAGAACACTTCATTGTTTCATTCTTAAACAGTACCGCGTGGCAGTAACATAAATTGAATGATAGGCGTATACCACTGACGCTGAAACCCCGTCACAAATTTTATAATGTTTTTGAATAGAATAGAGAGAGACAGAGAGAGTTTTAACTATGCCATCCTATTATTATATATATTATGGTGATCGTATTGTTACTATTAGTCGAAATCTATTGATTGATTGTTGATCTACTCCAGACGATCTCTGATCTTGTTGGAAAAGACTGGTTCCGTATTTGTGAGGCGGTGGCTGCAAGGGCAGGAGCCTCCCTCAAGCTCCTCGCCCTAGATCTGATATCAGTTCGCAGACCCACGGAAAACATCAGATATGTTCCTGAGTAAGTTTACGTGACTTTATTTCAGAGTTCATGATTTCCTATATGTCGGACCGGAATCCCGGTGAATGGTTAACATATTCGTTCAACGAAGTATTCGGTTAGATGAAGAATTCTCGTTACTTCTCCAGAAACCGATGAATTCTATATGTAACCGCGTTTTCTGGTAACCTAACCAACCTCCTTTTCAGGTTACCTCAACAGATAATCGGTTGGTAACCGAGAATGAAAAACCGGTTACCTGTTTTTCTAACGTGAAATTTGTTTTTACCGTTAGTTTGTACGGTAACCGGATTTTAGTTTTAGGTTACTTACGGGTTACTTGTGAAATAACCGGAGAAAGTGTTATCAAAACCGGTTTGGTCACACAAAAACCCGGTTACATATAGAATCGGCCCCAGAAACCTGCATTCCCAGCTTCATTTTGCCAAATTTGTGAACGCCTATGCTTAGTGCGAACTCATGAAATTCCACGTAATGGAATAAAAACATATTCATATTTTTTTCTAGTTGGTATTCCTTTTCGAAATGTAAGTTCTGTCAAGAAAGTTATTGATTGATTTCTTGCAGGGAGTTACTTCCCCACCTGGACGTAGTCTGTCACGTGTGTCTGGTGTTCATTCTCTGGAACGTTGCCAGATTGGGGATTCCCTCCTTCTACCTTCGTTATTCGTTGCCGTTGAGCGTTTTGACCTCCGTCAGGATGAACTGGTTTTCGCATCTCGATCTCTCCTTCATGGCTATTCCCGAAGAAGTTACCAAAAAAGCTTTGGGGAAGTTCGAGTCGTTCATAAGGGTGCGTTTTGTTGTTTCTTAAGGATATTTAACGTTTGTAAAATTAATTCTTTACTGACTGGTTCACTAATACAAATACAATTTCAAATTTTGATGTCAACCGTAGATGGACTGTCCGTCACGGCGTTTTCAAGAACAGTTTCAATGAATAAGGAACTCGCGTCCTCAATTTTAGACGCTCCGCAAATGATTCGCGTGAAAATAAGCGCGATACGCAGCGAATTAGTGCTCGGATCATTCCAAATTCCAGTGGGATACAGTGTCCCGCCAGAAAAACGTTGTGGACGGAGCTCAATACAAGTTTAATCGCAAAAATTACTGTAGGCGAGAACGCCGTGCCGTAGAGCGGGTGGAGATAGGCATGTGCGATCTATATTTACAGCTGATGCGGTCCGCCAGACAGATACAGCTGCAAGTTGCACAAGTTTCTACTATTTTCACTGAGATCAAATCAACCCATGTCTACAAGTATATCAAAACATCCGTTTTCATAATTTCTTCCACTATACCATTTCGTTTTCAGCGGTTTCTGGCTGGTAATTATGGAGACACCACGTTTTCCTTCACGTTCATGATTGGCGGCTATGTAGGGAGGGTTAAAAAAGAGGTGCCTCCCTTTGAAACGGTCAGTTTAAAGAATGACGACTATGTGCTCTTTTCTCAACGCTACAGAGCTACAGTCCTTTGAACGGCAATATATTTTTCAATTGCAGTTTGAAGGACTGACGCTCCGAGATTGGAGCACATAATCGTCCTACTTTAAGGATATAGTTTTCGCAAGCGAACGGGGGTGCGACTTAGACATATCACTTATTTCTCATCAAATTCCGGCAAGTCATCCGATTGATTCTTTGAATTTTCTTATTGAGAATGCACAATTGTTACTCGCAATCCCTAAGCCACCGCCAGCTTGAGTTATTGTCGTATACCGCCAAGGGTCTCTCATTTTTCCTCAAATCTCGCGATACCCCCTCATTTTTCAGTCGTGACCCCTCCAAATCTGTTCAAATCTGCTATTATCATCAATTTTCGGTTTAATTTTCAGTGGTTTCGTATGATTTTCGCAGTTTTTCAACTCGCGATCCCTACTTTTTTTCATAAAAATTAGTTCGCAACCCTCCATCTTATGAGAGACCTTAGCGGTGTATGGGTAATGAAATTGAGAAAATGTTCACTTGAACGATGTGATAATAGAGTGAATGTCGGTTTGATATTAAAGAAGGACGATTATGTGGACCAATCCCGTTACATCGGTCCTTTAAACTGCAATTGAAAAATATATTGCGGTTTAAAGGACTGAAGCGTTGCGATTGGACCACATAATCGTTCTTCTTTAAAATATATCTGACTAGAGTGTTTCAGGAGTTGCACAGAATCTGCGCTGATCTGGGGCAGTTGAACCGAGTGTGTCATCACATGGAGGATGGTCACATTTCTGTTTATCACACGATCAACGAGGGAAAACACAGGTGAGATTGGCGCGAAAACTCAAAACGAAACTGTTTCCCGATGAAAATACATCGATCCCTAATTTTGTAACAAAACCGATCGAATGTTGTGGAGTTTTGGCGGGAACCCCGGAACTGAGATCTTCACATTTTCTGCTAAGACGATTCCCAGGCAATCGGCAACTCACTTGGTTAACTGATAACGGACCTCAACAAGAGAGCGCAGGTCTAAGATACGTGAAAATACTTAGTCAGTGAGTGGGCTCGTTGATTTTCACGCTTCAGCTTTTGTAGTCTGCTAATCGGAGAGAATTGTCGCAAATGTATCTGACTGGCCACTCATCACATGTGGCACAGACCTGGTTCAGAGTGGTTTGACCAGCCCACTAGTCGATTTGTTGAATATTGTCTGACAACTATTTTGGTGTGTAATACCTTTTTTTTCACGGCAACTACCTTGGACAGTGTTCTACTTTTCACTTATAAGCAAAACATCGAGCACAGACTAACCGTTGGTGCATTTATTTTTGGCTAACTAGGCTAGATTAAGCATGAGTGTGATCTGCCGATCAAACTTGTACCTAGAAAATGTGGAACACCGCAAACCACCCCCTATTCCACTCATTGGTGCGATAGCGTTGGTTACTAATGTAGTTTGATGTTAACGAAATCTGATGAGTTTGTAGACTATAGAGCAAACCACAGCTCAAATGTCTGCATGTGTTTTGCAGGATCAGCTGGCAGGGTCCCACGCACGCCGAGGAACGAGGATTCTACTTCATTCATGTCCTGGGGAAATTGGACTCGGATCAAGCCATTCCGCGAACGCGTCAACTGACCCCAGCCATTCTTAGTTAGTTTTTCTTATGTTCCGGTTACATACCAATAAAGTGGCAACCAGTATAAGTCATTCAAAATAAAAAGTCATTAAAGTAAAAGTCATTTGAAAGTAAAAGTCATTAAGTAGAGAAACAGTTGAGAATCAGAAACAAAGTTTTCGAAAATTTTCGTATTTTCCGAATTCTGACTAAAAGTGAATTAATGACTTTTACTTTCAAATGACTTTTACTTTAATGACTTTTTATTTTGAATGACTTATTCCTGGTACCCAATAAAGTGTGATTACTCAAAAAGAGCCATTTCGATTTAGTCATATTAAGGAGGCAAAAAGGGAACTAAATATGAAAAAATGCTCAAGAGAAACTAATTTATACTATTTTTTATTCAAGCTAACAATCCTGAGTCGCATACCGTTCACATGTTTTAGTTGGTCTGGTCCGCGCAACGCTAGGTTCAGCCTTGCCCTCCTTTAAGCTGTTGATTTTTATCAAAAATAGACAATTTTCCTCAATACTGACCAGAAGAGTCTGTCATTTCAAACTGATTTACTGGTTTATGATTCCCCTTTTCTTATTTCTCGTAAGAGGGTTAAATCATAAACTGCACAAACATGACCCTAATCTGATACTTTGAGCTACTATATTCGAGGACGGAGCAAAAACGTGCTAAATATACATGATTATTAAGATGTTGAGATCAGATACAGTACCTAAGCGCTCGATAGACAGTCTCATGGTATCACGCTTTTTGCCAGTCTCCTCTCATTTCTTCAACGGACTGGTTGTTAGTATAACGCCGATGGTTTACACACGCAAAATCAACCCGGTTGCTTGTGTAGTTAACTATTGTTGTTCACAGTATTTTATACTTTAAAAAATAATAAGATGTTCTGGTCGTGTTTAAGTTGCCACCTGGTTGCGGTTGAAACCAACCAATAGTTTTCTCACACTGCCAACCTAGTCATTGAAAGTCACAATAAAGCGATGGTTTTCAAAGCTAGCAATAATAAGAAGCATACTGCACTTTCTGCCCGATTTGTTAAGATTTTATTCTGGTATGCAACTCTTTTAGTCCCCTCCCTAGGAATCTCCCTAAATTGGTTGCAGACTCGCAAGAATATAATTGTTTTACAGAACAGATGGAACGCTCTATGTTGTATACGCTAGAGGCATAGATTGACGACAATTCTCGGACATGTTTCGGGAATTTTGTGCTATGCGAATACTATTTGAGTTGAATCAACGTTGTCAGCCATCTAGAGAATTAAAATGATGAGGAGTTGTAGCGATTTCGGTAACGATTGCTCTTCCCGTGAATGTGATTTACTATGTTATTTGATCATATGAGATGGATTTCCACTAAATGAACTACGCATTCATTGAGTTCTGTGTTTAAACTTTGCTTACGAGTTCTGTTCGACAGTTCGTAAGTATGGAATGTGTTTGTTGTGCTGATTTTTATTGTTACGCCTCGCTTATTGGACTGTTATTTGTTGGACCTTTCCGGATGATTATGAAATTATTGGTTTTTGTTCATTTATTGATTGATATTTCAAAATATATGCTAAATTTATGTATCTCTAATTTGAAATCAGATCGAGAACAGGTTGGGAGATGTTATTGGCACGAATGCAAGAGAAACTGAGTACTCTGCACTGTGTGAAGACTGATACTCGTACAGTAATTTTTTTGCCGAACTGTAGTTTTTGGAGGTTTGACCTATATTAGATTAGAACATTATCGTTGAAGTATGGTTGGTCGACAATTAAACTGAAAAACATGAAGAAGGTAGAAAAAGCGTTAGATTACACGTCAAGCCAAAATAAGAGAGATAGATAGGATGAAAAACGGAGTTAGGGAGGGAATAGTGATAGAAATACTAGCCGCGGGTTCTCTCCTTGTATCTATAAGTTTCGTCATTTTTCAATCCATCATTATATGGCACCAATTACATTGTAATAGAAAAGATGTTTATTGATTGAATTGATCTAAGCATGGACGAGTCTTCTGCTGATTCCCATGGGAGATCTGTGGCGGACCACTCTCTTTCTATATCCGCCCGTCTGGTAACCTCCTTGTTGTTGTTGACTTCCACCAGTGACAGCTCCACTTCTGGCGGGACAGGGACAGTAGGCGGCGTCACCTCCGGGTTGACCGGCATCTCCGGGGGCACCGGGAGTTCCGTCCTGACCGGGCTGACCGGGGTTACCGGCAGGTCCGGGTGGTCCAGCGGGGCCGGTTTGACCTGAAATTTAGTTGTTATGCAGAGTTGTGTTTGTTTAGAAAAGATAATCCTTTGAAATGAATCGATACAACTAGGGTAAATACATTTCTATAACTCACCAGGTTGAGCGTCCTGTCCTCTCTGTCCTGGCTGACCGGGCTGTCCGGCTTGTCCGGGTGCACCGGCAGGTCCGGGAGTTCCTCTGCCACTGGTACCGGGAGCTCCGGGGCTTCCGGGCTGACCGTCGTTACCGGGAGCTCCTGGTTGTCCGGCATCTCCGGCAGGCCCGGGAGGTCCGGGTTGTCCGACTCCATTCCCGTATCCGGGAGCTCCGGGCTGTCCGTCGGGTCCAGGGTTTCCGGGAGGTCCGTCGGGTCCGGGAGGTCCTAGATAAATTAAAAGTTTACTGTATTAGAATAGAATATTTTATGTTCTCAATCTTCATGAATATCTTTTACTTTCAACTGTATGTTCACTATATTTTAGTTATGATTGTACAGTAACGTACCAGCAGCTCCAGCAGGGCAGGTGATGCATCCACTTCCGGCTTCCGAGGTGTAGGTCGAGATTCCGGCGATTCCCGGCTTTCCGGAAGCTCCTGGCTCTCCTGGGTGACCGTCCTGAGAAAAGAATGATAAGTATCGATTGATAATCCGTATTTTTGATCTGTTGATTATAATTCACTCCGACTGTTTGATGAGAATTAACTACGACCTACCTCTCCAGCTGCTCCGGGAGGTCCGGGTGGTCCAGCGGGGCAGTTGTTGGGCTGGGCACCGCAGTTGCACTGAGAACCGCTCTGTAATATAGAAGTGAGAAATTTAGCAAACTAGTGTACTTTTGCATAAAAATCGAGGAAAAATAGATGTTTCATTATTCCATTGCTGCGCTAAGTTGTCAAAGTATACAACGACAAAAGCATGAACGATCTTTGTATTTTTAGCGGCTGCTTTGAGATGTGTAGATCCAATGTTTCCGGTGAATGTTCTTGTTACTGATGAAATATGCTCAAATCGAGATATTTTGATGTTTTGTGAGATAAAAATTAACTCTAATATGGAATTTCTAGAAAAAAAAGTTTCGTATTTTGTATAAATAGGAACTCACGGCTCTCTTGTGGACGCTGACTCCCTTTCTGTGGGAAACAGAACGGCGTTCTCTATCAAAGACTGAGGGGGTAGGAGCCATCTCATGCCAGGCGGAATTGGCTACATCCTGAAAAGAGAGATATAGAGATAGAGAGAGAGAGAGAAGGAGAGAGAGTGTGTGTGTGAGAAAGCGAGAGAAATAGAGAGGGAGGAGATAAGGAAAAATGAGAAAGAGAAAGGAGGGTGGAGAATGAGAAGTAGAGAGTTTGAGAGAGATAGAAAGAAATAGAGACAGATCAAAGATAGAATCAGATAATTAGAGACATAGAGAGAGTAAGATTCTGTGAGAGAGAGAGTTAGACAGATAGAGAAAGAGAGATAGAGAAAGAGAGAGAGAGTGTTTGAGAGAGCGAGAGAAAGAGCGAGACAGAGAGGGAGACAAGCGTACCTTGAACTCGTCCAGATCCCTGATGGCCTCGTCGTAGAAGTTGTTGATGTCGTTGAAAATGTGTCCCACCGCGAAAAGACACCCGATTACGGTAGCTGCCGTCACGACGGCAACTGTGCTGACGAGAACCTTGAGAGCCATTGCTGCTTGCTTTTCCCGGCTTCACGGTGCCTTTAAGTACTACTTTCTTCCGGTGTTATTACAATGGAACACAATAGCAGGCAAAGAAACAGTTCGCGATACCAGTTCCGCTAATAGTTTGACCTTCGCGCGGCCTCAAGTGATAAGTTTTTCTCTGTTTTCCGCGGTTTTCTCACAGATAGTAATTGGTGACAATGTGAAAAAGGCAGAAACAGTAGTAGTATTGATTGTGTTCATTGAAAAGAAAGAGAAAAAAGCGAAATTTTTATATTTTTGTAAACATTTTCAAGCAAGAAAAACTGTGATTTTGTAATGTCGTTGAACGTGACTATAAAAGAAATATACGTTGTTTTTATCTTTTTCCTCTTGGAACAAGATCATATTACACTTAGTTGGAATCGAGGAGTGATCTGTAGTTTGATCAGTTTCAGTTTGATCATAAACTTGAATTTGGAGAAGTGAATTTGAAGACATTTTGACGTTGTAAAATTGCAATCCAAGAACATTGGGTTTACTCAATAGAAGAAAGAAAGTCGAAGTACTTTTCGTGATCTTCGATGTTTGTAGTTTGTTTTTCTGTGTTTCAAACGTATTCCGACAAATCCGATGCGTTCACGCATCAAACTACAACTACGATTCGGTCTCACTTTATACGAACTTTCGATTTCCTTCCATATCTGTCAAATCCCATAATTGAAAAAATGTTTTCACTTTTCAACACTAAATGAGAGTTTGAAGCAATATTAAAATCATTTCATTCAGTTTCGGTTCATCAACTTAGAAAGTTGATTCCATTTACACCTGAAGATTGTGAGTATTCTTCCCCTCAACTTAATTTGAAGTAGAAAATGAAACCAGCCGATAAAACTTAGTTTTGTATTATCTTTTGTTTCTATAAATTCCACAAAACCCTTTTTTCGAGAACAAGAACACTTCTCTTAGAGAAACCAGCCATCTAGTAAGAAGTCCGTCCAACACAATTTGCTAGTGAATACCAGTCTGTATTCCAAAAGCTTGAAATAGTTCTAAATGGCGGTCAATATGATAATCTACTACGTAACTAAACATGTTTTCGGTAAACCTATAATCACTGAACTGCGGTTCACAAAACGTTGTGTTCTGCTCTATTCAAAGAGGTGAATGATCATGTTTCTCAACACATTGTACAAGCTGTATGTTTTCAGAGCACAACTGTCAGACTCAAAGAACGTATCTATACTTTCACTGTCAAGCTATGAGTTGTAGAGTTTTTATTCTAGAAAACCCGAAGAATTTAAGGGTTTCAGAACATGAACACCTCTCCTGCTGTTTGAATATTTCATCTAGTTTCTAAGCCATTCGAACACAATTCGCCCGTCAATTACAAATATTCTATCAATTACAAAGTCTGAAAATAGGTTATAAATGGCGGATTCAACCATCAGAAAATTAGTTCATATTGTACTAAACGTTTTTCTTACTAAACTCATGATCAGTGAAATGCGGATTACCAGATTTTTTCTCCAATTGATAATAATTGAAAATAATTGAGTTGATATTGATAATCTCGGTAAAAGAACATAAAATACCTCTCTTCTTTATTAGAATCTGCCATCTAGTTCTGAAAACTATTCGAACACAATTTGTCGATCAATCTTAAACAAACAAACTAAACTCATAACTAATGCAATGCCAATGGCCAAACTTTGTGTTCTACACAATCCTTCACAGAACAAGATCACATTTCTAATAAAACCTGCCATCTACTTTCAGAAGATCGGATGCCATTTGAACACAATAATGATGAGATATCATACACTTCTCCAAAGTATGATGCCGAAGTACACTAGTTTTGGAGACTTATCATTTCTCTATATCATAAGTTCATAACTCTAGAACAAGAACACCTCTCTTGCTATTAGAACCTGCCATCTAGTTTCGAGGGCAATTCGAACACAATTTGCCCGCCAATCACCCTCTTCTTTGTGCTGTTTACTATTGGCAATGTTCCACTTTTTGTGGCGTTTCGCGCGAGTGAAACTATGCATAAATGGAATGGGAAAAACGCGCTGAAGGTCACACACCAAACACGCCCTTTCCATTGTAATATGACCGGAAGAAAGTAGTACTTAAAGGCACCGCGAGGCCGGGAAAAGCAAGCAGCAATGGCTCTCAAGGTTCTCGTCAGCGCAGTTGCCGTCGTGACGGCAGCTACCGTAATCGGGTGTCTTTTCGCGGTGGGACACATTTTCAACGACATCAACAACTTCTACGACGAGGCCATCAGAGATCTCGACGAGTTCAAGGTACGATAAGCTTCCTCTCTGTCTCGCTCTTTCTCTATTTCTCTCCCTTACAACCGCACTCTCTCCGTTATGTAACCAATTCTGCCTGGTACCCCTTCTTCCTCTCTTTTTCTTCTTTCTTCCTCACTTCTCCTCCAATCTCTCTCTTTCCCCCTCTCTCTCCCTTTCTATTTCTTTCTTTCCAGGATGTAGCCAATTCTGCCTGGCATGAGATGGCTCCTACCCCCTCAGTCTTCGATAGAGAACGCCGTTCTGTTTCCCACAGAAAGGGAGTCAGCGTCCACAAGAGAGCCGTGAGTTTACATTCAAACAAAATACAATGTTTACATTCTAAAGTTTTTTTTCATACACAAATCGTTCGAACTATGTGACCCGAACGCAATTTTCTCTGTGAGAATTTTGCGGAAACTTATTGTTTCATAGAGCATTTAAATCCAAAATATGGAAAATTCATTATTCCAAGACGCCTACCAGGCTACCACATTAGTTGGAAGTATGTTAAAGAATACTCTTTCTGTAGTTTGTACATAGTTTGTACACTTATAATCGTTTATATTTCCAGAGTGGATCTCAGTGCAACTGCGGTGCTCAGCCCAACAACTGCCCCGCTGGACCACCCGGACCTCCCGGAGCGGCTGGAGAGGTAGGTCATAGTTCATTCTTATCAAACAGTCGGAGTGAATTATAATGAACAGATCAAAAATACGGAATATCAAATGACAGTCATCATTCTTTTCTCAGGACGGTCACCCAGGAGAGCCAGGAGCTTCCGGAAAGCCCGGAATCGCCGGAATCTCGACCTACACCTCGGAAGCCGGAAGTGGATGCATTACCTGCCCAGCTGGAGCTGCTGGTACGTTACTATACAATCATAACTACAATATAGTGAACATACAGTTGAAAGTAAAAGATATTCATGAAGATTGAGAATATAAAATATTCTATTCTAATACAGTAAACTATTGATTTCTCTAGGACCTCCCGGACCCGATGGACCTCCCGGAAACCCTGGACCCGACGGACAGCCCGGAGCTCCCGGATACGGAAATGGAGCTGGACAACCTGGACCTCCCGGACCTGCCGGAGATGCCGGACAACCAGGAGCTCCCGGTAACGACGGTCAGCCCGGAAGCCCCGGAGCTCCCGGTACCAGCGGCAGAGGAACTCCCGGACCTGCCGGTGCACCCGGACAAGCCGGACAGCCTGGCCAGCCAGGACAGAGAGGACAGGACGCTCAGCCTGGTGAGTAGTGGGAACATATCAAACCCCAAATTCATCGAATCATTTCAAAAAAGTTATCTTTGATTAACAGACACGATATCTTTATATTAACTGAATTCCAGGTCAACCCGGCCCCGCTGGACCACCCGGACCTGCCGGTAACCCCGGTCAGCCCGGTCAGGACGGAACTCCCGGTGCCCCCGGAGATGCCGGTCAACCCGGAGGTGACGCCGCCTACTGCCCCTGTCCCGCCAGAAGTGGAGCTGTCACTGGTGGAAGTCAACAACAGCAAGGAGGTTACCAGACGGGTGGATATAGAAAGAGAGTTGTCCGCCACAGATCTCCCATGGGAATCAGCAGAAGACTCGTCCATGCTTAGATCAATTCAATCAATAAACATCTTTTCTATTGCTATGTTATTGTCTCCATACACGATTTGAATGAAAAATTTGAAATATGGAGACACGGGAAAGTACTCGCGGCTACGCCGCGGGACCTTTCTTGACTGAGCCCAGACTGTCGATATCTAGGTGCATCATTACTATGAGTATTTCTTACTCTTAACCCTATTTATATTCATACAATATGATTTTATTCGTAATATGTTTTCCAAACTATCATGTACACAGCACAGTTATGACACACGCTGGTTATCAATAAATAAGTAAACCAGCAGTGCATCTTCAGATATGTCCATATCAATACTGGGATTGAAGGCACGGCGCCTCTATAGCACACCTTCCAAGTTGAACATCGCGATAACTTCGTCATTCTATAATGTACCAACACTGGGCGCCAACCTTCGCAGAAATTTCCCGGATCCATCCCAATTCTAGCCGGGCGCATTTCGCGAAATGCGCTCGGCTGGAATTGGGAAAATTTCCAGCAAAAGTCGGGAAATTTCCGGGAGAAAACCGAGAGAAAGCAAAGAAAAACACCATAAATTTCCCGCAAAATTTAACCTTGATTTCTTTACCATTCTAGATTACAGGATTTTGTTCTTGGTAAAAGTATTTCCTCAAAATATTATCAAAAAATATTTTCTTAAAAAATATTTTTCAAAATATTAATAAATAATGAAGAGATTAGAAGTGCATATTTCATTAAAGTAAAAACTTCATGAAACGAACTTATTTGTATCTCACCTGTCCATCTTCAGACTTCGATGTTGAGCTGATAATTTTCAAAATATCAAATCAGGGCACCCCTGGCCGCGCCGTATCTAGTACGGGTTACGCGATTGCCGCGGCGAAAAGCTTGTTCAGGCTTAGCAGCTTTATAGCGCCTAATTGTCTGGGAAATTTCTCGGTTTTGTCCTCACACTGACCCGGAAAAAAATTTCCGAAGATTTTCTCAGAATTTTTCTCGTTTTCTCCCCGACACTTATTTCCGGGATTTTCCCGAGTAATTGCCCGGAAATTTCTAGGGAAAAATAGGTATTCAAGCGGTTGCAAGCCAATTTTTCTATTTTAGGTAATTTTAGCCTAGAAAACTCGGAAAGACCTAGAAATACCTATAATTGCCTAGATTTAGCCTATTTTTAGCCTCGTAATTCCCATCCCTGTAAGCCGACGACTGGCAGTGTCGCGCAACGCGATCTCTAAGGCCGCATTCATTGTTTTACGTCGGCGTTAATAGTGAAGAAAACATACCTATATTGATTCACGCCGGCGTTAACGCCAATATAATCGATGCGCATGTTTTCTTCACATTAACGCCGACGTAAAAATATGAATGCGGCCTAAGTCTCTTAGGCTCTCGCTTGTAGTCTGATCAGGCCGGCCAGACATGGTCATTTGCTCTAGGTTAGCTCCGCCCACTTAGTGACTTAGTATATAAGGGGCATCTCGGTCACTTGGGAGGTTACTCACATCTTCTCTCTCTCTCTCCAGTGTGATGCACTTAGAAAAATAAACATATATTATCACACTGTGTTATAACTCGAGGCAACTACCACTGAACCACGCCGAGACAGACAGGGAAAATTGACATTGAAAGTTAATATCGTGGATCTGGAAATGGTTAGGTTATGAACTAAATGTTTAGGCGGTTCTTATAATTTTCTATGTTTACCCATGAGTTTAATTACCAGTATCACTCACAAACTCACCTCAGTTCGCTTCATCAAGTATTTGCAAGTTTTCTTACAACCTCATTTACAGTAAAGTGGAATATCCTTCATTTTTTTTCCGTGAACAGAGCAACGAGAATCAAAAACATCGCATACACAACATGAGAACAAATAAAATCCCCATAAGCACTCAAACATACACAGCAGCATAGCAGCGAACACTATAGCAGGTGAGTTAACCAGATTTTCACGTTGCTGCAGCAAGAAAGATGATTTCGAGAAAAGATGCAAGGAACTCTACCAGGTATACAAAACTAATGGGCATGATGATCAATACTCTGGTGAAAATTGCGAGGCTAAAATAGGCTAAATCTAGGGAAAAATAGGTATTCAATAAAATACTAGCCTATTTTAGCTAACTTTAGCCTAGAAAACTCGGAAACACCTAGAAATACCTATAATTGCCTAGATTAGCCAAGTCGTTGAACAAGCTGATTTTGCTAGGCTAAAAATAGCCAATTTTAGCTAAAATTATTTAATGGTCCTGGCGCGCCGTTTTTGCTACCGTAATTTCGCGGCTCACAATTCAAATTTTTTATTTTCGTCATCATTTTCATTTTTACCTAAATTTTTTGTTTTCTCTCACGTTTACGCGTTATTTTTGTTGTTCTTTGTTTTAAATTTAATAATCAGCATTAGCATTCTTCATTGAAACACGCACTATATAGTCAAAATTATAGTTGTTTGGTCATTAAATGCCAGTTTTTCAGTTGTTTTGGCTATTTTCGAATTAGAAAAACATATTCCGCCTCGACCAATTTGAATTATGAGGTGAGCAGTTCAATATATTTCATTTAAGTACTTCTGTTGTTAGAAAAAATGAATACTTCTTTTCTTACAGGTAATCTAAACATGTCATTCTGGAGCTTCGTTTCGCTGCAGGGACGAACGCGGACAGTTCAATGATGATTACAAGGTGAGTAGCTTGAAGAGCAGTCTTAGCATCTATTGTTGTTATTAAAATCTGATTATTTCATCTAATCCAGAATTTGTAAGCAGTTTTGGCTTTAGATTGTTGAATTTAAGCTTCCCAGTTACTAACTTGGCAAAACAATTATTAAACGGATTTTCGCTTATTTTCTATTTTTGACCTATTTCCATCAAAAAGCTTACACGTTCAGTTAACTTCTTCTTATTTATGTGTGAGTGAGCGCATATAACCATTTTATCCGACATTTCAGTAAAATTTGAGCGGTATATGTTGTCTCTCCCGGTATCTACATTTGTTTGTTCCAGGGCTCCTATGATAAGTCAGTTCTACCAGATGGTTCGAAGATAGATGCGCCCCCCACAAAATGATACCTCATCCTTACAAGACCTAGCCGGTATGTTTATTCAAAAGCAGAAATTAATTCGGTAGAACGTGAATCTACGCGTTTTCTAGGCAGAGTTCCAAACTTGTAGTAACAAAGCATAAATGAATACTTTTATGGGTACGTGGGTATCTGTTATAGTTGTTGACAGTTTGAGGTGTATACTCATTTATTTATTTTTAGCTTCTGAAGTACACGCATCCGTCTACAGCCCATATACGTCGCCCAACTACCGATCGTAGCCACCACAGCCATTCCTCCACGAAAGATCGACAGAAGATTATTATTGTGTTATTCATACCAGTGCTACGAATAAATATATGTAATCAGTTTTTTGTTCTTAGTGTTTCTCCTGTTTTAGAAGCATGAAAGTGGTGGAGTAAAATAAAATTGTTTCCATGGAAGCGAATGAAGTTCTCGTGATTTTGTGTGATAGTTCGAGTTCATAGCCAGTTTGAAGGTTGCACAGCAGAAATTCGACCCGCTTTTTTCGGAGCGGAAGTAAGCTTGCTACAGGGCTACAATAGGTATCGACTAGGCTAAAATAGGTACTTACTAGGTATTTATAGGCTAAAATAGGTATTCAACAGGCTAAAATAGGTAACGGCTAGCCTATTCTAGGTAACAGCTAGCCTATTCTAGGAAACAGCTAGCCTATTCTAGGAAACGACTAGCCTATTCTAGGAAACGACTAGCCTAAAAAGGTTAAAAAATAGCTATTTTATTTTCCTCATAATTCCCTAGATTTAGCCTATTTTTAGCCTCGTAATTTTCATCCCTGTATATGAACAAAATAATTTTGCTGAATATTCTGAAAAATAAAACCCTAATGATAAAGTACAGCTTCAATAATTTGGACAACATAAAAAGATTCATAGAAGAATTGAGGCAGACTACGGTAAATACGCACATAGATCAAAACAATCACACCACTCAGTTTTGACCTGAGAACAAGTATAAATAGGGGATAACGCTCATTTCACTACACATTCCTACATGCCTGCGCAGACAGCTACTGTCTATATTACCCCCAGCTATATTCCCACGACACGACAGGTCAAGGAAGGAAAATAAGGTACCTCACTCTCTCTCTCTCTCTTTCTATCCTCATTTTCTTTAAATTTTCATCAGTAGTAAAAGTGATCCTCTCAAATTTCGCACCACTTCTTACTCTTTCACACTAAGTTTCTCTGTTTTTGTTAGAGGACAAACTTTAAAATAAAATAATGTCAATTTCAAAAAGTTTTGAAATCATTATCAAAAATTTTTTTGGATCAATTTGGAAACTAAAATAAACCAGTTTTGTTTGTTCTATATGAATAACACTACTCTATCTTACTTGCTAAGATCTTTCTGTTTCTAGTTTATCTGTCTAGTTTAAAGTTTGATTACTCATGAGTTAGTTGTTTTTTAGCTTTGATAACTAAGTTGAATAGGTTGTTTTTTTCATATATTATTAGTGGTAGAACCGGTAGGTTAGGCTCAACTGAAGAATCGATAGATTCATACAATAATCAAATTTGATAACTACAGCCCTACTAACCTGAAATTAGCGAGCTTCTGTCTGATATTGAGCTTAAGGGCGAAATCAGACATAAACTCTTTAGTTTCCATATTTCTTAAGTAATACACTCTGTAGAATACGTTCTACATGTCTTCTCCTCTCATCTCCAGTGTGATGCACTTAGAAAAATAAACATATATTATCACACTGTGTTATAACTCGAGGCAACTACCACTGAACCACGCCGAGACAGACAGGGAAAATTGACATTGAAAGTTAATATCGTGGATCTGGAAATGGATAGGTTATGAACTAAATGTTTAGGCGGTTCTTATAATTTTCTATGTTTACCCATGAGTTTAATTACCAGTATCACTCACAAACTCACCTCAGTTCGCTTCATCAAGTATTTGCAAGTTTTCTTACAACCTCATTTACAGTAAAGTGGAATATCCTTCATTTTTTTTCCGTGAACAGAGCAACGAGAATCAAAAACATCGCATACACAACATGAGAACAAATAAAATCAACATAACAGTGAGCAATCAACACACGTACACCCAAAACAACTGCTTCACGGGATATAATAATAGTGTTTGAAAAATAGTGCCGTGCATTATCAAAGAATTATGTGCTAGTCATGCTAGTAATACAGACACAAAATAATACAATGTGAACATGCCATTACGTTAACATGCAACTTCGAACACAATACGAATTACCTTCGATTGAATCAGACACTGGACTCCAATTTGGTTACACCTTTGAAAAATAAAAAATAATGATGAGAAAATTTGAAAAAAAGTAAGGAGAAAACATTGAGTCACTCTCCGAGCGTATAGCGGAACGCACTCTCCATCTGTCCTGAAATCACGAAATAAATGTTCAAGAAATTCCGGTAAAAGAAGCTATTTCTAGTTTACTTTGTTCCGTATCTTCCAAAATCTAGTTGAGAACAAGGGCAAATAATATATCAAATTTATCTACTGTCGTTTTGTTTTGACGAGTAGATGAATAAACGTTGAGAACGCTAAAACTAACGTTGAAGAGCCGGAGTGAGCTGTCGCGTTCGAGGAATGGCATCGTCCGAATCAATTACTCCTTGCACCCGAATACAAAGTCTGTTCTGTTTGTGAACGATCGGACCCTGCCAACTGATTCTGAAAACACAAAAGAAATTTCTCATTTCTATTGTTCCTATTGGAAGTGTTGTATGAAGCCGTAAATGTCTCCTTATGTTCTTAAGAAAAACCTACTTTAAACTGTAGTTTGAACTCGAGGCACGTCATAATTAGCGAATTTTGAGCAACTAGATCGAACTACAATCACATTGGGATAGAGCAATTTACAGTTTCACATTAGCTATGGCTTCGTTTGGGACCACACAACCATATAAGGCACCGTTCATACTATGGGATTTTCCATCAATTGACATATTAAACTTGAAAAGTCTGCCTCCACTCAAAGTTTCCCCTATATTCGGGGAGTGAGATTTCTACAAACTCTGATAATTTAGAGAAATAATAGGGAGAATTCAGGTCGTGAGAAATCTTTCTGAGAAATTTCCTTGAACGCCTGGGTTTCAGGGTGTCAGGGGGTTTTCTGAGATTCCTCTATGATTTTCTTAGTTTTCCCACCGTTTCTCTCGCTGTCTTTCACGCGTTTTCAGACTGCGCCTGCGAGAGTATCTTGGCAACTACACCCCATCCGGCGTCACTCGTTTTCGCATCATTTCGTCGCATTCGTAACACGACGGGCGAACAGAACACAAAAATAGCGTACATCTGAGAAGACGCAAATTAAGATCGAAAGGGTGGGATGAACACGATCTCGGGGAAGATTGTGGCAAACTTCCCTGAAGATGGAGGAAGGGTCGGGGCGATTTCAGTGCAGTTCACGCCACCTAGTTCGGAAGTTTTGCTCTGAATGGCGTTTTCACACCTACACACCTGTGTAGGTATGATCACCGTTCTTACCTGTACTGTCCCTTGTTCATTGTGCGCCAGACTACATTCACACCAGCCTCACTCTTGTGGTAGCAAATCGTCTCCGACTGGCCCAACTCCTTTCGAATGAGCTCCAATCCCTACAAGAAAACATTTCGTAAAAGTGCAAAACATTTTTACGCGTATGGCAATAAACTGCTTTGAACCCGAGATCGGATGCAGATCTCTCCAGCTGCTAGAACACATTCTCTTCAATTCATTATAACCTAAATGATGCAAGCTTATCGTTCAGCCCTGTTCGAACTACCTAACTAAAAAGTCAGCTATCTTTCGAACTGGTGCATTTTATCAAAAAAAAATAAGGAAAATAAAGTTCAAGAAAACTAACAACTGAGAAAGGATTGCAACATTTCTTGATTGCTTCTCCGTTAGGAACAATGAACAAGAAATTGAACGAACTGTCTTTGAAACCGCCGTCCAGAAACTTCTGAAAACATTCGTTTCCACAAAACGATATGACATTGAAGGTTAACTTCATACGCACCACATACTCATGTAGACCTACTAGAAAAATCTTTCTTCTGACTACTATGGAACAATGACTGACTTACCTAGTTGGTGCAACCAACAAATAAACACAGACTCAGTGGGGCATGGCCCGGCTTTGCATGATTTTCTTAACTCTTAATTCTCCAAGAACTTTTCCAGAAATTCAGTAATTACTTCTACTACGTGCTGCAGGAAAAAGTATATTGATTCATTGTGGGTATTCCGGTTATAGCCGAAACTCACCATAACAATCAGCTGAAAGCACCCGAAACAGTTTTTTGTGTAATCCCAAGGATATACGACAAAGGACAGGTTGAGATGAGTGAACCAATCCAACATAGCGGAAGTGAGAATGCCGAATGAAAAGTCGAAGCGAACTTCAAGAGAACGAGTCCCGGTTCGGGCAACGTTCCACAAAATATACAGAAGAGACACACGGCGAGCAACCTCGACAGTTGGATGACTGAAAATACTCACAACCATACACTCACAACAGACTGGACTCATTCCAAAAAAACCGGGACCCCCTGACTTTTTCGATCCGGGACCCCCCTCGCATCGCATTAAAAACACATAAAATGAAGGTGTTAATGAAATTTAAAAACTATATACTACTGGGACCCCCTTTTGTGGCAAAAAGGTCCGAGACCCACCGGCTAATGCGAGGCGTTGTGAGTGTATAGAATAGAATAGAAAACAAGAATAGAAAGTCATGCTCACAACATGACTGTACTCAATTTTGAGGGAAATACCATTGATAAAACCCGGTGAGAAACTGTCGATGGAGAGTACATAGTTTGACTTTGGGGAGTTGTACTAAATATGGAGCGCAATTCTGCAGTACAGTAACCTCCGCGGCTAGCGGGGTGATGAATTCTTCACCGTAATTCAAGTTTTCAATGATTAATAGCCACGCCACATTGGCAAGTGAATCACCCGCTTTTTCTTCAAAATCGCGAGTTTGAACTGACCTAGTTTCACAAAGATCCCCTTTACTGGTGAAAAGCTCACTTTTCCCCCAGTTTCGTAGTATCTTCACCCAGATTTTTCAAAAAAAAATTGTGGACCACAAATTCGCCTCACAGCAGCATATGAGGGAATATGAGTTACTAGAATACATTCATAATGACTGATAACGCATTATGAAGTTTTCACTGAGTAAGTGATATTCACGAACGCGCTCATATCCACTATAGGGGCTCGCAAGTGGCGTTTTCGCTACTTACCTCTCGAACAAGAGTTAGACTAGTAGTTGAAGAGTCGGCCTCATTGACCTCAATGATTCCCGGTTTTGTAGCCTGCTCCTCGCGAAAACTGGCGCGATTGTTTTCAGGTACACACTGATTCATTCTGTTCAGATAGTCGACAACTACTCAGCCGACTAGCTTTGACGAGAACGTTTGCAGATCGGAGAGACGCAGACTATTTCAGCCTGTCGGCAGCCTAACTGACCTGACCACAATGATTTCTCGCTTTTGTAATTTACCGATCGTGAAGAATTGGCAGAAAAAATTGAAGAGAACCAATAAATCGCGTTGGGCATTTGCTGTCTTTGTTTGGGGGGGGGGGGGCTATATTCATTGGAAACTCACTCTTGAAACGTCTCCAAATTTTCGAATGGGCGCTGGGCCCAGTTGAGCGTCAAAATCAGATGATACTGCTGGTGTCCATTTTTATAATTGATCAATCCCATGACATCAAACCAATCGAATCGGAAAAGACCCATAGGATGCTAAAAACATATGAAGAATAATTGAATAATATTGGAAGCACCTGGTGCTTTACTCTTCCCTGCTTCATGAGAAAGGAGAATGGTAAAGAGGACGAGGATAGGACAAATGAATCTGGTGAAACGGGACATTTTTTGGTTGTAAAGTTTACATTGGTGACTAAAACCGTTTATTTGGTACTACTAGTCACTGTAGTTGTGCGTACTCGTAAATATGCATTTACTTCAAATTATTCGGTCCTACCCCCTCGTCCGCTTCACTATTGGCCCATGCAAAAGGCTATTTTCGTACGTGAGCACATAACAAAGTGGAGTGTTCTGTGTTCAACTCACCGTCATGACTGTGAGATGTGCAACAGATGTGAACTTCAGAAGAAGTTCAAGAGAATACATCATAGCCCAAAGTGTCTTGCAATTACTAGAGACCTGTAATTAGTTTTTATGAAGATCATATTTCGAACAAGTAGATTCGTACAGCATTTTAAATTGCCCTTTAATAGTTGTAATATAGCTACTGCGGCTAGAAATGCGGTGAAATTTGAATCTAAATTTTGGTATTTTTGTCGGTCACATTAGCAGGTAACTCGTTTTGAACCCACAATAAAAACAGCGTATCCTTCAATCCAACGCAAACTTTGGTTTTTACTGTTATTTTAACGATGACCGAATATAAGCTTTTGGTTACGTATTCAGGTAGCTTGTAGCTTGAAAAGAAATGGACAATGCTTCATCCAACGGGTTTTTCGGTAACCCAACCTGGTTTAAGCAGCTCTTCTTACAGGTTACGTCAGGTAACGGCGGTTTACACATGCAACCCGGTTGCATGCAACCAAAATACAACCAGATTGCATGTGTACAAAACTATTGGTCGCTTTCAAATGCAACCGGGTTGCTTTTCAAATGCAACCAACTTTGTCCTCTTGGTTATGTCAAGTGACTTTTGGTTGCATTTGAGATGCAACCAGGTTGCATTTAAGAGCAACCAATGGTTTTGTACACGTTAGATTACCAACCGGTTACCTACTTAGGTAAACGAAAAATGTTTGGTAACCACGGTTAGAGTCATACACCAGCAAGGTTGTCCGAATAGTCAAAAAAAATCGAAAAACGGACTACTTTTAACCGAAAAGATGAAAATCGGTCAACTTTTCATGAAAAATCCTAAATTTGCACGTGTTTACATCTGAAAACGGATTACTTTTTGTCGCTTAGTCGAACCTTACTGGTGTATGGTTAGAGTGAACGAAAATCGGATGAGTTACCAACGAACCGATCTTCTGATGAAAAAAAAACAGGAAACTGTGTTACGAATTTTTCGATGAAGTCATGATACTGTTTGTTGTTGAAAGCTGATAAATGAATTCGTTCGTAATATTGATTTCGGCGACTGGTAAGACCTATATGATTTCGGAAAACAACCAACCACGCTTTTGAGAATGTCATTCATGAAGTCCAGGTTGAAGGGCTCTTTATTTGTAACGTCGCAACGTTGCTCGAACCGCTCGAATCTCGTAGAACAGATTGTCTTGGCTGGTGCGTACGAAACACTAAATGCACGGCAGAACAAATTTTCCTGAAATCGGTGATTTCAAACCAAAAAAAGAGAAACGGGATTCTACTGATGCCATGTTTTTTTTTCCACAAAAATAGGCATAATTGGTAACCGAATGAATCGTCAGTAACATAACAGTAACAGAAAGTAGTTCGTTAGTGGCGAATTCTTTATTTAACCCGGTATTTCGTTAACCCTCTCAGTTAACAATTAACCGGGTTAACTTTTTTGTTAACCAATAAGTAACCTAAAATTGGGGAAATAGCAAAGGGGACTAGGGGTAAAGAGGACGATATACATCGGTTCTGCGGCTCACATTGCTAACTAAAACCGTTTATATGGTACTAATAGTGATTGTAGTCACCTCAGTACTGATAATTATGATTTTACCTATAATTATTTTGTCGAGCCTCGTCCCCTTTGCTATTGGCCCCAAAATTGGGGGCGTTCGAGAGGGGAAACCTTATTTTTTTCTGATAAAAGCTGGAGTTTCACTTTTCACTCGGTTATATAATCACAGAAAATAGTTGGCACCTCAAAAATGCGAATAGTCTGAGAATTCTGACCGAATGCGTTATTGATGTCGTTATTGATGGTTGCTTGTTCAAACTTTGTGTTAACATACTAACAATGGGTTAACGGGGACTATGAAATAAGTCCTGCAGGCACAAATAATAGAGAGCACACAGACCATTGAACAACTAAACTGACCACTGAGATAGCAATCTCCGTCTTGAACTTTTCGGGCAGATTATTGGCAGCCTGGTGCAGCTTCTTACAGCTTTGGGAGAGAAGAACACACTGTAGGGGCGAGAGATTACTGTAGATGAGATGAATGGCTTCTGTGGGAAGCTCAACGATGGTACCCATCTGAAAGGAGGCTGTACAAAACATTTCCATCGCCACCCATGCATTATTCCATGTTTCGGTATATTATAACTATACGCTTGGTTCTTGCCAATTAAGGAGATCACATTTGGTAACCTGAATTAAACTTGAAAAGAATTTAAAGGGACCGTTCCTCTTTAATTTGGGGGTTTGAGCTGATTATTTGATATTGTTAACATTAAATAACCACAATCCATCATCTAGGTCTCAACGTCCTATTTTGCTCCGTGTTCTCGAAAATGCGGCGCGACCACGCGCACGTACATACACCGCCGAGTTCACCTACGTACAAAATTTTCAAAATGCCTATAAAAATACAGAACCATATTCAAAACATAGCCAAAATTACCACGATCAAAGCTGTGAAAGAAGATTTGTAGATATCATGAAAACAACAAAACAGTAAGAGATCAAGGATTGCTGCACTACAGTAACCCAAATTCTGTTTGCTTCAAATTTGCTCCGAAATAATGTGGTTTTCTGCACTTTCTGTATGTAACGTGTAAAACTTTCATCTCAAAACAGAATAAATGACTTTTTTGCTTTTTCAAAATCTACTTACATTGCACATTATAGAGGTACGGTCCCTTTAAATGCCATCAAGGTGAATTATATATCCAACCGGGTTTTCAACCCAAAAAGTCAGCAAGAGAAATTGCCACCCGTTCGATTGATTTTCCTATCACAATTTTCGACCTTACGAGTTTAAATATTGAGAAATCGAGAGAAAGATGGATAGACGAATATAGCTTCAGGTTTCTATTATTTCTGAAAACGCTGAGAGAAAAGCATAGCCTCAACTCAACTCTCATTGAAATATCAGACAGCCGAAACTAATTTCTTATAAAAACGCTCTGTTCGAAAATATATTATTCAACAACAACAGGTAACAGACAAAATACTCAACATAACAAAAACTACAAACAACGAAAAAGTAATAAAAGTGAGCGTCTAGTAAAATCTACAAACATGAAGAGCAGAATAACTACCTTATTTGATCCGAGATTATTATATAATCTGACATAACATGAAAAAGTACTACAAATTGACAAAATATAACAAAAGTAGAATTGTTGAACCACCGGAAGTTAATGACGAGTGCTTATGAGAGTACTAATTTAAACTAGAAACAGATAGAAAAACAATAAACAGAAATCGATCCATATCAATTCACCATGTGACGAGTGGTGCGTTCCATCTGATCTGAAAAATATTTTTTTTCTTATTGTTCACTCTAGAGACTTCAAAAGTATGTGGAAATATTCTTCCTAATGTATTGTAATGATGTAGTGGCTAGTGGGCGATAAAGAAACCTGTTCAAACACTTTTTTTCCGAACGACTGTACGCACACTGGTCCCAAGTCTCAGAATATTTACATCATGAAAGACTGTAGGTACAACTGACGTTGTCTAACCCATATTCTGTTGGTCTTCTTAAACTTACTCATGATAATGTAATGAACGTAATTGAATTGTAAAAGTGAGTCCTTATTTTGCGAAAAGGAAACTCGGAGAGTTTTTAAAGAGAAAATAAGAAAAGTAACCAACTGAGAAGGGCCTTGGTGAGGGGCCGAGTCCGCGGAATGACGTCATCCGGGTCCCGCATTCCCTTGACTCGAACGTAGAAATTGTCCCGGTCCTCCAGCAGAACCGAGCCCTGCCAACTGATTCTGGAAACAGACCAAAATGTCAACAATCAACAACTCTACTTCACATCACAATCGTGTAAAGACAACATGTTGCTCGCTCTAGTTCAGGTCAGTGAACGATGGCATTAGTATTGAGGCAAGATGGCTACAATAAATTGAATAATCAATGGCCATGTTTTGCAGTTTGCAGATGATTTAGATTTTCATTTGGACGCAGTATTTCGCGAAAAACTAAGAACTAACAATATTTTTCAGCTCTCTTCAACCGTACATTTGTCGTGCTATGCACATAGTTTGATCCTGCCGTGTTACAGATATAAACAACCCCATACTAACTCTCCCACCCGTGTTATTGTTGGGAAAGTGACCGCTATAGCCGGTGTCTTTGTCAGAACACAACACCGTCACAGTATCTATCTCCCACCTGTGTTGTCCCCTGTTGATCGTGTTCCATACCGTCTGAATCCCAATATCTTCCTCGTGGTAACACACCTTCTTCGATTGCTTCAACTCGTCCCGAATTTCATTCAGCTGCTGAAAACATACACCAGTAGAGTTGTCCGAATAGTCGGAAAAATTCGAAAAACGGACTACATTTTCGCCGAAAACAAGAAGATCGGTCTACTTTTGATGGAAAAATCATAACTCTTCACGTGTTCTTATTTAAAACGAACTACTTCCTGTCGCTTAGTCGGACCTTACTAGTGTTTGGCTGAAAATAGAACCAACTGAGTTTGGCATTTGAACTGAGCCAAACCTAAATAAAGTTGTCGGAATAGCTAGATCAGTTGACGGAACGGGCTACTTTTTTCGTGAAAATTATGGTGTATTCGATTCAAAGGCATGAAAATTCACATGCTTAAATCAAAAACAAGTTCCTTTTTGTAGATTAGTCACGTTGTCTGACGTGTGAACTAAAGGTGGCAGGATTTCCAACCAGCCCTACCCCAATACTATGAGCCAAACGGGTTTCTTTACAGGGAGGGTAATGAAAAGGAAATGACCATTCCATTACCGGAACAAGTGAAATTGGCGCAAGCGCGCAAGTAGAATTTGAAATTATACGTTTGTGCAACCTTCAGCTAGCAAAAAAACTAGAAACCCAGAAACATGGATAAGTGGCAAAAAAAACATTCATTTATAAGATGACCAACCACCAGTCTCACTACAATATCTCACATTTTATTGCTAGCAGAAAAGTCAATATTTTACAATATTGGAAATCCGTTAGAGAAACTGTTTTGTGCTAATGACATTCCTTTAGTGATGATTTTAAACATTAGATATTCATGAACAAATTATAACCTACAGTTTCGAGTGGATTTGTGGTTGTCATCAACTTCTTTCCATCATTTGCCATGAAAATGAAGCAGAACGAGCTTCCATTGAAATCACCAGCGAGAAACTTCTAAAACAAGTCATAGTTCTTCTTCTTTTTTCCAAAAATAAATTTGGAGCTTCCACTTTCGCATAAATCATAAAGTATGAAATATGAAATGCTTAAAAAGTTCGCTGCAGAACCAATTAAGCGAAAGCTCACAAAGAAACGCTAACGCAGGCTAAGATTATCAATTGCTAACGTGAATAGTCTCGGTCAATTGTGCAATTCGCCGGAACACTGTGAAGTTGCCATCAAGCTTGGCTGAAATGCCATAAAACTTCAAAAACGGACTACTTTTTTTTTCGAAATGTTGAATGTTCGATCATTTCTGTTGTAGAATTTGGAAAATAGCAATTATGTATTTATAATTATAACGAAAAACGAGTATCGTTTTGTAGAACAGTCACACTCCCTCAGTGCTTAGTTGGGAATGCCATAATCTTTCTCCAGCAAATAATCTCAAATCTTCAAAGTCTAATAAAAAATACTTCAAACTAACCCTTATAAACTTGTCAAATGCATCCACATTGGCCGTGGTGAATTCACTGGACAGCGAGAAGAAGTAGAGTGTTAGGTGGGAGAACCATTCCAACCTGACGAAGGGAACCACGCTCAACGGCCAATAATAGGAGATGTCCAGGGATCGCAGCCCCGTGTTGGCTACGTGCCACAGAACCGTCAGGAGACACACGCGGGACACCACGTCCAGATAGGGAAGTAGGGAGCTGGAATATTCGTGCTTATGTGTAATACATGCTTTATAACAGACACTATAATGAAACGCAAAGAACATTTTACAACAAAGGACGATGAGACCAAATACCAGTAGAGTTCGGCGATTCGGCCAATCTACACAGAAGAATCGCTTTTTAATTGGAATACGTTAACATTTTCACTGGGGCGTGGATGTGTATTGTCATAAGTGGACAGTCGAGAAACTATACTGTTGGACCAATTAATTCCCTGATTTTTCAGGCTGCCAGGATTCATAGCTATGCTATGTGTACGATGTATTGGGTGGTTTCTTCAAACCGCAATGTTTTCATCGAAACAACTGGAAAGCGGATAGCAGAAGCTGATTTGCTGCTGACATCACACACCAGTAAAGTGTGATTATGCCACGAAATTGGTCCGTTTTTGTTCATTCGAGAAAATACATGATTTTGCACAAAACAAACCAGATTTTGTAAGCACGTATTTTGGTCTTATTTTGTAAGCTCAAGTAGCCATGTAAGTCACATGAGCAGATTTTTAATCGCTAATATCTGGCTCAGCTTTTGATAGTCCTAATGTATTTTATTTGTTCTCAATGGTACCAATTCGTTCTTCAAAAATGTACAAAGAAATGTTGAACCAAGAGTAGCAGCAGTTAATTATTTTTCATTCAAAATTCGCTCATGTAACTTACATGGCTACTTGGGCTTACAAAATACGGCCACAATTTATCCGGTTTTGGCAAACTAGAACTCTGTTTTGTGAATATTTTTGACTACTTGAACCACTTCATAATAGTATGTGCTCACCTGGGGACCGTCAGCAGCTGCCAGGCTTTTCTACAGTCCGACTTGTCCGAATTCAAATCGAGTGTCAGCATAGAAGACATCGGCTTATTTCTGGTGATCACCCGACACACATGAACCCAATCCTTGCCGAAAAAGTTGCGAAGAGTCTGAAAATGAGAGTATACACTGCATTGACAATATGAAATAGGCACACAACAGTGAAGTTGTCCAATCGAAATAGTCAGGAAATTCGAAAAACGGCCTAATTTTGTCGAAAATGAGAGAATTTGTCTATTTTCGATGCAGAATTATCAATTGTCCCGTGTTTTGACTTTTAACCTAAAACGGACTCCTTTCTGTCGAATACTGTGTTTTATGGATATTAGGGGTTGGAAATTATGAATGGAGGAGAGGAATAGGTACACAAAAATATGACACCAGGCTGAAGGGAGCCAAAAAATAAGAGAACTATATTAGAATATGGGAAATTATGTAGCCGGAGAAATAAGATAAACGTACTCTTATGTCTAGTTCGTCAAGCTGAAGAAAAACGATGAAAGAAAATTTTAAAGTACTCAGATATCTAAATCAATCAGACAATAACACCCTAAGAAAACTAGATATAAAATATACACACCGTTTGTATCATCATTTTTTCCACGGCCGTGACATTGAGAAGCGGCTTGATTATGTCAGCGAGAGCACGGGTATTCTTGAAACGACGATGCATCTGAAAATATAGATAAAGAGTTGAGAGCTGAATCTGAAGAAATTATAAAATAAAATCATCTCAAAGAATACTGCACGAAAAATTGAACTTTTTATTTATGCATGACTATGAAAGAGCCCGTTTTCCGATCCGACTGCTCGAGAATCGTGTTTTTCATCGAAAACCGCCTGATTTAATCAAAAAACTCAGAAAACTAGCACGTTTTCTTGAATTTTTCAAACTATTCACTAGAGTAAATTTCTTGGACCCAAATAATGAACGAGAAAAAGATGAAACACATACAAAGCCTTTTCAAGCGTTCAATCTTTCCTACAATAAAATATATCGATATAACTGTAATATATAATGCTCACCCACCCCTCTGGTCATCGGCCAGTACTAAATATAAGCCAAGTACATGTAACCTACAATGGTAATATTGCCCATATAGTCGTTCATTATCTCCTTCTCACTGTCGATATCTTTTGACCACTTTTGGAACATTTCTTGAGATCCGGAATTCAGTTTATTGGCCGGCATAAACATCATCCCAAATGAGCCATCACTGGCGAGATTTTCCTGAAAAAACCTTAAGTACGGGAGTACTGAGTACACAGACAAACCCAAAAATACCACAAACGGCGCTTTCCGTCGCCTTACACATCTACTGCTGGAGCAAAAGTCAATCTCCAGACGTTCATACGTATTTTTTATTTGTGTAATGCACGTTATACATGATACATTTTGTATATTTAATAGTTTTATAAAAGTCAGTCATATTCAGCAGTCAGCACAGAAATGGATGGAGAAAATATTAGAAAACTGCCAATAAATGAACACTGAAACAACCAGCCGAGCCTGATTGCTTGGAGGAGAAAGTTGACCCTTTGCATCGTAATTGATTGCTCTTTTAACTTTATATTTAAGAGCCGTGTCCCGCGTTGATGTTTCAACTGAACAAAAATGTCGTCAGTGAATGAACATGAAAATACATGGCTTAGTACTCCGAAAATCCGAAATTGAACGTAAGAAAAAACCATTGAGAGTGATGTATGATGATAATGATAATCAATCATTGAAAGCACTGTACCATGAAAACCAACAATTGACAGTGCTGTATCATAAAACTAACCATTGAGAGTGCTATTTGATACTTGTGCTTGTTGGGCAGGGTGGTGGCTGCTTGGCGTAGTTTCCTACAGGTGCGCGACAGAAGAATACGCTTCTTCGTTGGGAGACTGCGATACACCTGCCATAGAGCTTCTTCGGGAAGACCAGAGATTTTAGTGGGCATCTGTAAAACGTATATTTTTCCACAATCAGTAGAGAGTGAGCTGTCTACATAACTAAGAAAACAAACACCATTATAATATATGCCCATCACCTCCTAATTCCGCGACAGTGAGTCTAGTGATGAATACAATCTGATAACTCGATAACTCCTTCAATTTGTAAGCTTTAAGCAATTTTGAGCAATGTTTGATCTGGGGACGAGTTGTCCGTAAACGTACCTATCTCGACGTGACTAATGACACAAAAAACTATATTATAAATAACATGAAAATTAATCAAAAATGGATAATTAATTATTGTCGTCGCAATTAGTCCGCGCGAATTTTCGATTCCGCGACAACTCGTCCCCGCGCGTCGCGTGTGCGACAACTCGTCCCTCAACATGCGACAACTCGTCCCCAATGTTTTATCCCAAAACTGACTGAAAACTCGGTTTCGAAGTGAAATTATTCGTTCTAAAGTGTTATGCTTATTATAGAATACAAATTAACTATAGATATGTTCCGAAAATTGGTTTTTTCACCATATATTTGAGAGAAAACAACACATTAAAGATAATTTTGATAATTATAGCATAATATGGCTTATCTTTGTGATTTCCAAAAGTTTTCTATTTCTGAAGTTACGTACAGTCTCTTTTATGAAATACAACCTAGTCACTACTTTTATTTGTAATTTTCGTGCTAATTTGAGCAATTTTTGGGTTGGGGACGAGTTGTCGCTGCGGCGGGGACGAGTTGTCCGTAAACGCGAATTTTCAGCACAGTTGAAACGACGGTTACAGTATGAATTGTCAACGCGCCAATTTAAAATTTCTGATTTGGAGCACAACTTTCGCATTGTAGCACTGTTTCGTGCTGTTCGATTTGAATTTTCACCTTCTGATTGGAAAACGTTGAAAGAATCATCACCATTTCAAGCAGAAAGTGGCTGGTTGTTTTTGGTACCGGAAATTTCCATTCTTAGTGGTCTTGCGTGGCATCTCAATCTTCAAATCGGACTGGTGACACAAAATTGAATACCAACTGCTTTCTAAGTCTCATGAATCTGTGGTTTCATGAGTTTACCGTATACTGGGTACTGAGAGGGTATACTGACAACCAGTTGGTGAATTGGGATAAATGGATTGGGCTGAGTAATGAGATATTCCTGGGGTTTGCTTATGAATATGATTTTCAGTTTTCACCCAACTTTGCGAAATTACAAAGAAGCGTTGTGATTTCTATATTCGGTGGAAAAGAAAAAGCTGAGTTATCATTTCCAAACTTATATTTACGATATTCTACCAAGTTTTTAATTACGAACTTTCATTCGTTCAACTACGAACGTAATGCTTCTCCGAACCAATTACACTTTGCCAATTCGTGCTACTTTTTCCCACTTTTGTCATGTGTGTGCGTAGAAACTGCGTAAACTGTAGAAAAACACTTATCAATAGTGGCCGCGCGAAGGTCAAACTATTAGCAGAACTGGTATCTCGAACTGTTTTTTTGCCTGCTATTGTGTTCCATTGTAATAACACCGGAAGAAAGTAGTACTTAAAGGCACCGTGAGGCCGGGAAAAGCAAGCAGCAATGGCTCTCAAGGTTCTCGTCAGCACAGTTGCCGTCGTGACGGCAGCTACCGTAATCGGGTGTCTTTTCGCGGTGGGACACATTTTCAACGACATCAACAACTTCTACGACGAGGCCATCAGGGATCTCGACGAGTTCAAGGTACGATCATCTCCCTCTCTGTCTCGCTCTTTCTTTATTTCTCTCGCTCTCACACACACTCTCTCACTCTATTGTCTCTTGCCCCTCTCTCTTTATTTCTCTCTTTCCAGGATGTAGCCAATTCTGCATGGCATGAGATGGCTCCTACCCCCTCAGTCTTCGATAGAGAACGCCGTTCTGTTTCCCACAGAAAGGGAGTCAGCGTCCACAAGAGAGCCGTAAGTTCCTATTTATACAAAATACGAAACTTTTTTTTCTAGAAATTCCATATTAGAGTTATTTTCATCTCACAAAACATCCAAATTTCACGATTTGAGCACATTTCATCAGTAACAAGAACACTCACCGGAAACATTGGATCTACACATCTCAAAGCAGCCGCTAAAAATACAAAGATCGTTCATGATTTTAACGTTGTTTACTTTGACAACTTAGCGCAGCAATGGAACAATGAAATATCTCTTTTTCCTTGATTTTTAATGCAAAAGTACACTAGTTTTCTAAATATCTCACCTCTCCATTTCAGAGTGGTTCTCAGTGCAACTGCGGTGCCCAGCCCAACAACTGCCCCGCTGGACCACCCGGACCTCCCGGAGCAGCTGGAGAGGTAGGTCACAGTTCATTCTTATCAAATAGTCAAAGTGAACTACAATCAACAGATCAATAATACGGAATATCAATCGATACTTATCATTCTTATTCCAGGACGGTCACCCAGGAGAGCCAGGAGCTTCCGGTAAGCCCGGAATCGCCGGAATCTCGACCTACACCTCAGAGGCCGGAAGTGGATGCATCACCTGCCCAGCTGGAGCTGCCGGTACGTTCAGAAACAGATATAGCTACAATGTAAAACAAATCCAATTGAAAGTATTAACAATTCATGTAATACAGTGAGAGTGAACCAATGATTTCTTTAGGACCTCCCGGACCCGACGGACCTCCCGGAAACCCTGGACCCGACGGACAGCCCGGAGCTCCTGGATACGGAAATGGAGTTGGACAACCCGGACCTCCCGGACCTGCCGGAGATGCTGGACAACCAGGAGCGCCCGGTAACGATGGTCAGCCCGGAAGCCCCGGAGCTCCCGGTACCAGCGGCAGAGGAACTCCCGGACCTGCCGGTGCACCCGGACAAGCCGGACAGCCCGGCCAGCCAGGACAGAGAGGACAGGACGCTCAACCTGGTGAGTTAGAGAAATGCATTTACCCTAGTTGTATCGATTCATTTCAAAGGAGTTATATTTTCTAAACAAACACCACTCTGCATAACAACTGAATTCCAGGTCAACCCGGCCCCGCTGGACCACCCGGACCTGCCGGTAACCCCGGTCAGCCAGGTCAGGACGGAACTCCTGGTGCCCCCGGAGATGCCGGTCAACCCGGAGGTGACGCCGCCTACTGCCCCTGTCCCGCCAGAAGTGGAGCTGTCACTGGTGGAAGTCAACAACAGCAAGGAGGTTACCAGACGGGCGGATATAGAAAGAGAGTTGTCCGTCACAGATCTCCCATGGGAATCAGCAGAAGACTCGTTCATGCATAGATCAGTTCAATCAATAAACATCTTTTCAATTATAATGTGTTTTTTTTGAGTTTAGTCGTTTCAAATTCGGCTCACCACAGCAAATGTTGCGTGAAAAGGAAAAGTTGCCAAAAAGTTGAACTCATTGGTTGGCCTGTAGCCGTGTTTTTTGAAACATTCGATAGATATCATTTTGAAGATTGAACTCCGGTGAGCTGTATACATACCACGGTAGCGGAAAATGCCATCTCGTTGGCAAGAAACAGCCGTGCAGCTTCAGATCTATTCAGTTCCTCTGACCAGCAAACAAGAAGAAGCTCAGTTATAAAATATAAACTAATTGAAACAGGAAAGAGTGAGAAACAGAAAATGGTACGTTTCGCCTCTACACCAAACCGTGCGCTGCGCAGATAAATTATTTTTCAGCCCCGCAGATGCACCAATAAAGTTTATTATTTCAATTAATCTCATCCGGTAATCGACTTGTATTAAATTCCGCCTCTTGTCTCAAAATATTCTCAAACATGTTTGCGAAACTAACCCAACTTCACTTGAACGTGAAAATCAAGATGATTAAGGAAATTTCTTTCGAAACCTGTTCAACATACACCAATTCTCGTTGATGTAAAAAAAATTAAATTTCCAAAACTCAACAGATTTTGACTAGTCAGTCACTTCTACGGTATAGCTAGAAGCTCAATTAACAACACATATTTAGGAATACAGTACGATAGACCATAAAGATCCTAGATAAGATACAGTAGATAAGATACGACATACGTATAAATAAACGGTGAGCGCAATCATGCAATCATTTTGGAGCGTGTTTCTTCAACTGTGGTCTTGCACATATTTTGCAAAACTTTTACTCTATTTTCTCAGTTTCTCATTCTGTTTGATGTCTATTCACATGTTTTGTGTTCGACCATTCTTGTATTAGACCTCCTGCCTGACCCAGTATGTGAGGAGTGATACGGCGGGCAGTCTTGACCGGCTACGGGTGAAGCGTTGGAATAGCTTTTTCAAAAGCACACCTTCCGATAGAATGCAACAATAGCAATTGGGAATTTTATGCTTGGGATCCTTTTGGATATCTTGCTGTCCAACTAACACTCTGTTTTCTCGCATCATCGGATCCAGAAAACGCTCCCTGTCAGTTCCACTCGGTTTCCCGCCTCATCGCCAACACCTTCCACAAGAATTCATTCTTCAAGTAAGAGCCAAAATTTCAACACGTAGACCAACTACATAAACAAGATGTTCGAACAACAGAACTCCTTAGTATTGAAACACCTTTAACCGGGACCAGGATGAACAGCCCACCACCCCCTGCCGGCGAATTCACTGGAGAACCGGGTCCTTCCCGAACCAAACCGCGAACCGGTCACTGGAGAACCGAACCAACTGAACCGAACCGACTTTTGAACCGACTGGTTCTCCAGTGAATGCTTCGAACCGAACCGACATTGATCATGAGTTGACCAAGCAAGTCGTAGACAAGGTAAAATGACTCTATCCCGGTTCGGTTCGAAGCATTCACTGGAGAACCGGTCGGTTCAAAAGTCGGTTCGGTCGGTTCGGTTCGGTTCTCCAGTGACTGGTTCGCGATTCGGTTCGGGAAGGACCTGGTTCTCCAGTGAATTGCCCCCCCCCCCCCCCCCCCGCCGTATAAACACCATCACATATCAGAGGATCAACACCAGATGATGACACACCATCGGTTGTCGTCGTCGAACACACTGCAAGACGCGATCCATGGATGTGAAGAATTTAGCGAAATCCAAGAACAAATCGACAACGCGCAGAACAGCATAAAACTCATTGAACGCCAACATAGACATTCGGGAGACCAGTCTTACGCCTTCTGTGATCATAAACAAATTCATTCCCACAGCTGTTCATGTTCTCGCACTCGACAAGAACGACTGAAGCAACTATGGAACACTGCCAGAGATTCCTCATTGATTTCTATGAACAGCACCAAATATTAGCTATACAGCGGCTCAGTGGTCGTGTTTGTTCGTGTTTCAGTTCAGAATAAAGGCGCATGACTCCGAGAAGACGAATACAGAATCAAACTAAACATAAAAGACATACTCTTCGCTAGTAACACAGTGTAGTGAACTTTTATTCGTACACCACAATGAAAAATGGTCAAACAGGAGTATTAGCAAATGTGCAATTTATTTTGTACATCGAATGTTTGCTAAGTCGATGTATACAACATGAGAACTTAAAATTGACTATCGGTTTAGTAACGTTAGCAACCACTTTGAAACTGCACCATTTTTTTTTATTTGGTGAGGTTCTAGGTAGCAAAAGAGAGTTAAAAAAACAGCAAAACGTTAGTCTTGTAAGAATTAGTGCTTGTTGTGTAAAGTTATTCTCAGCAAAGTTGCCCAGGTTACAACACAAACGCCTACTCTTCATTCCCGACACTCATAGAATGAAAAGTTTATATACTGATGCATCTCTCAGAAACTCTTGAAAAACGCGCAAAAAACACGTACAATCAAATAGAACGGAACTAACACGAGTTTTGTCGAGTTCTCACAACATCAGAACGACAGATCAGGCGGCGAAGTACAAGTCATCTTTTCGGATCTTTTACTGCTTGTTCATTTGTATATCACCAATACCACGTCATCTTCAGCGTGAAGAGGGACTCCATTCTTGTTTTCTTACTGTGTATTTTTGTTTTCCGTTTTCTAGTACACACAGGCACACAAATGTGTACTGTGTTGTATGATTTATTTTTTTATGAATCTATGATTGTGAATCGCCTGTCGCATTCTTTAAAGATAACGTTTCTCACTGGAAAAGGGGAATTGCGTGCAAGGGATGCGTCAAATAGCCTTTAGAAGTAAACAATCCTTTTTAAAACGTTTGTCTCCCACAGAACAAATAGGAGCTGCTAGATGGAAATAAAGTATTGAAAAAAGGAGCGAAGTCCGGTGACATCATAGTGAAAATGTTCATGTTCCGGTTTTCATTGCTTGGTATGATGTAATTTTCCGTCGGAAAGTTTTTCATGGTCTTTGGTAAGACATCAAGATACATTTTGAGCTTTTCGGTATTTTCGATAAACTAAGATTATAGCGGAACGCTTTCTTCATGACCGTCAAGGATATGCTATGCATTCCTTGTGTACGTTGTCACTTAATACAGCTCTTCGCAAACTACCTGTGGTACGTCTTCCACTCGCTTTTACCCCTGGTAATCTCTCTGTTCGCTTATGCTTGTTCCATGATATCGTCTCATATGTTGCACATTCCGTCCAGCTTCCCATAACAAGCTGCTACAGCCGCCCACGTACGTCATATATAAGAAGGACGATGAGACATTCAAGAGATATTCATGAAAAAGTGGGGGCCCAACGACTGTGAGATTTGTCTCCTGTTGTCACCAGCAAGGTGAATACAGAAAGATAGTTTTGCTGATTCTTCATTTATGTTCAGCGCAGAGCAGCCAAAAAGCGTGTTGCCCTCGTTTGCTAAGATTGTAGTTTGATATCCCTTTGTCTCTCAGTCGGGACTCGAAAACTAAAAACTACGAGCTACGACCAAGTTTTGATCACCTGATATAAAAGACAGGTCCTCACATTCTGGGGCAATTACACTTGCGACCGGGTTGTATGCAACCAAATGCAACCAAAAGCAAGCAAATTGCATTAAAAACCGGAAAATGTCCGCAAATTGAGTGTTTGGTTGCACTTGAAAAGCAACCAAAAGCAACCAGGTTGCATTAGGAAAGCAACCGAATTTTCTTAACACATGCAACCCGGTTGCATTTTGGTTGCATGTGTAAACCGCCTACATGGCCTACATTCTGCTTTACATTCATTTCAAACAGAACCGCAACTCCATAAACGGACTTTATGATTCTATCGTCGAACAATTCTTAGATTCGCAGAAGGTAAACGTTCACGGAGGTTAAATTTGGAATTATTGTAACAATTTTCTCTAGTTTTTTGTTTGATTGCATCTGCTGCCAGTTACTCATTCCAATTTAAGAGGCACATTAGGCACTAAGAAATTTTACAGCCAACTGGTCCCCGCCATAATCTCTCCCTTTTCTAGCCATCAATTGATTTGCTGAATGTGTCAGAGTACTTAACAAATTAGCTACTGTTATTTTTCACTATTCAATTTTCCAGTACTCGTTCGAAGTTTATTTTAATACCAATTTTCAGTTAACTACGAAAATTTCTTAGCTTATTTGATGTTTTTCGAAGAGATTCTCGATAACCTGCTTTATTTTCAAAGCAAATTCAAGCAAGTGGTAAAGAGCAAAATGGAAAACTATACTCAATGGCATACATGAAAAATAATTGGCAACATGGCAACCGACTAATATACAAACAGAACAGAGTTTATCATAGGAAACACTGGGAAAACCATCGTAACAGCAACGAAAGAGCGGCACAAACCAACAAAAGAACGAACAATAACGGGAAACGTAGTAACATAAAACTTGCGAATCTGTCGAATGAATACTGTTTCGGTAAGAATCAGAGAAAATTCAGTGCCATACTACATAGTTAATGTATACCGACAGCTTCGTTCCATCTGATCTGAAAAGTCAATAAATTGCCGATTTTTCCGTGAAACGTAATGAGGCCAATATCAATTGTAACCGGCGATTGTCAATTGTAACCGGCGTCAAATGTATCAATTGTAACCGGCGTCAAATGTAACCATGATGTAACCGCCGTCAAATGTAACCACCGAAAGTCAAGTTTGCCCGAGAGGGATAAGACTAAACCTGTCTAAAACAAATATCAAAGCTCACTCGTGTACGTTTCTCTAAATTCCACTCGGAACTTTGACACATGGTTCCATTTGACCAGGCTATATTTCATTATTGTTGGTTACATTTGACGGCGGTTACATCATGGTTACATTTGACATTGGTTACAAATGACATTGGCCACGTAATGAGCCCGTTTTAAAGGCAACCAGAATAAGTCATTCAAAATGAAAGTCATTAGAGTAAAAGTTATTCGAAAGTAAAAGATAAGTACAGAAACAGTTGAGAATCAAAAATAATATTTCCGAAAATTTTCGTAATTTTCAAATCCTGACTAAAAGTGAATTAATGACTTTTACTTTTACTTTTGAATGACTTTTTAATTTTGAATGACTTTTTTCCTGCTACCCGTTTTAAATTGATTTAGCTCAGTCTGAATCTGAACTAAACAGAAACTACACGACTACACCTCTATTTTGATATGCTTCTACAGAATTGGGATTCTCGGGAAGGGAAAGGTTAAACTACATAGACAGTTCACTAGATAAATTCATCCATGAAACGTCCGTCACTGAGCTGAAAAATGTCACTCATCATCTCGAGTTTTCCTCAGGCTGCCCATATTCTAGTAAAGCTGTCCGGATAGTCGGAGAAGCTCAAAAAGCCCTTTTTGATGATTTGTCAGGAATATATATTGAAAAATGAACTACTTTTCGTGAATGGACAAGCAGGGGGCTCAGAGTGCAAAAAGTGGATATCGACTTATTGCCGTGTACACACAGTCATACTATGTGTTGTGTAAGATAAATACGATTCGTCAACCTCGACAGTGTTGCTTCAAGTTTAGTTGGTAGAATGGTTAGCGTCCGCGTCTCCGACTTTCGGCGGAGGTTGAGGTCATACTTCTAATCGTCAAATATGGCTTAAAGCAACACGGTCGAGGTAGACGAATCATATTTATGTGTTCTTACATAGCACATAGTGAGATATACAGTATTCGTCCACCTTTCTTTGAGCAACAACTATATACGGATTGGGATAGCTTCCTCGCACTGAGTGCCAAATACAGAAATATACCTAGAAACCTGTGCGTCTGCCTTCCGTTCGCGAGGTTTATAGCGTGAAGCTATGAACGCTGCCTTAGGACATAAAATGACCTTTTTTAGAATACAAACATTTTTTTTAGAATACAACTGTAACTGACCATTCAATGATTTCGTGACAGGACGTGTACGCGGGATCAAATCATCGGGATCTCGTACTCCTTTGACTCTCATGAAGAAGGCATCATATTCCTCGGCTACAATGGGACCCTGCCACATCAATCTGAAACACAGACAAATTGTAGAGACAAACGAGACTCAGGGTGTTAACCGAACTGACATTATTATTACAAAGATTGAAAGGTTTCGAAGTCCAACTATACCCAATAGCCAAATCAAGTTTTTCAACGAGAACAAATTCATTACTTCAGTTCTCGCAATGACGAGTAAGAGTTTCATATAAAAGTGGAAAGAGATTCCAGTCATAAATTCACGTTGCTGGCGAATAATTCTACCAAGTTTCACCCACATCCAGGGACGGGCAGAAAAGAAACAAAAAATTTCAAATTTTCAAATTTTCACAAATAAACGGAACATTTCGAGCGAAGTTTCGTTCTGGTTGCTCAAAACGTGAATTTTTCACCCCGATCTAGACCAAAAACGACCCCCCTCCCTGACTTTTTTGATTTGCCAAGCCATATCTGCCCTCCCCTGCGCCCTGCCCACAACATTTGTCAATTGAAAGTACACATTTTCCGGGCCAATTACACATGCAACCGGGTTGCATGCAACCAAAATGCAACCTGGTTGCATGTGTACGAAACCATTGGTTGCTTTCAAATGCAACCGGGTTGCATCTCCTAGTTCACATAACCAAACAGGTAAATTTGGTTGCATTTGAAAAGCAATACGGTTGCATTTGAAAAGCAACCCGGTTGCTTTTGTAAACTGTCCATCATATCCAAATCAATGATATGAGAGATTATTACCTGTGCTGTCCTTTATTGATGGTGTGCCAGCACGATCTGACACCACTATACTCCTCATGATAACATACAGACTTTGACTGTTTCAACTCTCGGCGGATTGTACTCAATTGCTGGAACAAGATCAATCGTAAAACGGGTGAACATCAAAACACAATTTTGGTCGGATCGGAGGGATAGTGAAATCTCGCGACACCTTCTTTTTTCTGTTCTCGTCTAAAATCGCAATTTCCCTTTGATTTTTGAACATTTTCCACTATTTTGTGTAGGAACAGATGATTACAGACTCGCGACACCAACCCATGGTAGAGGTCAACGGATTCATATGAGGCCCCGCTAATTCTTATTCTTATGAAAAGGGTGGGAGCCCCGAAACCCCAAAATATGTATAGTTACGTATAACATCCTCCGACAAAATGTTTTTACGTGATACCTTATTCTAGTTACGATATACCATACACGAAAGCGCAATCAAGAAATGTGCACATGGACTAACCGCTTCGAAAGGATTCAATTTCTTTTTCAATGCAGTTCCACCTTGTACCATGAAAGAGAAACAGAAAGAACTGTCTCTACAACCACCATCCAGGAACTTCTGTAAATGAACATACATGAATGTGACTAGACAACGAAAATCTATCCGTTTTCAGATGTAAACACGTGAAAATTTGAGATTTTTCATCAAATATAGACCGATCGATTTTCATCTTTTCCGCTAAAAAGTAGTCCGTTTTTCGAACTTTTCTGACAACGGACAACCTTGCTGGTGCATGTGAATGACCTTTCGGCGCAAACCCAAAAATACCGTAATCCACACTAATATGTGCTTTAGTGGGTTCGAATCGGGAACAGGATCATGAGAGCATGTGTTTTGGATCAGTCATACAATTTTTATCTGAGTGAATTATGACATGAGTTAATCTATCATCATGTTTGCAGGGGGGAAACCGATGATTACATGTTTTTCTAATGCAAAATGTGGTGTTTATTGTTAGTTTGTAGGGTAACCGGAGTCTAGTATCCGGTTACCTACCGGGGTTATCTGTGAGGTAACATGAAAAAAGGGTCACCAAAAACCCTCACATATTAAATTGGCCACATTTTATTGCAAATGTGTACACAGCTAAATGGCCTGTTCCTGTTCCTGTTACCCACAATTGTTCAGTGTAGAAAATGAAAAAAATGTATTGCTTGGAACGGCCTTTTTTCACTACGTTTTAAATCGAGTTCTTAAAACTATTGGAGATTATTGATTACGTGACGACAACAAGTAAAATGAACTCACTCGAACAAACTTGTCGAATTCAGTCAACGCCTTTTCGTTGACCTCGTGCGAGAGTGAGACGAAATCGAGGGAGAGAAAGGAAAACCATTCCATCTTAATCGTAGGAAACACACTCAATGGCCAATAGTAATCAGTCACCAGTGAACGAATCCCTGTTCTGGCAAAGTTCCAGAGAACGAACAAGAAAGACACTTGACAGACAATGTTGTACGGGGACAACAAGGCTCTGAAAAATAATACGAGTTGATTTCAGTCCAAACGTAGGGCGACTTTGTTGGATGGTTCACGAAATCACCCTTCTTTCAAAATGGGGATTTTGAAAGACCCTAATTTCAATAATTGTCGAACTTTACTGTTGAAAACATCATTACCCTGCCAGGTTTTCTGTTTAGTCATATAGATAAAACACCTGATTTTCAACCAGTTTCTGTGGACAACAAAGTCACCTTATGTATGTTTCAGTCTAATGTCTAACTTCAACCTACTACCCACCCACCGGACCCGTCTTTCTGTTATAAGCCAGCTACACCGAAGAGTGAAAATGTATTTGATGTAAATGGCAAGATTCGCGAAGAAAATAAGCGCTTTTTCGATCCGAAATACGATGATAAGCTTGCTCTTTGAACTATTCGTAAATGAAGCACTAACCTAAGCTCTGACGACAGAAACAAAATTTTTATGATGACTGTTTTTTCGGTGAATAAACGCATGTAAGCTAGATGCAGGATGCTCACCGCCTCGTAACGAAGCAAAGTGAACGAAACAAAAATGTACAAAACTTAAATGTACAAAATACAAAAATTAGTTAATTCCTATCACTTTTTGTTGTTGAATCTATGCGCAATAAACTGTATATTATTATGTTATCTTACTCTGGTAAGCAAAGCAGGAATTCGTGCCGACGACGATCAGAAGAGAGATCGAACATCAGGGGAAAGGCGACGTGCTTATTTCTTGTAATCATGCGGCACACTCGAAACCAGTCCTCTGTTAGAAGATCCGATAAAGTCTGTCAAACAACAGAATTACAAAATGGTTAAATAATAGACAAATTATATAGTAATGAATGGCTACAGTTCCCCGGAACTAAATTGCAATTTAGGCTTCGAAAAATCTGATAGCATCTCCAATTTTAAATTGACTGATCTGAACACCATAAACTGTACAATAAACATACACCAGCCGACTTTTGCGGCTCTTCCTCCATGAAACCCGATGTTTAATAACAGGGTCCCCATTTACGTAAATTAAAAACGGTGTATATATTTGGTCAACACAAAAATTTTTATGGGTCGATGATTGATGATTCAGATTTCGAATAATTATGACGATTTTTCAAAAAAAAAACCATTTCGGGGGAGAAGTCGGCTGCTGTATTATAAAATACTATAATACGCCAGCCAAGTGGTAATACGTTACGCCTGTTCCGTTGCACTATCGCTGATTCATATCAAGGCTAACTGAAAAGTAAGGAGCTAAACAAAGCAAGATATGTGGTCACATTTACAAAACTCGCGGAAACGTTCGGCTACTTTGCCAGCTCTTTAATAGAACACTCTCTTCGTGCTCGAGGGGACTTCAGCTAACCAGTGCTCACCGTACAAATCCTAAACTCGTCCAGTGACCCAAACAGCAAAAGCTCTTTCACAGCAACAGATAGTTGGAACATCGTATCGAAGCGACATGACTGCAATATACACCATGATATGAGAGAGAGAAAAGACGCCAAATTCGGTCTACATTTCGGAACTTCCCCAATGCTCCTGAACATAACACAGAACTTAATACGGAAGTTACCCAAGATACCCCCAGATTTCCAAAACAGACCAAACTGTAATTGTGGAAAAATTGAAAACGATAATTACAAAAGTAATTTGGTTTCGATAATTTACAGGCTAGAACGAGAAGCAAATTCTGATTGAAATACGGAAACGACTGCACCAGCAGTCTAAGTCCGCATTCATACTTTTTACGTCGGTGTTTAACGCCGGCGTTATTAGTGCAGAAAATAAACGTATTTATTCACTCCAGCGTTCACGCCAATAAAATCGATGCGCATGTTTTCTCCACATTAACGCCGGCGTTAAACGCCGACGTAAAAAATATGAACGCGGCCTAAGATAATGGAAGTCCGGTAACCGCCCAACGTTCGCCCAGTTACCGCCCAGCGTACAGCTGAGTGCAGAAGTTGCCCCCTATCTGACAGCAGCGCGTAGGACTTGCCGGTCATAAGACCGAGGTCACTAATCATACACCAGTACGGGCCGACTATAGAACAGAAAGAGAAAGTAGTCCGTTTCCAGATGAAAAACACGTGAAAATGACGGATTTTACATCGAAAGTAGACAGATGTCGCATGTTTGCCTTTTCGGCAGAAAAGTACGCTGTTTTTCGTATCTATGAGGCAAAACTACACCAACCAAAGCACCATTCTCCCTCAATTCTTCTTCATCCATCGTGTGCTCTTCGAGATGGGTTTTCCTGTTCTCGAGAAAGTCTTTGCGCAGGTCTAACAATTTCTCGGCTGATACTGCGAGTAATCCATAGCCACCACCGTTGACATTATCCTGCAACAGAGAGAGCGAATGTGGGGTGATTTTGTCGAAAAATATTTCGGCTCGGCACTATTTTTCTTTGAACCCGTAAAGTAAATTTCAATGTAGACAACAATTCAACAAAGTGTCTAACATAATGTTTAACAAACTGTACCGTATGTCTCAACGTTCTTTCATATGTCAAACGCAATATAAACCGTCCGGCAAAATGGTAATAGAACTGAGACTGATGATAGAACTGAACACTGAACTGCAGCCCAACTTGAATCTCTAACTAAGGCCAGTGTGTGAATCAATAGCAGTATTGGCCAGGATTTAAGGCTACATCTGATCTATCTATATAAGAATATAAGCTTCAGCTAACTGAAAAACGTGGACGCAGTGTCACGCAAAAATGCAGCGTGCAGTTAGGATTTTCAATTTTCTTTGGCAATTGAAAAGGGTGAAGTATGCAAATACCAACCAAAGTGAGCACAATCGGTGGCATTGAATCTCGTGGAACTTCTTCAGCAGCACGACGCAGTTTCCGGCAGGTTCTGGAGAACATCACACGCTCTTGTGGTTGCAGATTGTCGAAGATACGCCAGAGAACATTATCCGGTAGATCAGTTAATGTCACCGGGACAACATCAGTCACCTGATTGAATAAAAATGAATACAACTATCAACTATAGAGAAAGCACAATCTAGAGAATGGGTTGTTTTTTATCACGAGAAATGAATTTCTCCACAATGAACAAACTACGAATCAAATGACGGTGCAACTCTACTGTCAGTAACGGCGACACGTCACTCTTTAACGAGATAAATGGAATTTGAATGTTCGCAAGATCTTGGCCTACTCGATGTTTTCTACAATACAGCAATGTATTTTACTTTAACTTTTTAGGTTTCGCGGCCCATAGGGCCGGCCAAATTGTAGTATACATCTGATATAGTTGTACCTGAGACTCCTGATAGCCCTGGGACGATGAACGGGGCCATTCCGCAAGCTTGCCGTTTACCTGAAAACAATTTGACAAAATGATTTAATAGGTAGAAATATATAGAGGAGAAAACATTAACTTCATCTTAACTCGACGTGTGAAACCAATGATTTTTAGTCCGAGGCCGCCAAAGAGACAACGCAGGGATGGGTGAAGTGAATGCGCTAACTCTAACAATTTGAAAAATTCGTTTTCCAAGAACAATGGCAGGTCAAAAAAAAAACAAATATCTTTAATATTTTCCTACTACTCTCCAGGAAGGATCTGCTAGTTCTGCATCAAAAACTGCTCAAGGGAGCAGTTTTGGGCAGGCAGTCAAGCTGTCAAGCTTGGTGAATTATGAATTCGATATCTAACCGGGTTTCTAGTAACCTAAAAAACCGGTTTTAACGCGAAATGCTGTTTTTAGCGCTGGTTTGTACGGTCCCCTGATTTAAGTTCCAGGTTACCTTCCGGTTACATGTAAGGTAACTTCAAAAAGGGTTACCAAAAACCTATTAGGTTACCAAAAAAACCCTTACAGTTATAATTACATAGGGATTTGGTCGCAAAAAAACTGACCAATGTAAGCAGATGCGGCCCCCTTGAAGGTTTATTTTCAGCAGCATGACAGGATTGGGCAAGCATTCCAGCCTCCCTTGGCGACAGAATATCATCCGGATCAACCATTCTCTGAAAATACTAGTAATTTATCGAGCCAAAACTAAATAACGGGTAACGGCTAATATATGTAATATGGATGACAAATAAATAATTGGCTGTCTGTCTGGTATGACGCAACCAGAAATGTCCACCGATGTTTCGCTACGCTCCATCATCGTCTTAACTGATAAACTCGCACCTTAGCGTGAGACTCCTGAGAGAGATGGTCCCGAGATGATGAACAAAACGAGTACCATACCGCTGTGACCAAATTGTAAACAACCTGGAAAACCATTTATTTAAACCTTGATTAGAAAACTTTAATAAACCTTTTTTTACAAATTACACTGTAGAAGCAAGTTTGCTCTTTCAATTCTACACCAACTACTGAACATTTACCTATTTCGTTCATATTCGCAGTAACAAGGAACAAAGTTCGCGTCAACTTACTGTTGGTACCAGTTAACACCAACCAAACCATTATATCGATCGACATTTTATATATAGCTGTTGTTGAAGAAGTAGTGTAAGCTTAGGGTCCTCACCAAATAAAAATCTCGCCGCAAAAATAGGACGAAACTACCGATCCCGATCCCCAAACAGAGAATTTCCATGAACATTCCACCGGTGAGCTGAAAACAGGAACTTGTTAGTTTGCAACTTACAGCGGAGATCGAAGAAACCAGATAACAGCTATAGAAAAGTGACAATATTAACAAAAACAGACAGTTCTACACAAGATGATTAGCAAACTTAAAACGGGTTTGACACAAACAAACGAACAAACCCGGCAGGGTCTAGAGATCGCAATAAAGAAAGAAAACAACGTAAAGCTATCCCACTGTTAGTTTCAGCTTCATTGTGAGAAATTTTACGGAAATTCCCGAAAATGATGGGAGTGTAAAGAATAATGAATCGAATAGGTGAAGTAAACCATTAAAATTTACAAACAATTCATGAAAAAGTGGGGGCCCAACGACTGTGAGATTTGTCTTCTGCTGTGCGCCCCTTAGACAGCTACTCTCGAATGGAGCAGCTACTGCTACAAAAACCGGAAAATACTTGAATACTCAAGTATAACTGTTCATTACAAACATACAAAAGTCGTAAAATATTTTCTCAAACCTGTAAACTAGAATCTACAAGTCACAGCTGCGAAAGAGAGAACAACTGTTGAATAATATGCCAAGTGTTATAGCACCTAGAGTTGAAGTAAGGACCAAAACTGCAAATCATTGTGTACAAAACCAGAATCTCTATAGTTGACTACGTTGAGTTAACATCTGTGATTTGTATATTATAGTTTACAGGTTTGAAAAAATATTTTACGACTTTTGTATGTTTGTAATGAACAGTTATACTTGAGTATTCAAGTATTTTCCGGTTTTTGTAGCAGTAGCTGCTCCATTCGAGAGTAGCTGTCTAAGGGGCGCACAGCAGAAGACAAATCTCACAGTCGTTGGGCCCCCACTTTTTCATGAATTTTTCTCTTTTTGTACACATGCCGCAGGTATGTGGTTTGATCTGTACGGTGCAGATAAAATTGTTTTCTTAATGAATGACTTGTCAAGTATTACCATCATTCGAAAAAAAATATGACGTCAACATTACAGTTCTGAAAACTTAATTTATCTGCCCTTCAGAATCCCAGAATACGTCATATTTGAATGAAGTTTTATCGTGAATTGACCATTTTTAAGAAACTTTCAGCATTCGAAAACATATTTAACGTCAATTTTTTCAAAAGTTGACGTCATCTGGTCTTCTGAATTCCAGAATAAGTCATATTTAGATAAAGTTTCATCGTTAATATACCATTTTTAAGATATTTTCAGCATTTGAAATAATATGTGACGTCAACTTTGCACTTTTCAAAAATGACGTCATCTGGTCTCCAGAATCCCAGAATACGTCACTGTTAGATTGAGTTTTACCGTTAATTGACCCTTCCTAAGATATTACCATGATTTGAAAACATATGTGACATCAACTTTGCACTTTTCAAAAATGACGTCATCCGAGCTCCAGAATCCTCGATGACGTCATCAGTAGAAGACTTACATCTGAATCAATGTCCGTTCATGTCGTGGTATCATACTCCAAATTTTACTTGAATTGGTTAGGACTGAGCTGACTTATAACGCAATTTGATTTACCGCGACAGAGAGGGCGAGAGAGTGCACGAAATGAAGAGACGCAGAGACATTTTCAAAGACCTATAACTTAATGAAACATAATTTTTTTCGAGAAAAAGTTTGCGCCCCCAAACTTCGAGTGGGGTATCTATCGTGTCCCAAATTTTCAGTCAAATCGGTTCACACATAAAAATATCCCAGGAGTGCGCACCAACACACACACACACACACACACACACACTCACACACGACGGAAGTTGGCGGTCTGCATGAAGCGCATAACGTCATAACTCGGCTCAAACTCAATAAATTTTGTTCAAATTTTGAACATAGCTTGTACATATGCCATGAAAAATCAACAAAGCATAAAAAGTTTTGATTTGCAAGTTTGGGCCTTTTTGAGGGTAAACTAAAAAAACGGAGGCGCGCATTAACCGGACCAAAGACAAATCTCGCACAGCGCTTCGCGCTGCGCGCGATTATGGCAAGTAGGATTTCCAACCGGCTAGGAATTCCAACCGCCTGCAGCCGTTTATTTAGAATGTCGTTAATTTTCATTATTTATATTTACTTTATCTCAGTTAATCCACCAATTACTTTGCTCCTACTCATTTTCATAATAATTTGATACATTATCATGGTTTTTCTACTTTTCGCACTCATTTTCTAATAAAACCGCCCAATTCGTTTCAATTGCGTTCATGTTTTTCGAGCACTCTTTCTCATTTCTTTTATTCCATGCGCTTACTTATTATAAAACTCCATTTAAATACTTTAAATCGTTTTATACAATTTCAGCCTATTTATGAAACATAGGTTACTTGATATTGTCTTTTTACCTTTGGAGGAGGCTAACTCGTTTTTTTTTTTTAAATATTTTTTCAAACCATCTATTCTGTGATCTCTTCAAATGAGGAGATTTTGGTCACGAGATTGTTGGGTATTTGTTTACGAAAAATGTCGAATTTAGGGTAGTTGTATACTCATACTGACACTTCGTCAATTTCTTTGGTGACTGATAGTTTTTGAGATCATCGCATATCTCTCATAAAAGTGAAAAAGACTCGATACATGTGATGAATCAAGAACCAATTTCTGTATTTCATATTCATCAGTCATCTCTAGAACATGAGCTGTAGCAGCTCAGATTGGACCTACTTTGGTCATTTTTTAGCCTCAGCTTAGTCGGAAACATTCCAAAAATGAAAGAAGTTCAGGTGCACATAATTGCACATAGTACGAAGTGATAAATTTAACATCCTTTTCTGTATTCCATATTCATCAGCCATCTCTAGAACAGGAGTTGTAGCAGATCAGAGTGTATCTACTTTCGTCAAATTTGGCTTCACCTTGATCGAAAATATATAAAAAACGAAAGAAGCTTAGCTGCACATAATTGATCATTGTATGAAGTAATGAATTAAGCAAATTTTTCTGTCATCCATATTCATCAGTCATCTCTAGAACATGAGGTGTAGCAGCTCCGATTGGACCTACTACGGTACTTTTTGGTGTCAGTATGATAGCTGAACATTGCATGGAGTAACGTATTATAGAAATTCATTTCTGTATTCCTTCAGGAATGAATTCCAAGTTTTCTCCAGAATGTGACCTGTGGTTATACAGACATTTAGAACCATCATAGAGTTTTGTTAACCTACTCTTTATGTTATAACCTTACCAAAACAAACCGGTTAAGAGAATATTGAGAGGATTCTTGGTCCCTTCCAACTTTATTGTTACAGTTTTGTTTTTTGGTGATGTTGTATCACGTTCCGACAGCGATGAAAAAAATGAGCCTAAAAATCACAAGGTTCCAATTAGTGATTTCTCTGCAGAGTTGCAGAGAGTTATACTCTGCACAGTTGCCCAGGTTACAACTCAGTCGCCTAATTGAGCACGTTTATCAGTTTGTCTCTGATTCATTGTCGGTGAATTCTACATCTAACCGATAAACTATTTTTTCGGGTAGCCTCAGTAAGTAACCGGTTGTTTTTCTAGTGTTTTTCCGTTAGTTTGTACCGTAGGTAAACGTAACTTAGTTTAAGGTCAACCTACCGGTTACCTGTGAGGTAACCTAAAAGAATACCAAAAACCGGTTAGGTTACCTAAAAACTGATTAGATGTAGAATTCCGTCATTGATTTTGCTCTTAATGTGAAACTAAAAATGATAACAACAGTTTCAACCAATTTAGATTCCCGCATAGCACATAAGCAGAAATCCATAGATGAATGCATGAATGAACCATGTTCGCAGAGTTTCATTTTTTATTCTCGGAAATTTATCACCACTTACTGTACTACAAAATTTATACTTGCGTACGGCTTTTGTTTTGTAAAATATGTACTATTTATTACATATAATTCTGTTCTCGTTATCTGCTTTCTGATCACTGTACTCTAAACTTTACGACTCGTTTGTAGATGACCGCTACCATTCGTGACCTTCCAAACAAAGTGCTATGGCAAGTCTATGGTTATCTTCCCCTCAAACAGCGTATTCTTCTCTCTCATGTCTGTCAACATCTCCGTGATGCTGCCACCAGCACTCCCAGAGGGACCAAATATCAAATGGTCTTATATTTGGTTAGTTTTCCCGACCGTGTTTTCTATTAAATGGAACAACCTACTGGACAGAATATACAACTTATGTTCGCATAGACCACTTTTATTGCAATATAGAGAAGCTCTGTGCTCTAGACGATAAAAGTTGTTCAACTGTGATCTGGCAACTGGTCATACACAGAAAGTGGAGCTCCGACAAGATCGAACTGGCATACACTTTATGAGACAAGTCCATTCAAAAAGTTGTAAAGTGGCATTTTTTTGTTATCGAAAACAAAACATAATTTTTCAATACAAAAACATAACATTTTGTTTTGTCAAATTAAAGTTTAATCTGGAACAGACTTTTGAAGGATTCATATAGTCGTCACCAACGGAAAGGAGGGATGTTACTGTAAACTGTATAACTTACTTTTTGCTGTGTACACACACATGTCTTCGATGCCAAAGCTGCCCGTCTAAGTACTCTAATAGCGCACTGGTTAGTGCCCTACTACAAATCTTTTGCTCGCAGGTTCGATAAGGGCGAGAGACAGAAATTCATAAGATTCACTGTATATACTGGTTCAGTTTTGTTGCAGGAGAATGTGAGTGAAGGTGCGACGTTTGGTGTGATTTACACACATGTCGATAAGTTCAGATCGATTTCAAGACAACTGGCTGCATCTTGGATAAATAAATGTAACGAAAACGCTATCTGTAGAGAGTTGATCAGGGTTGGTTGCTGTTATCTAAGATTCAATTGGAGCAAATCGAAGTTTCAAACAGTTCCCCGGATTTAGGTATTTTAGGCTTGTAAATTTTATCCATTATTATGCCTCACAAAGAGGTGAAAACAGTTGCATACATTTATAATTAAATTTATTCTAAATTTAATGCGCAAACCTCTCTCTATACCATTACATTACTATTTCCAACGGCAAACTAGATATATCAATTAATTGGACTTGAAAAAGTGTAGTCTGCATCGATCCTACTGAGACTCCTACAGTACACATTAGAACATTTTAACGACTTCTAAAATGAACTTTTTTCTAAAATTGACACAACTCGAAAAATAAGAATTGAAATGTTTTCACAGAAAGATTGTGTTCATGCTGTGGGAGTTCCAGAAAAGATGAACGATAACACAGATGTATTGGGTTGAAAGTAGAGTTCCATGCTACAAGAATATCACTTTGCAGTACATTTTTGAGATCATACCCGTAGAACCACTCCAACTGTACATGAAGTTTATGTGTTCATTCTGCAAACGTCGTGCTGTTAAATTAGCTGAAAAGTTAATATAACATTATTTGAAGAAGCGCTACCTGACGCAATTTGTTCAACTGTCCTATCCATTCTTTATTTGACTTTCTTGAATAGCTTCATCCACGAATACGTTCAGTTATTCGAGTGTTGAATGGCTTGTAGAAAAATTCAAGTTAAAAAATTCAAGTTGTGAAAATACATTTGGAACGCTGCGAAAATCCTATGGGAAATGGGTTTTATGTATAAATTCATGCAAACTCTTTCAATTGTCATCGAAGGTTTCAGTTGAGACTTCGCTTCACGATAAGTAGCGCACTGGTGGAGAGGTTGGAATTACTCTCCAGGGTTGCTTCAGTGGATCATTTGGTTATTGTGACGGTGAGTGGAAAACACACATTAGTTTATATTATTAAAACAACGAGTTTTAGACCACTAAGGTGTCACGGCTTCAGTTGGTTGGAAATATAAACACACTAACTTTCAATCACTACAACATGGTGTCTTACTTAGTCAGCACCTCAAATATACAAGTAATAGAATATAGAAATACTTAAAGAGAATCAGGTTGACGATTACTTTGTTTCATTCTCATAGTTTTCCAGAATCTGTTCAGTTTTTTCCTCCGAGATGATTGGTCCCATATTCTTCGCTCATTGGTTGGAAATAAAAATGTGTCCTTCATGTTCACACTGGATTTTCGTCACGCTTGTATCCACAATTGCAGATTGGTGACACGTTTTTGCGAGTGAGTTCGAAATGGTCGCTCTACTGAAAAGTATTGTTGTCCATCATCACAAATGTGCTGTGTTGAACCGATCAAACTACATACGTGGAAAGTCAGAGCCTGTTTTGGGTATTTTTAAAGGGCGAAAATTACCATCATATTCTTCAACTCTACTGATCATATGTTGCTTGTCCAGTTTCAAGGAACAAACTTACATAGAATGTTTGCGTCGCGCCGCCCGCCACGCGACGCTTTGAAACGCGCCCCGAGGCGAAGTATAATGGCGCGGGAAGACGTACGCCCCACCGGAAACTTCCAGAGTTGAAAAAGCGTAACATTTTGAACCGAACATAATCTCGAGAATATATAAATTAGTAAGCGAGTGTTTTTAATTAGTAATTTATTATTTGGTAACACATAGTTCCCATTTATACACTATACATTTTGTTCAGAGGCCGACGCCTCGCACTTGAGGTTGTTTATCGAGTCTGCCTGCTAATTCTCCTGTGGAAAGTGGCTAAAACGGGAATTCGATCTCTCGAATTGCGCTTCCATTGGCCGTTGGCTGTTATACCGTTTATCAGATTAGCATGGTTCGCCCATCTCACAATCCATTTCTATGTACGGACAGGCCAACTCACTAGAGTAGGTGTGTGCGAGTTTGTCAGGTTCATCAGGGTAAGTTCAATTTTCTTTGGCACCTTCTCTTCTCGAATTAAAAAAGTTGAAATAAGCTTGCAGCACTCATTGTGTACACTACTGAATACAAAAATTGATGAGAATTTCAGGAAAAGGTAACTAGAACACTTATATCTACAGTTGAGCTGAGTTCCTCCGTATTGTGTATTGAAACGTTTTTGGGCAACAATTGAGCGTAGCCTTGTGATAGTTCGGTCAGTGACCCAGATCAGAATCATTATTCGGTGTTCTCCGTCATGCAGTTTCTGGAGATCATTCCAGAACTTTTGTCTTATTTTAAAGATCAAAAATCAGGTGTTTTTCTCTATTTCGAAAGTGATTTAGTAGGAATTAGAGGCGTTATCACGATCGTAGAGCCAGGTATCATTATGGCAGCCGTGCACAGCACCCGATCTATAGTTCGTTCCACGCACTCATAACCCTCTACAGTAATCGGCTCAAATTTCCGGGTCAAATTCCGTGCCGTTTTTTTTTTGAATTTTCTCCAAACTTCGGTAGTGTCTTCTGCGTTTACTACTGCAATCTCTGAAAGATTGAATCCAGAATAATGAATTATTCAGTAGAAAACGACTACTGAATATTTGACGGATTACTGTAAAAGGACCTCGATTGGTGAAACAGAGAATACATGATGTCTCATCTGCCGGCATTTAGTCAAAAATCTCCTTAAAGGGACCGTACCTCTATAATGTGCAATGTAGGAAATTTTTGAAAAATGAGAAGATTCATTTATTCTGTTTTGAGATGAAAGTTCATACATTACGCACAGAGAGTTCAGAACACCACATTATTACGGAGCAAAACAGAAGCCAACAGGATTTGGGTTACTGTAATGCTGCAATCCTTAATCTATCACTGCTTTGTAGTTTTCATGACATTTACAAATCTTTTCTTTCACATATTTCATATTGGTAATTTTGGCCATGTTTTGAATATGGTTTCGTAATTTTTTGGACATTTTGAAAACTTTGTACGTAGGTGAACTCGGCGGTGTATGTACGTGCGCGTGGTCGCGCCGCATTTTCGAGAACACGGAGCAAGACAGGAAGTTGACAATTATATGAATGGTTTTAGTTTTTTAATGTGAACAATACTGACTAATCAGCTCAAACCTCCAAATTTAAGAGGAACGGTAAAGAAGCGTTCCGCTATAATATGAGTTTCACGAAAAATTTAAAAAGCTCAGAAGTAACTCTTAATGTCTCATGAAACAAATTTCCGATCGACAGTCAGAAAATTTGCATAATGTTATGCCATTAAAATATTTGCATAATGTTATGCCTAAGCGAACATAAAAATTTTACTGTGATGCAACTCGACTTGGTTCGTTCAATTTTTGATCCATTTTATTTTTCCAGTCTCTAACTGTGTCGTAGTGTGTGAACGAATGTTTCAAAAGTCTTTTGTATTTTGAATTGCTATTTCGAGCATCCTTCGTACGGAACCCCCCTATCGCTCTTGTGCCGCATTATGTGAACTGATTGGCTCGTTTGCAGTCTTTGTCAATAAGTACTTTCAGAGATTCTTATCTGGAGAGTACAAGAAAAGTTCATTCTGTTTTGTGGTGAACATCGCCGGCGGGTCAAAATGGATTGAGAACGGTTTTGCGCCCATATCTGCGGTCAGTTCAAAGAAGTTTCAAGTAACCTTCCCAATATTACTAATTATAACTAGGTTGTTTTTTTGTAGAGAGTGAGCGAAAGATACGTTTTTCTGTGTGTAAGTGAAAAAGTGTACCTCAAAACGAATCTTTAGTAGACCGATATGTACGCATCGAAACGACGCGAAGTGAAATAATAAATATGAAATCTGAAACTTGAATATGAGTTTTGGTCAGTTTCGAATTAAGATGTTAAAACACTGCCTATACTGTTAGTCCATTGCACATTCACGTGAAACATGTTAGACACAGCAGAACTCAAAAACGTGCAATGACCAAGTACCCGATGCCTCATTAGAATGTTTACTTCACGTGACCAGTCAATAGATTTCTAGTATACTCTGAAGCCTGAACGCTAGTAGATACGCGAGCTCTGAAAAATAATCTAGTAGTTTTCCAAGGTCTTACGGTATTCACGCGGCCATATGGCATATTCCCACGCTTGCGGCATTCGCGTAACCTGTACTAGATACGACACACTGGCTTTATAGGGCAGCTGTATTCAAGAAACGACAAGCCAACCAAATCGTAATCAGCGATTGCTTAATCAGCAACAGTTGTGCCATATGGCAATGAATGTTAAAATATTACAAAAGTATTCAGTTGAACTACTTTATTTTTGATAAAAGCCTAATTTATTAAGTTTCTGACATTCAAAAAAAAAGAAAAGTTGAGAATAACCGTGCCCCGCGTCAATACTTCAGCTACCGTAACCCGAAACGCTAGTAGATTCCGTAGTTGATATCAATATTGGGTTTTTTCCTCGCGTATCTACTAGCGTTCAGGCTTCAGAGTAATAGAAGTTGCAGGAGCTGAAGCATATCAGCGAAGAGCTGAAGCAGCCAAACAGAGTTTGTTATCATGAGGATGCTACGGGTGTACGAAGTGTATGGCACACGATGAATAACGGACCACATAGGTGAGTTACTGGGGAAAACTCTCAATCGAAATTCCCATTTAGCTTCAAACTAACAATGTGGATCTTGCTACATTCATTGCTGAGAAACTCTGGAAAACTCAAAAACTAGACGTGAGAAGTTTCTGATTGATTGAATCTACTTATGAGCAGGTGAATTCCGAACATTTGAATTGGAATCTGACCAAAACCACGTAAAAATTTATCTGTGAACGTAGTTAAAATGAACACGACTTTTTTGTTCAAATTTTGATCTGATAAAGATAACTCACTTGTATGAGATGTAGGTGAGATGAAACCCTATTGGTGCAGATATATGCTCACGAAACACGCGTTGCAACATAGAGATTGTCATCGAGTCCGGAGATTGCCTTTGGAAATTGGGATGACTGAACCGTGTACATGTTTCTTCCACTGTTGCGTAGGCTCTATCATTTCTCGCTGATTAACCCTGTCAATGCTGATATTTCAGTTCTCAGGTGCTCCATCTTAGCAGGCATATTCACAATCGGCTCGGCTCGTTCCCGAACCGAGCCGAACCGCGAACCGGTCACTGGAAAAGCCTAACCGTTTGCCGTTATGTCCAACAGGACGGTGGGACCACATCGCAAACCGTAGAGCCGAGGCGCAAACCGTGAAACAGAATCAATCCTATGAGACACATATACCACCACAAACAGCGTACACAGTCGAGAACATTTCTTCAATCATTTGAAGAAGGACGATTATGTGGTCCAATCGCAACGGTTCAGTACTTTAAACTTCCATACATTTTTTCAATTACATTTTAAAGGACCGTTTACACAAGATTGGTACACATAATAGTCCTTCTTTAATACAATATTCGTGCAGGGTCAGTTGGCAGGGCCCGGTGACTGTTGAAGAGCAAGACATTCTCTACATTCGAGTGAGGGGAAGTCGGGATTCGGAGAACGCTATACCGCAAACGAGACCGTTGACAAAACCACTTCTTAGTAAGTCATTTATTTGGTTGAAAGTTTTATAGTTCATTGTGAATGAAAAGAGAAATGACGTTGGACTCACGTTTTAATGCTATCAAATTAAAGTCTTATCCAGTTCTGAAGATAGTTCCATTCCGATTTGGAAAGATTGAGAATATTACATTTTTATGCTCAGAAGACGACATACTCAAAACCATCTTTAATTGTATACCCACCACAGAAAAAATCGTTATAACACAAGAAACTGAAAAAAAAATCAATATCCCTTAAGGTAAGTTTGTGAAGTCGCGGTGCAATTGTTGCTTCATTATATTCCCTTTTCAGTAGAGTTGTTTCAATTCCAACAAAAAATTTAATTCCAATTCCAATTCTTTTTTAATTCTCAAGAACCACTCAATTCCAATTCCAATTTTCGTACAATTCTCGGAAACCAGAAAGGAGAGAGAAAGTGTTCATTTTGGTTCCATTGTACAGCAAACATCCGGAACAATGGTAATTTTGTGATAAATAAAGTAACAGCAACATGGAATTGTCAATCAGTTCTGAATCAATTCCGAGGAAAAATCAAAGTCGATTCCAATTCCAATTCCAGTTGTTCTGATATACGAAAGAATTGGAATTGCAATTCCAAATATTTTTTGACATACCAAAAATTGGAATTGCATTTCTTTTTCTTTTTCTTCCAAAATAATTCCAATTCAAATTCCGATTCTAACAACCCTACTTTCCAGGTCGAATGGAACGTGCTTGTACTGCCAGGCTCAACAGCAAAACTATAATTGTTAACTCTCTACTATTTCCTAATTTCGGAGATTATTGTAAGTGACATGAGACGAGTTGGTTCTCCAGAGTTGTAATCCGAAAGGAATCCATCGTTGATATGTCGGTTGTACATTCTGATGTGCATATTTTCTTCCAATATTTTTTGGTTTTCACAAGTCAGTCAGTGAATAGGCGTCATAGTTCGGCCCATTTGAGCGAGATATGGAGATTATTTCTCCAAGTACGTATGTTTATGATGCCGAGTTTATGATGTTTATGAGTATGTGTTACCTGAACTAGCTAAGAAAATTACACTACCGGCCGTTCGGTGGCAATTTTTTCTAGTCTGGGAATCTGTTTTGTCTCCAACCTTTGAAACATATACTCAAATATTTAATTGATTTAAAAGTTTATTGATTAATATTCGTATATACTATCCCGTAAATGAGTTCATCGCTGACAGCGGCCCCCCTTGACTGTAAAACCAGGACAACAGGGTTGCGAACACGGCTCCATCACGATACGCTCTCTGCAAAGAACAATTGCATGAAAAGTAACCGTAACAGAGTGAACTATACTATACAACTACATCTTATTTTATTTCTCATGTCTATGTTCTCTCGTAATGGAGTGCCACTTATACCAATGTGGAAGGACACGTGTGGAATCGCGAATAAACATTCTATTCTATTCGAAAGAGACAAAATCATCGTAGTATCTCGAAATGAGCCACTATTTACGAGTTTGGATCATAATGGTTCAAAATCGACGTAAAGGCTTGCTTTGGGAGAGCAATTGAGTTTTTTCAGACCGAAATATGATTCTGAATGCACTTTTTTGGGAAGAAACTAAATGATGAGAAACAACTTCAGTTTGTGAGTTTGAAAGGATTCAACGTTTCAACTTTACTTCAAACGATGGAAGGAACACATTTAGATTTCCTGGGGTTCACAAACATGATGTAAAGGTTGAAAACATGGCTATTCTTCTTGTCCTGAGGTAAAATGGGAAAGTATGGAAAAGTTTGAAAGCGTGAAAGTATGCAATTCGATCCCACTTTTTGCACCTGACTCCGCTGAGAAGTGTCTCAAAATTTGTCGAAAAATGGAAAAGTATAATAAACTTAAAATTTATGAAGTTTTACTCACTTTTTGCATCTGACTCCTCTGAGAAGTGCGAGGAATCCCCCGCAGTCTCCCTCCTCCTCCTTTTTGTGTTCGCAAAGACCGCTGCACGGCCGCGTGTTACATACCTGTGTCTCCACGGGCTGGCCCCTAAAAAAGAACATTTTACTTAAGAAAAAAACATATTAGGCTTGCTTCAAACTCACTTTTACATATACATTAACACTTATTAATGTACCTGTAAAAACAAAATATAACGTACGTGCAGGCACTCCACCCATCTTTCACAGAACTCCATTTTTCATGAGGATGGCGACATTTTCATATAAGGGTAGCATTTATAATGTGGATGAACGGAAATGGGTAGACGTATGACGTACGTGCATGCTGATCGTAGCGAACAGACCTTGGTTCTCATCCACGAACCAATATTTCTATGAGATTCGGTAGGGTGAGTTACCAGGAAGTTCAATTGTAAAAGTTATGTGATCCATAGGAATCAACCGAATATTGTTGCAGTTCAATATCTATCAATTCTCTACGGGATTAAACTACAAACCCATCAGACCCTGTATAACTTAAAATGGGTAGGTATGACGTACGTGCATGCTGATCCCGGGGGACAGACCCTGGTTCTCATTCTCGACCCGCACGCCCCGCAGGTGGCAGTACAGGGGGTCCAGTGGCTCCACGGGCGCCAGTTGCCTAGAAGGGGGAAGAGGTTAAGAGGAAGGTACTGTAACAGTTGGAGGTCATTTGCATGCATACTGATTAGGTCTAGCTACACGTGACTTGTAGGTTTGACTGTCGTCTTTTGTAGTTGGCGGGATGAAGGAGGCTTGAAGGAATTAAAAGAGTTGTAGGATTATGGAGTACCCGGCTGATACGTGTGATTAACTGGCAGCGGTACAGCCGCCCTATAATTCATTGCCACCCCGCTAGATCGACTGTGATGTATTTTCAGCTCGGAACACATAATGATTTTCGAAATTTCTTTTAAAACGCGCCAGGAGCTACATGAACAGCAGATTGGAAAAATCAGCATGGTTTCCTGCTACCTCTATATGGCAAACACTATACATCTCTCTTCTTGTTTTATGTGCAATGTAAACATCTTTTCGGTGTTTGATTACCAGGCTGATTTGTGTGATTACCTGACAGGGGTACGGCCCTGGCAATAGCCTCGAATCCCTTGCCGCCTCGGTAGAATGACCGGAACAGGACCACCATGTCTTCCGTCGCGGAACGAATTGTGGACCGGGGAGTACCATGACAACAGTATCTGGAACATTCACTTAGATTTGATATTCGAAAACAACTTTACAGGTGAACAAATCTACGTTCAAGAGCGTGCATTTTATTTTCTAGAATTATTGCACAGTATTATAGAAAGTATTACATATAATTAACCTGGCATCCCTTGAAATCTCTCCACATTCCGAGGGATGAGAAAGGTATGGTTGGATTTAGGGTTGTTGAAGTCGAAATTTTTCAAAACTCGATAACTCGATTTTTCGCCAAACTCGAAATTTTTCAAAGTTCGAAAACTCGGAATTTTGAACTCGATTAACAACCTTGTTGGATTCGTTTCACTATTCGTTCCAGAAGGAAATAAAGGATATATATGGGTTTCGTTTTATTATTCCTACTAAGCAGCAACTGCTTTCAAGTGTCTAAAATCTATGTGAAATGTTTCTAACCTCATTCCTGTGTTAGCAAAGTCGGTTGTGTTGCGTACTTCAACGTAGTCCATGCACAGAGAATGTCGAACCTGTAGAATACCGCCGAATAAAATTTGAATTACAACCTCTAAATGTAGTTTGACCCCATTGCCCCTTGGTCGGAGTTCGTAAATTGCCGTGCATTTTGATTTGATCAAACAACAACGAATATAAGATTTTCCTATACAGTAGAAAACTCTAGAAGATTGCATTCAAACGTTTGTTGCCCTTATTGAGCAATTCACCAGAATATCTCAATAATTCACGTTTCAAAATACAACGTTCACAACTTTCTTACTCGAATATGACTTTGTTATAGTTCGCACATTTCCCAACTGGACTTGGGCAGCTTGCCAATGAAATTTCAAGGTACTTTCCGAACATGTGGAAAAACTGCAAAACAGTATAAATTTTTGTGAAGGGTTCTTCCCTTTCGTTACAATTTTCAATTAAGGAAACGTTCTGTGAAATATATGTTTTCTCTGATTATCAGTCCTCCAAACTTCTTGGCACGCTGCCAACGAGCCCAGTTGGGAAATGTGAGCACTATATAGCTTTCAAATAAAGTCGATATAGACATACCTTGCAATACATTTCGAATTCTCCCTGGAATTTGAGTTCAACCACGTGTTGTTTTGGTGCCACCAGAAGCCACGAACATTCTTGTCCTGAAATATCAATCATATCAATACATTTTTCTAAAGTATCCTAAAGTTCTAACTAAGATTCATAGGAATCGTTAGTCGCTCCAGATAAACGATTAAAAGGAAACCAAAATCAGCTCTTAATTATTTTTATGCAAGTAGGATTTCATTTGAATAGTCAGTAAGAAAATTGACGTCACATAACACGTATTGTGGGATGTAGCAAACATTTTGTTGTCGTTTGATTCAAACACGAATTTGAGCCGGAAAGCCACGAGATCAAACTACAATCACAGATGAAAAGACCGTATGGACTCGTTTCGGAAATATCTAGTCCTGTATTTTGGTAACCGAACTAACCGAACCTGTTTTTGGTAACCGTTTCCAGGTCACTTCACAGATAACCGGTAGTTAACCTAAAACTTAGTTTCAGTTACCATAAAATCTTACGGTAAAAACTACATCAAGCGTCAGAAAAACAGGTAATCGGTTTTTCATTTAAGATTACAAATCGGTTATCTAGTGAGGTAACCTGAGAAATAGAAAAATAACCAAAAACCGGTTAGGATACTGGAAAAACCCGGTTACGTAATATAGAATTCACCGTATCAAACATACCTTCTTTGAACTCGCGCGGATACCCGGGACTCCTGATGGTGGTCCAGCCGGTTGTCAGCTGAAAGGTATAGTTTTCCTATTATATAGTTTTGTTAAAGAAGGATGATTATGTGGTCCAGTCCCAACGCTTCAGTCCTCTAAACTGCAATAAATTTTTCAAATGCAGTTTAAAGGACCGTTGACACGGAATCGCTCGACATAATAGTCCTGGTTTAAGGTGAACAAATCAAGTGCATGTAGAGTTTCACAGGTGAGACAACATTAGAACACATTGCTTACTGTAACCTACTAAAAACCTGACTTTGAAGTATAGTTCACACCATTCCTACTGAGACTCCTACAGTAACCTTACAAACTTTCCGAAGGCTGTTGTGGGGCTGCAAATGAAGTTCATGAAAAATGCTCTCGTTTATTCACTCTACCTGAGAAGGAGAATGAGGTATGAGAATCCTCAACTTCTCCGATCAAAAGTAAGTGAGCAAAACGGCTTGGACATTTCGAAATCCTACTGTGGGAGTCTCAGTAGGAATGGAAAAGACTATATATCGCTATGGCAGCTATTGGGTTTTCCGGATTCGCTGCAAACGTAGCGATTATCATGATGCCTTCGGGCGAAATGAAACTTCGCCCTCAGACGATTTTGATGTAACCCACTAAACTAAAAAGCGGACAACTATCCGAAAACAATTGTACTCTAAACTCAAACATGAATGTGGAGATATCCGAAAACAGAACGTCTACAGTAATCTTTCCACGACTGAAAGAGAAAAGACTATACCGGTGTATTTCCGCCGCAGGTAGACCCGTATCCCGGCATCACGTTCTGACAGAACTGACCGGTGAAGCCGTCCGGACATCGACAACGGTCACATCTGGAAAAAATAGAATTGATCAAATCGAGAAACTGATAAATAGATTGGTTATTTGGCTGACTAGTTATCAAATATTAATCGAGATAATCACTCCATGAAACTGCTTCACGTTTTTTTTCCTCTGCGCAATGTTGCTGAAATTTATTAAATCCTGGAAATTGCTCGAAAATACTTCAAAATAGCTGTTGATTACCTTAGCTTTTTGGTTTTCTCAATCTTTTTGCCGTTTCTGATAGAATAAACAGTTCGCGTTCTCCAGTATATTGCTTTTAAATAAACAGTGGAAAGAAAAAGTGATAGGTAAATATGATAAATATAATAAGTATAATATAAATGTAATAAAATAGTGTGTAATGTAATAAATTTGTATCAAACCGTTTGAGAGGGGCTCTCAAAGATTGTTATAGTTCAGTTTGATATAATTAATATTATTATGTTTCACTTAACATGCTTAATTGGTATTTCACGATATTCATTTTCGAGTTTATAACAAGTCTTTTAGATTCGTTTTAACTCGAATGAAGAAACTGGAACTAGGTGAAACATACTTTCTTGGATCGGTGTAGCCACCCCTTTGGCAGGGTAGTTTTCGGTGACACACAGCGCTACAGTAGATTTTGTTCATCAGACGAATATCGTTGAAGGACAGCTGGTCTCGTTGCCCTAAACATTTCGAGTTTACGTATCGAATCGGAGTCACACGTACTCGACGTTCGCAGTTATCACTCGAACAGAATCTGCCTATCGGAAACTCAGTCACATCATCGAAGAAAGTTCATGATAACAAATACTCGAACGTTTCCCAACTAAGGGACAGAATCTAATCGATTTCCGTCCAAAATTCTTATTATCGAAATTTTAGAGAGATTGTTTTACGTGATAAATCTAAGAAAAAGTGCACGAACCGATAGTTTTCTGGTAATCGGTCACAAATGTATTGATTGTGTACAGGTCGTCGTAGCGACCGAACGCTTTGCTTCTGAAACCAACGACATGTTTGGATAACATTTTTTTCTACCGGAAACGGCGTACAAATAATGAGTATAGACGATTTCTCCGAGTCCGGTAGCGACAAAGCCTACGTATGTTTCAAAAGATTTTAAGTGTCAGGTTCATAAAATAGGGTTGGTTGTAAAGGGCGAAATGTAGCACATTTCTGTTTCTCTCTCTTTCTCCACCTCTCTCACTCTTTTTTCTTTCTCTTCAAGTTTGTAAAACATGCTGAGCTTCTCTTCTCTTTTGTGCACAATAATTGTCAATGTTCCTATCCCATATTGTCCCATATTGTAGATATTGCTCCCACCTGTAATGCATAATACTGCCATAATCATAGGGAACCCCCGCGTTATCAACGTCATCTGGGTCCTCTTTGAGGAATTGACCCTTCGAGTCCTGGAAAGTAAGTTAGGCTTCGGGATTGGAGGAAAAAGGTTGTATAAAAAATGAACAGATTCCAGTACAGTAGTTGTTTTTTCAACTAGTGAATTCAAAAAAAAACGTTTCAGCAGTCTCCTTAAAGATTCTTACAAATCCACCAGTCAATTTTCATGAAAAAGCGAATTTATGAGTAATGATGCAAAATATGCCACATAGTTCAATAAGAACTGTTATTCCTATTTTTATTAGTTGTCTCCACAACCTGACAGCACGTGACGAAAATCGAGTGTTTTAGACCATTACACCTATGTGAATAGTACCAAGAGTAAAAGTTGAAATAACAGATAACTAAGAACCAGAACCGACCTTATCGATGTTCTCCCATCGGACCGTGACGAATTGGTCCCTGTCCGGTCGCGATTGTTCGTGCCAGAAACCGAGGGCATGGGCCACCTCGTGGGCTATTACCCCCAGCTGAAACACATCAGGTTGATTTCATGTTTTGACTGGAAAAAATTTTTCTCTCGGAAGAATTTTGTTTCTGTAGTTTGAAATTGTCAATTGTAACTTGATCACGCGTTGCTGCAATACAGAAAATTTATCGTTTCCACGAAACTGTTTTTTTTCTATTGAACTTTCTGTTCAATGGTGAACAGTTGACAATGAGAATAACAAAACTAGTAATATAAACTCACTCTGATACATTCGGGTGCCAATGACACGAGTTGCTCCTCTCCAAGAGGGTGTCTTCCCACGTTGGAAGCACATCCATCCACGTCAGTGAACACTATTCTGGAATGAGAAAATGTATTGTTCTGAGGTTTATTTTTCAATAGTTTTTCAGAGAGAAATTTTGAAAAAAAAACTTAAATTTTACAAAAAAAAGAGAGTTCCGGTAGGTTTACGAACAAAGTAGGGCTGAAAAGTTAGGAACAACCACCGGCATGAAATAAGCCAACCTTATGAGCTAACCCGAATACGTCAAAACGGCTAGTTTACTATTTTTTCAGCTCATGAGAATCGAAATCGGTATGTTATAGTATTAACTATTTGAATTATTTGTTGCACCAATTTCATGTGGTTCAACAAATCAAACAAACAACATTAATTACGAAAATAGTCTGACCTGTTTCCAGAATTTGCGTGGTCGTCCCTGAGGAAGTTGAGACAGGTAATGTTGTGCCAGTGCTCCAGGGCCAGCTCGATGATGCGCTGTTCTCGCGAGGCTGCAATAAGGTGTGGAATAAAACCGATTCATTTTTTCTTTATTACCTCTTTTTGAAGCGTGTGAGAATTTTTTTTGTCTCAAATATTGCCACTAAGGAGCAAAAAAATCTCTTCACAGTGATAATCTTTACCTATGTTCTGCTCTACTTTGAATCTTTCTCACTGCACAACTTTGAGCATCGTAAAAAGAACAGAATACTCGAGAACAACAAGAGAATGAATACAATATTCACATGGAACGAGAAAGAATACAAACTTTCACGTCTGCATGTTCACGTCTGCTTTTGCGTATTCGCATTTCACTTTACGTTGCTGTTCACTAGCAGTAGAAAGGCACTCACTATGAGATCCATCGAAGGAGTAGATGATTGGCTTGGTCGGGTCCCATCTCCTCAAACTCGAGCCGATGAATTTTCGTTTCACCCTCCGATTTCCACTTTTTAACGCGTTTCCGTAGATGGCCTTTGCCTGGTCGGGAAACAGCACAATGTCTCCTGGAAATTTGAAATATGCGTTTCAAAGATTATAAAGTTTACCAAATGTCAAAAGTGAATACTTGGAAAAGTTTGCTCAATTCGGTTCTTTATTGCCTAAAAACAAAGGTCGATCTAGACCGCGGTACCCTCGTTACGATCTGAAACCAAGGTATAGTCTGTTTCACCAATCGATGTACTCCTACAGTAATCCGTCAATTATTCAAGGGGGTGTTTTCTGATGAAAAAGTCATTACTTTGGTTTTAAATTTTCAGAGTTAGTAGTAGTAAACATGCAGAAGACACTATCAACATTTTAAGGAGTTCTGAACACGTTGATATACCGAAGTTTGACCTGAAAGAGGTAGCAGATTACTGTAGAGGGTTATAAGAAGGTGAAACAGACTATATGTGTTCGCAGTTCGATTCTGTTCTGGGTACGCCTAAGATTGTAAAAGACAACGTATCAAGACACAACGAAGAGATGGTTCCTCCCTCCTATACTGACCCTCAAAGTGTCTTCCGTGCTCCTCGGGATTCAGAACTTCCACGTCCTCGTCGTCCTTCATTCGTTTGCTGTACCATCCTTCCAAAACGGAGTTCTTCTGCACGAAATTGAAAGTTATCCAGGATTGTGAGATAATGTTGTAGAAATAAAAAAATTACGAGAGGAATTATGACCCACGTACTGCAACAATGCTTAAAGATGAAGGGTCTCGCCAACATTGAAAATAAGTACTTTATTGGATGTAATTATATATCAACCATTGTATCTGAACTCGACATACCATGTTTCTTTTCTCAATGTGCAAAATTTGTGATGTGTTTTTCAATATTTTTCAAATTCCCGCCGCGCTCGGAGTTGCTCGGAGTTGTGACGGTGTCATACGTACATTTTGCGCGTACCGTACTACGGGGAACCTCTATCTTTAACTACGGTTCAGAGAAAATTTAAGTGTTTTGAAAACATGGTGAAAATCCATCTGGTAATTTTGTTGGCACGTTGCCGTGGTCTCAGTGGGAATGATAGGAACTATATAAACTGTTCACAAATTGCTTATCATGAGAGACAAACATCTATTTGTATTCCCGTCACCCCATGCCCCTTCAAAGGCACCAGGTAAAACTCATTCAAAAATAAAACTCATTACTGGAAAACTCATTGAGAATGGAAACTCATTAACTTACTTTTAGTCAGGATTTCAAAAATGCCAAAAAATTTGAAAGTTGATTTTTGCATTTCGCTACGTTCATGTACTTAATGAGATTTATTTTTGAATGAGATATACTTTAATGAGTTTTATTTCTGAATGAGTTTTTCTGGTTGCCCGATTCAAAGTATACACGCTTGTTGTGCAATACATTAGTACAATCTGTTCGAGACCATTAATGTTCGATAATTTGTCTGTGTTCATCGGGGAACCTGTTCTATTCTGTGGTTAACGACTTTCTTGGGAACGACGCAATATAATTGGAACAACAAGCAGAACGAGATTACTATTGGCATAGATCAATGAACCGTAGTAAACGAGAGAGAGGGAGAGAGGGGGGGGGCATGTAGAGAGAGGGAGAGGAAGAGGAACAGAGAGAGAGGAAAAGAGAGAGAGGAAAATAAAATAGCTTCAAGCAGAACGATATTACTATTGGCATAGATCAATGAACCGCAGTTTTTGATTGGATCAAGGTTGGGAATAATTGCAGGAGAACGGAAGGAGTAAGAGAGGGAAGGATAGTGAGAAAGGTGAATGAAAAGATAGAGGGACCAAAGAGAGAGAATTAGCCAGAGAGAGAGAGAGAGAGATTAAGATAATGTGCGAAACCGAGAGAGGAAGAGAGGGAGGGAGAGCCCATATATAACATTCGTTCACCCACAAAACAACACTGAAGTCTCTGAAATGAACCATCACTAGAAAGTATAGGTATCGACTACCTTCTCGTTCTCCGGATGTCTCTTTTTCCCTAATTCTCTCAGCTTCTCCATGTAATACTGTACTGTCTTGTGCTCGTCCTCCGTCAATCCCATGCGAAGTCGCGATGTGACATTCCGCTTGTGGTGCGACTCCTCCTCAATCTCATCTGGCTCGTTTAGCTGGAAAAGTGATGAATGAATGTTTTTATAGTTGCCTAATATGGATATGAGTTGAGCACGGAGCGCGGTGAAATTTTTTTACAGGGTCATGGTACTCTGAATAACGATTACGCGTAGAGAGAAAAAAAACAAAGACTTCTGCAGAAACTGTTAGAAAAAACGTTTTTTTTGTACGGTAATGTTGTGTTTGTACTCTGATTCCGTGGGTTTTCAGGCAAAATCGCTGTGTGCGAACATCAGACTACAACTACAGGCAACATTCTGATGTTCCACAACCCACTCACAGTTATGTTTAGAAACAGTCCGGAACTATCTCTGCAAAGCTAGAAATCTTTGAAAGTCACAAGTCTCAGTTTAGTTGGCTAGTGGTAAATCTTGTACAGCAAACTATCACCTTCCGTTCAAGAAAACAAAGCACAGGATTAAATGGGTAGGCAAGTGAATCAAGCTTCTATAGTCGTCGTCAGCGGAAAGGCGGGAGGATACTGTGTATCTTACTTTTCGCTGTGTACACACACACACACACGTCATCGATTTCAAAGCTTGCCGGTGCACTAATAGCGCGGTGGTTAGCGCGCTGCTACGAATAGTTTGCTCGCAGGTTCAATTCCGGCAAGCGGCAGAAAGTTATTAATTCGGCAGAAAGTTATTACTTAGTGTATTGATATCGAACGTTCACACACAAACTTATTACACCCTGACATCAGCAAAGCGCAACAGATCATGTACAGTTTAAACACAACACATCATATCACCTATCACAACACAAAAAACAAATCTTGACATCAAAGTACAAAACCAATGTCTTTACTCTCTTGAATCAATAACCCCAATCACGGCACAAAAACAAACCTTGACCAGAGTACAAAACCCAATTGTTCACTTCTTTCAATCAATAACCACTACCACAACACGAAAATTGATCCCGACATCCAACTACAACACTAACTTGTACATTTCTCTATATCCAACATCAAACTACAACACATGTGGACATGACAAATGTGGATACTTTTGTTCATTGTGTTCAGGAGTTTTGTTTATCCTTCGGAATCAATACAACCCCTAATCACGGAACGAAAACAAACATACAATGTTGACATCAAATTACAACCACAATTTGTTGTTGTTTACCATCCCCAATCAATAATATCCCTATGATAACAATAAACAACAAACCTTGACAGATAGCGAGAGCGCGAGAATTGGCGCAAACAGAATGAGAGACCGTAATAAGGACATCGGTGCGGGCTATCAGTGGCCGCGCGCGCATCTCCCCCTCAACTGCTGTCGCGGAGGCCACGCCCATTTAACCGTGGACGACACGCCTTCGGATGGTGAAGATTCGGTGATATCGCAGGAGGTACGGTAGACGCTGGTTTCTGATGTATCGCACACAGTATTGGCTTAGGATACGATTGCCTTGGTTTGGATTTCTAATGTGTTCTCGCGCTGGCGATATCGCGTAGAGGATACGGTGTACATGGTTTTCTGATGTGTTGATGTGATGTACGTGACACTTTGGTTCAGGCACGCATTGGTTACTTATTCATGTGTCGCCCAGCTACCTGGCGTAGGATACAGTGTACACGAGTTTCTGCTGTGTCGTCGTTTTGTGGCGCGTATGGTATACACGGATCTCCTAACGGGCGGTAGTCTGACATGTATATAAAACACCTTTTATCTAACTAGTGACTCTCAGAATGCTACGGGACCAGAGGCCATATCAATGGAACGTCCCGGGCCGGGTTGAGATGCTACCCCGACCTGAATGAGAGAAATAGCCGTATCGAGCTTGGGATAGCATCCAAACCTGGTCCAGGATGTTCCATGCACACGGCCTCAGTGATGAGTTCGGAAACAACACAAGTTTATGAGCTCTGATTCCTCAAACATGAAGTGCCTTTGCCACTATCCCCCATCTTGAAAAAGCTATACCGTTTGTTGTTATGAGTTGACCGCGGCGGAGCTACGTGATACAGTTGAGATCGATCACTTTGTTAACGAATGAACCAGAAAGTGAAAAGTGACTTTTTTCCTCATTTTAGAACCTATGCTAATGTGAAAACCGTCTGTAGAGCAAGGTTGGGACGGTTTGATCAACTTCATACAATAAAACTATTAGCGACTTAAAATGAGGAAGTTTTCAACATTCAAACGTTATTTTCGTTTGGAATCAATCGGCTGAACTATTTTGAAGGCACTTCGCACGTAACTCAAAGTATATGAAAGTTTAGGCACAACACTAGAAACCGGTCTTTTTGTCTGGGGCACTAGATTAACAAACAAGGTTGAAGGTGATAACTATTACACATATAACGAACAATTAGAGTTGTAAAGGAGAAAGTACAAGGTTCGACAGTGTGTGTCTGGTGGCCCTATCCAGTGTGCTTGTAGGTCAATCGCGTAACATTTCCTTCGGGCAAGGAGGAAAACATTTACAGTCGCAGCCGATGTTTGAACTCTCATGCAGGCAAGAGCGATGAAGAGCGATTATGAAGAACTCATGTTCCGAAGTATGAATGAAGTTGATCAATTCATGTAATATTATGTGCGCGTAACGAAAAGAAAAACGTAACCATACGACCATACCCTTTTCTTCTCAATTCTTTCCTCCATTTACCCATTTGAAGTGCCACATACTATGTGGAAGTCACGTGTTGAGCGGATAAATCTATTCTATTCTATGACCATAGCAGACTGGAGTTTGAACTCGACATACGCCAAAACTAACGACTTAGAATCACAACAGCGAAAACCACAGCAGTAACATACACCGTGGTAAGCTCGTTCTGAAAAAATCAAATCCTAAATACACAAAAATTAAAAAAAAAACGTGACGATTTCTACTCTAAGCGTCTCATGACGGTGGTTACGTGACAAATTTTCAGATCTCATCTTCACATTTCTTCTTTTTTCCATTGACAGAGCGAATCATTCGCTCTGCGCCCGTTTGATCATTATTTGGGTCATTTCGGGAAGAAACTCGGAGAAAACAAAAATGGTTTGCTGAGATGCAACACAATGTTTATAAAAACTAAAACAAAAGGGTTTCCATTAGGCAAATGAGCCAATGTCGAATTTGTGTAACTGAAACTAGTTAAAATTATCTAGTAGTAGAAAAACGAGTACTCATAATATACATCGAAAAAGATTTTGTTCTGTAACATTTCAAATGGTTACTTTATTCGAAACACTCATTTTCAACGTAAACTGTTTAGTTCTTAGTCTGTAGAAGAACGTAAAGACCAATACGCAATTCCCAGCCGGTTTTTCACCGTTTTTCCAATTAAAGTTGATATAGATTTATTTAATGTTTAAAGCAGTACAGACACATTTGTTTGGAAAATTGAAGTAACTAAAAGATCAATACGCCGTTCCCATACGGTGTTTTCACTGCGCAACCTTCTTCAAAGGTTGTCCGTGATATAATATTATCACGTCTCTCATAGAAACCCGTCTGCCCGATTTTTAAAGAACGGCAGATCCTAATCACGTGCTAAACATCACACAAATCGACCGCCAATATTGGTCAAACGTGTTTGTGACGGTGTGAACTTTGACCTCGGCATGCAGCTGCAACTTGGTTTTGGTGTTTTGGTTGAAACTAAAAAGTAGAAGAACATTATAATTTGTGTCAACGAAGCGAATATACCAGGTAGAGATATGTTTCACTTGAGCGGGTACTAATCACCCATCTCCAAACATAATATAGTTCGTGGACCACGGATAATCGGGTGATAAGACGGTGGTATGAGTGGACCGGGTGTTAGTAGGGGTTTAGGCCATTTTCTGTCCAAAATTTACTCGCTGTGCATTTCTTTCATTTGAAATGGTCTACCCCTATAAGGTTGTGGAAACCAACTTCGAAATTTCGAGTTTCGAGATCGACCAGAAACTCAAACAACTCGATTTGTTGCGAACTTCTACAAAGTTGGTGATCCTTTTTCATTCTCTAGAACATTTTCTATTTTAGACGTGATGATAATAATCTAAATACTTTCTCTTCCTCTCACCTTTAGACGAAATAATGGTCTGATGACCCTAAAAGGGGTGGCTATGTGCGTGAAGAGGGATGTACTTGTACATTGTTATCTTTCCATGATAACCCGAACCTAGAACTAATTTATACAGTACCAAAGTAAGTTTTTCGTTAACTGAATAGTCACGTGCAACTATAATGATGCACACTATTTATGCGTTTGAAAATTAATCAGTAATTCATTCCATGTTTACTGCCAGAACCTCTAGCATTCTGGAAGAGTGAGGTTATGTTACATTTTCCAAAACACTTTCTATTTTTCCACAGACTAGTAATAATATAACTGTAGACGTTATAATGTTCTGATGACCCTAAAAGGGGTGGTTGTATGCGTGAAGAGGATACACATTGTTTACCCGCGTGTCCTCATAACACCCACTTCAAACTCTTCACAATTTCGCCCAAATTATGCAAGGTCAGAGACAAACACACGATAAACCGGCAACAATATTAGTGGGATACGGTTTGGATGAAAAACTCATGAAAACTAGGCCCCTCGGGGGATACAGCAGTAACACGCAATATAGAATGGGCTATTTTCGAATCGTGTATATGTTATGTGTTTTGCGATATTTCGCTGTGTTTGTAGTTTCATTTCCATACTTTCTAGTCTAAATCGTGTGCTCATAACACCCACTTCAACTCTTTAAAATTTCCCCCAGAGTATGCAATGTCAGAGAGACAAACACTCGATAAATCGGCAACAATACAATGAGGTGCGGATTTGAAAAACTAATAAAAACTAGAACCTTCAAAGTCCTATAGTGTTGCATGAAGTCCTACAGTATCACTGCACTACTCTTTCTACAAACAATGGAAATGAAAAATTTTGGAATAACATTTCTTCCCTGAAACTGAAAAGTTTATATTTCGTTGAGTGTTCCGTTAAGAAGACGAATAACCCGGTAAAAGTACAATTAAGCGTACTCTCAAAAAGTTTGGGGAAAACGTTTCGAGAATTGCAGCATGCTGTGCAAGCTGAAGAGTAACCGAGTGATGAGTGAAGAGTAGGATAGCGGTAATGTCCTAAGTTTGGCTTTTGCAGAAGAGAAACTGGCCAGACTACCGAATTTGACGAATCTGTCAGTTTCTTTCTAGAGTCTTTGGTAATTCACGTGAATAGAGCCATGGTATAATTCTCGAGACAACCGCCGCAACATCAATCAAGTCAGGCAAACAGTTCATTTGAAGTTGAACCGGTTTGCAATCAGCCAGTTTTTAGGGGAAAAGATCCGAAACGAACGGCAAGTAGATGCTTAGACATGATGTCATGAAAATTAGATCTACCATGTTTGTGGTATGGGACTTGTATACTGTTAGTCAATTGAACAGTCACGTGAAACATGGTTAACACACCAGAACTCAGAAACGTGCAACGACGAAGTGCACGATTCCTCATTAAAGTGCTAAATTTACGTGACTATTCAACTTACTTCTAGTATAGTTTTTGCTTTTAGAAATGAGACGTTGGCAACGTGGAAATACATAAGTTCTTTAACCTTATGTTAGAAAATGTTTTTTTTTCAGTAAATTGGTTTTCTGCGAAAAAATGCTACCAGAGTCGAATCTACCAACATGAATTAAACATCGCTCTTATTCTGATTCTGTTTTTTAGTTTTACCAGTCATTCAAAACCTCACAAAAGTGAACTATGTTTCAATACTATGTGAACTATGTGAACTATGAAGACGAAACGATTTTGAGTGGCACCTTTCACTGAGCACATATTTCCATAATATGTTTCAATAGTTTTTATTTCGAGCTCAATACGAAAATCAATATTGTTCGTAGAACCAATCGACTGGTAGATCCTTCTTCACCGACCGCGAACGTATCGACCGAAGACGTTGAAACTGGAAGAACGTGGTTGAATCGATGTTTGGCGTATACTGTTAGTCAATTGCATAGTCACGTGAAACATGTCAAACACAGCAGAACTCAGAAACGTGCTATGAAGAATGCACGATACCTCATTATTAGTATGCTGACATTACGTGATTATTTTGCATAAGTCATTCCCACGGCTAAAATCCGCATTTCTCACGTTCGAGTCCCCGACGTGGTTTGTAACTTCAACTTACCAGATCAATTGGTTTCTTGTCGGTCTCAAATGCATTATAGACTGGGAAATGAGCAACTACCACAGCCAGAAGAGCACAGAGAACGATCAAATACAAAGTGATCGAGCAACTCATCGGGTCCCAATCGTCAAAATCACCTGAAACATTATGTGTAATTGTAGTTTGAGCTCGGCCTCAACGAAATTCGCCCGATAAACAGCAGAAGCGATCTACAAAAACATCGGGATGTGGGGACACATACACTCAAAAGCATTGGCGCCAATTCTCTGCGATTAAAATACTCCGAAAGTAAGAGAGCATGCAGGTCAAGGAGGCGGCAGACAGGCTGAAACAGTCTGCGTCTCTATGACCTGCACACTCTATCGCGAAGACCGCTACAAAAGTGACTTGTGAACTGGCATAAATTTGTCTGAGCACCCTTTAGGTTAGATGGAAAATAATCATACTTGATTTAACTTTACTAAGCTATTCGGTTTTTATTGAGCGGTGTTTAGGGCCTAAAACACCAACAAAACATTCAATAGAAAACAAAACTACATTTCTACCTTAAAATGAACATTAAATGCATAGTCACCTAAGAGTTGAGAACGCATTGATAAATAGATACTAGTTTTTCGCGTTCTAAATGACATATATGGCTGAGAAAACCTTGAACGGTGTGAGATGGACATTTTTAAGACACTTTTAGTGGTCGGACGCATTTAGCGCCTTGCAATGAATGTAACAGAATACTATGATTGGCCTCCAATTAAGCTTCTAAGATAATAGCAAATATTAGTGGGAAAGTCGGGGGTTGTGACGCAAATGCCGGAAAAGTAAACATCAAATTTAAAATATCTACGGAATATAAACTCCTTTTCCTGACAAAATTATAGACAAAGGCTATAAGAAAATACTAGTTAGTGTTCACATTTCCCATCTGGACTTTATAGTTGTAGTTAGGATCGGAATGTGTGGGAATCAAACTACAAATTCAGGTCAGACCAACATATATAGCCAGTCTCTCTCTCTAAACGACACCTTCAGATCTTTCATGAACATCGCTGCAACCCGTACTAGATACGGCGCACCGCGGGATGCGCCTGCCCGCCGACTTCCTAATTTGTCTTCAGTCAGGATAATTCTGATTTGATAATCTGGTGGTGATGAGTTCGGGCGATGATTCCAAATGAATTAGAACGCGCGGCGACCGGGGACCGCAACTCTCCGGTTTAGCCACAACTGAACCAGATTTTAAGTTGATATAGAGAATATCAAAATGTACTTATAGTGGACATAGAAAAAAATGCTACATTTGATTTAATGAAATTGTTAATTTAGTAAAATTCCGAGTTGGACAAAACCAAACAGAAAATGTCTGTTTTCAATATCACCATTTGTACACGTAAAAAACATTGGTTGAAACTTCGAGTGATTAGAAAGCACTGACGGACAATATCACATACAAAAGTGGTATTTCATCATGATCATACGTACTCTGGAGAACTGAATTGCACGACATCAAAGTGTCAGAACAAATTTCAGAAAAGACGAGATCTGGAAGTCTGTTGGGTTTTCCAGGTCTCAGGCAGTATAAATAGCAACTGAGCCGAGAAAAAACAGTGTTTTTCTGCTCTCCAGATTCCCATTATGCGACAGCTCAAACGCGTCATTTATATTGTTGACACTGTTGACATCATCCGAATTGTTTACCGAACAACAAAAATTGAAAATCAGGTCACTTGTAGAAAAACACTAACGTCTCAGAAGAACTCGTTCTGAGAATATATCAAAACTCAGACTAATAAGTGACATAAGCAAACAAATTGATACACAGAAAGAAGTAAATGAAAAGATCAATCTTTCTGTGGTTTTTATGTTGTAGATTATTTCATGTATTTTTCTCGATATCAAAGTCTGAAAGTTATACTGTAGCCCATGTGATAGAACAACGTATGGCGATAAAAACTGAGATGAATATAAATTATCTTTATTCTGACATTGTATCAATTAAAGGCGATTATCTTTGTATTTCACTTCATAGAAATCAAAATCTTAATAGTGACCGCCTTCGTATTCCTCCTCCTGAATTAGGAAAAAAAAAATATATAAAACATGGACATTTAATGAACTTTTGTGAACTAATTTTCGAGAAAACAGCAAGACGCAAGACAGTTTGTGACTTCTGAATAACTGCACGGTTTAACGTAATAAACAGAAGTAAATTGAATACTCTCGTGAAGTTAGCATCCTAATGAGGAATCGTGCACTTTGTCATTGCACGTTTCTGAGTTTTGCTGTGTTTAACATGTTCCACGTGACTGTGCAATGGACTAACAGTATATATCACTAACATCTTCGTCTTCGTCCGTGATTTCCTCATAAGACTCCGAGCTAGCAACGGTAGTTGCATCTACACTCGCAGCAGTTGCACTTTCAGCAGTGGTTTCTTCGCTAGATAAGTCGGATGCGTCGGAAACGGGCTTCAAAACTCAACATTTAGGGAATCACAATTGCTGAGTTGTAGTTTTAACTAGATATTCGTGAATTTCGGCCAAACATTACGGGCTAAAACTACACTGTTAGTAAACTGCACATGTTTGTGTTGTGGTATAATTAATCGAGCTCACACTTTGGAGCAAGTGAAATTTTGGAGAGGTTGGGGTTGAATGAGTTTTTGCTTTCGTGGAAACATGTTCGAGAGTTTTTGCTATCGTAGAAACATGTTCTTCTAGTGATTTCTCAAAATTTACGATAATGGTCCCAAAATCCTTTCTGTCCAATCGGACATATTTGACTTCTTTCCCCTTCCTCACTGAGGTGCCTCACGGTAGGCAACGCAAAGGTCCGCCCATTTTGTGTGGAACGGAACGTGGTTTTCACACGCGCGGCGGGTGTGTTGTGTTTGATGATAAATTCAACATACTGAACCTCAATGAAATGAGGCAAATTTGATAAAATATGAATCATTAGATCTTCTACTTCAGGAGCATATGGAAATTATCAGTCAATTCGGAGCGTAATATTGCAGCCTGAGGCTCAGGGGGGAGCCATCTTGATTTCAAGTGGTGGAGTCTGGGGTAGAGGCGAAACGTACCAGCGTACCACTTCATTTCCTTTATTAATTTTATTCATTTAGTTTAGTTTTATATCAAGCTTGTTATTTATTTACCTCAGGTGTGGATGACGACAAAACCTCGTCCAAGTGGTTTGCGAACAGGTAGAGAGCAAGCGTATCCATCATAGAAACCTTCAAATATTCTTCGAGTTATGGAGTTTAGTAATTTTATTTCATTCATTCATTTATCTGCATTCAAAGAATGTGGCACCAGCTCATCGGAGAGAGAGAAGAGGAACAGAGAAATAATAGAAGCCATAAGATTTGAAATGTTTTACAGTTAACTATTTGTACGATGTTATATCGGAGAGGGTTGAAACTATGGTTTTCTGATATTCTCGCTAACGTTTGGAGTTAAAGCAGGACGATTATGTGGACCGATCCCGTGTTAACGGTTCTTTGAACTGCAATTGAATAATGTAATGCAGCATAGAGGACTGAAGCGTTGCGATTGGATCACATAGTCGCCCTTGTTTGGAGGAGACCGGAGACCAACATGGTTTCTTGTGAAGCTGCTGTATCCTACTCTTGATTGGACGCGTTACGTGTCGCGCGGCATTATCATGCGAATGTCACGTGATCTGATCAAACTAACATACGAGTTATTCGGGCTCTCTAATCTCAATACAGTTGAAAGCAGCCCGACCCAAAACCTCTGCTCATGTTGTGTTCCGGTCTCCTTTAATGGGTTTTGAGATTCCAGAAAAATATGTGCTATTGGTTGGTGGTCTGTCAAACTCTCGGTTAGGGGTTGAGAGGTTCTACTGGTAGTGGTTTTCTAACATTTGTAAATAATGACTCGTTTCATACAGTACTAAAATCTAACGGAAAAGCTTGTACAACTTGTTCGAAGACGTTACCTCTACTGTGTTGTGGCTGGCCACATTCTTCGGTTCTTGTTCCGATCGAAGATTCTTCATCACAGGCTAAAGAAGTAATTTCAAGAAATGGTAACTAAAACTTGACGTTCAAAAGTAACCAATGACAGAATCCTGTCCCGGTAGTGCCCGGACAACTGCCTCGCGAGTGCCACGGGACCGGGACGGGAAGTGGTCGTGACAAAACTTCTTGGGCTCCTGATCCACAGGAGAAGAAAGTTGGTAATGATTCTATGTTCATGTTATTTGAACATTGACCCTTTCTTTTCGCTTCTCACCCTTTCTTATAATTCTAATTCCAGGTTCAACCATTATTATGATTATAATTAATTAGTTAAGTAATTATGATGATAGCTCTAAGTTTATGCTATTTGAACATTGATCCTTACCCTTCTCTTCTTCCTTTTTTTAATATTTCTTATAGTTAAATTATAATAATAGTTATAACTATTATGTAACAATCAAATCCTTTCACCTGAGGTGTGGATGAGGAGGGTGTTTCGTTGATGCTGTCTGCAAACATGTAGAGACTGAGTGTATCCAGCAGCGACAGCTAGAAAAATGTTGTATAATATAATAATAATGTCGGGTTTCTTATTTGAACCGGATCACGAGGTAAAATAGATGGTATCTTGGCGTAATTAGATCGGTTTCAAATTTTGGTAGTCTTTTTGCTTCTTTACTACTACAAACGCTAAAAGTTAGAAACCAGAACGGTGTATAAATCGTTAGAAAAAGCCTTCTGGACGAACTTACTATTGGAATAGAAGGACATCGATTGGTGGAACAGAGTATACAATGTATTCAGCTTACTTGTCTCATATTTCGTCTTATTGTCTCATGAGAGTTATTGTGCAATATTGACTTTATAACAAATTGATTTCATAAAATATTTGTTTTAGAAAATGTTTTTAAAGGGGTTGAGATAGAGTGTATCAGTGTGAAGATATGCGGTACTTGAGAACAATCTATTTGATTGTAAATAGAAATATGAATTCTGATTACTAGTGGGCGAAATTTACCTCTCCTCTCTTTCCGTTCTTCACATTCTGCTCTTGTGTCGATAGAAGATGGCTGTTTTTGGACACGGGCTATAATTCTCAGCTATACTGCTAGTCAATGGCACAGTCACGTGAAACATGTTAAACACAGCAGAAATGAGAAACGTGCAATGACAAAGTGCACGGTACCTCATGAGAACGCTAACTATTCAGTTTACTTCTAGTATACCAGGTTTCACGTGACTGTGCGATTGACTAACAGTATATACTACTCGCTGAAAACCAGGCTGTCACATAACGACATAACCTATTTGAATTAAACATCTGAAAATGTTATGCTACTGTAAATTTGGTTTCTTTCAAGTGAATAACCTCGGCGAACCTACCTCAGGTATGGTCGGTGCTGCCCAGAGTACAGTGATCAGACAGAAAAGACCTACCAAATGCAAGGTGGACATCTGTGTAAAATGTCTATGTATTGCTAGGATGGTGAAACATGAACGACAAAAACAAAATGAATCAAAGAAGGACGATTATGTGGTCCAATCCCAACGCTCCAGACCTTCAAACTGCCATAAGTTTTTCAATTGCAGATTAAAGGATCGATTGGTCCACATAAACGTCCTACTATCCCCTTTAGAAAGTTTTAAAAATATTGAGCGAAAAATAATGTTTTCACTGAACTGATAATATGAGCTGGGTTCAATTGGCTTTATATAAAATGAGAGCTATCAGTACTCAAGGTGTCGAAACCAAATGATAATGATTATTTGTCGAACTCACCTGCTTTATAAACTCGATTTTATTGTGGAATTAGTCAACCGCGCCGAAACAATTTGATGAACCATTGTTTAATTGTGTTTGTCACAGAAAATTATAAGACATAACATTTAGGATGGAGACTATGTAGAACTGATCAAGATCTTTTTAGAACAACACGAAATCATGGTTTTTCCAGCAACAAAGATAATTTTTTTGGGTTGTGCGTAGTATATTCATTGTTTTGCTTGATAACTTTTTTTTCATTTTCAGGTATTACAAAGGGCAATTTTTCAGTAGTATGATGTAGTCGTCGCCAACGGAAAGGCGGGAGGGTACTGTATATTTCCCTTTCCGCTGCGTACGCACAAAGTCTTCAATTCCAAAGCTCCGCCATTACATGCTCAGAATGGAGCAGTGGTTAGCGCCCTGCTACAAAACTTTTGCTCGCAGGTCCGATTCCGGCCAGAGACAGAAATTAAGATTTGCCACCCACATGAACGTATTTCTCTCACTATGTGTGTAAAATGAGAAACAAATGTACTCAACTGAATGTTTCATTGGACACAAATATATAGCTCAGGTGAATATTGTGAATAACATGTGTAACAACTACTGTATAACAAAAGCTAGGAATACAATAAAATTAACCAATTGACTGATTAAATGTAGTAGATGATAACGTCTTATATGACCGAGCAATCGAGAGAACCTGTAACAAGTTTGAATTTGAAGTTTTTTGTTCTCTAATCCTAGTCTTTCTCATTTTTCTCAAAATGGATAGAGTTATCCACTATTACTTATTGCAGAATTTCTACTATTCAAAATGTAGAAATAAAGATTTCTAGAAAAACACCGCTAGGTGGATTCCTGTAGGCGTGTATCGGAGAAATATATTCAATTTGAATATAACGTTTATTGTGTTGCTAGTAAAATTGTTCTTTTCTATGATCAGTTTGGCTATTTCTCTATGAAAATTCAAAAATGTGTGTTTTGATAAGTTTGGAAACGTACCATCCGTGCGAGGTTTTCTGTTTCTCGATGTTCTTCAGAGGCTTGTCGGCTATGAGAATAACGACGAAAACCACGACAACAATTATGCCAAGGTTCGCCAAAAAGTAGTAACCTAGAAAAATACTGACATAGTTAGTTGTTAGTTCGGCAAATCATACTTTTGTGCCACTAGAATAGGGTTGTTAACCGAGTTAAAAAATTACAAAAGTTTTCCAGTTTTACAGGTCTGGAAAAACTCAAGTTTTCGAGTTAAACACCCTCCAACAGCATCTTTCAAAAGAAGGTAAACGTCCACAGTAACGGTGTTTACTCTCGAAAACAGATTTCTCACAGCTCTGCTTATATTTCACGCAATTCATCTCAAAAATGTTTTGTTCTTGTATTTTTCCTATTACCTTTTTCTAGAGGGTATGAAGTTAAATAAACACCCTTGTCTATTTGTATAAAAAAACGATGTAAAGTGAGAGACGATTCATGAAAAAGTGGGGGCCCAACGAATGTAAGATTTGTCTTCTACTGTGCGCCCCTTAGACAACTACTCTCAAATGGAACAGCTACTGCTACAAAAACCGAAAAATACTAATATACTCAAGTATAACTGTTCATTACAAACATACAAAAGTCGTAAAATATTCTCTCAAACCTGTAAACTAGAATCTACAAGTCACAGCTGCGAAAGAGAGAACAACTTTTGAATAATATGACAAACGTTATAGCCCCTAGAATCGAAGTAATGACGAAAAATGCCAACCATTGTGTACAAAACCAGGAACTCTATAATTGAGTAGGTTGAGTTAACATCTGTGATTTGTAGATTCTAGTTTACAGGTTTGAGAAAATATTTTACGACTTTTGTATGTTTGTAATGAACAGTTATACTTGAGTATATTAGTATTTTTCGGTTTTTGTAGCAGTAGCTGTTCCATTTGAGAGTAGTTGTCTAAGGGGCGCACAGTAGAAGACAAATCTTACATTCGTTGGGCCCCCACTTTTTCATGAATTTTTCTCTTTTTGTATACATGCCGTAGGTATGTGGTTTGATCTGTACGGTGCAGATAAAATTTCTCCTCCTTCCTCGCTCGACCAGGTATAACCGTGGTGTTCATATCTGTGTGTATTATTGTGCTGTACCGTTGGCTACGGATACAACAGTTTTCTTGATGAACCACTTGTCAAGTATTACCATCATCGGAAAAAAAAATATGACGTCAACATTGCAGTTCTAGAAACTTACTTCATCTGCCCTTCAGAATCCCAGAATACGTCATGTTTGAATGAAGTTTCATCGTTAATTGACCATTTTTGAGAAACTGTCATCATTCGAAAACATATTTCACGTCAATTTTCTTTAAAGTTGACGTCATCTGGTCTTTTGAATTCCAGAATAAGTCCTATTTAAATAAAGTTTCATCGTTGATATACCATTTTTGAGATATTTTCAGCATTTGAAAATATATGTGACGTCAACTTTGCACTTTTCAAAAATGACGTCATCTGGTCTCCAGAACCCCAGAATACGTCACTTCACCGTTATTGTCTTTTTTCCCCGATATTTTTTTCGTTGAAAGAAAATGAAGAAGATTGAGTTTCACCGTTAATTGACCCTTTCTAAGATATTACCATCATTTAAAAATATATAGTGACGTCAACTTTGCACTTTTCAAAAATGACGTCATCTGGTCTCCAGAATCCCAGAATACATCACTCTCAGATTGAGTTTCACCGTTAATTGACCCTTTCTAGGATATTATCATCGTTTGAAAATATATGTGACGTCAACTTTGCACTTTTCAAAAATGACGTCATCTGGTCTCCAGAATCCCAGAATACGTCACTCTTAGATTGAGTTCCACCGTTAATTGACCCTTTCTAGGATATTATCATCGTTTGAAAATATATGTGACGTCAACTTTGCACTTTTCAAAAATGACGTCATCTGGTCTCCAGAACCCCAGAATACGTCACTTCACCGTTATTGTCTTTTTTCACCGATATTTTTTTCGTTGAAAGAAAATGAAGAAGATTGAGTTTCACCGTTAATTGACCCTTTCTAAGATATTACCATCATTTAAAAATATATGTGACGTCAACTTTGCACTTTTCAAAAATGACGTCATCTGGTCTCCAGAATCCCAGAATACGTCACTCTTAGATTGAGTTCCACCGTTAATTGACCCTTTCTAAGATATTACCATCATTTGAAAATATATGTGACGTCAACTTTGCACTTTTCAAAAATGACGTCATCCGAGCTCCAGAATCCTCGATGACGTCATCAGTAGAAGACTTACATCTAAATCGATGTCAGTTCATGTCGTGGTATCATACTTAAAATTTTACTTGAATTGGTTAGGTCTGAGCTGAGTTATAACGCAATTTGATTTACCCCGACAGAGAGGGCGAGAGAGTGCACGAAATGAAGAGACGCAGAGACATTTTCAAAGACCTATAACTCGATGAAAAATAAATTTTTTTCGAAAAAAAGTTTGCGCCCCCAAGGTTTGAGTGGGATATCTATCGTGTCCCAAATTTTCAGTCAAATCGGTTCACACATAAAAATTTCCCAGAAGTGCGTTCACACACACACACACACACACACACACACACACACACACACACACGGCGGAAGTTGGCGGTCTGCATGAAGCGCATAACGTCATAACTCGGCTTAAACTTAATCAATTTCGTTCAAATTTTTAACATAGCTTGTAAATAGGCCATGAAATATCAACAAATCATAAAAAGTTTCGATTTGCACAATTGGACCTTTTTGAGAGTAAACTAAAAAAATGAAAGCACGCATTAGCCGGACCAAAGACAAATCTCGCACAGCGCTTCGCGCTGCGCGCGATTAGCTTTTGAGATTGAACTGCATGGAATATAGAAAAGGAGGACAATAACTCAAGAGGGAAATAAAAAATCTAATCTCGCAATTTTCATGGGTCAAAAACATTTTGTTTTTCAGTGAAAAAAAACCTTGCAGCAAACAATTAGATGAAACGTCCTAATATGATTATCACCATTGATTCAAAAATGATAACAGAACAGAGTACACTATAAGTTTCTTGAATATTCATGTAAAGTTAGCATTCTAATAGCCTAAGTGTGCACTTTGTCGTTTCACGTTTCCGAGTTCTGCTGTGTTTAACATGTTTCACGTGACTGTGCGATAGACTGACAGTATAGCTGATTTTTGTTTCAGATACGTTTTTAGTGTAAGCGGACTTTTCTAAAAGATTTAGCATATATTTTTTGAATCAGTCTGTCAGGATGATCATGAAAATTGCGAGATTAGATTTTTTTCCCTCTTGAGTTATTGTCCTCCTTTTCTATATTCCATGCAGTTCAATCTCAAAAGCTAATCGTCTCTCACTTTACATCGTTTTTTTATACAAATTGTCCTCATTTTCTATATTTCCGAAGGAAATAATGAATCAATAGATAGGAAATAATGAGCATCTAATCCATTATTATTATACTTTTTTGAACGTAACAATGAATACTAAGTTGATTTGCAGAACATAAACTGCGTTAGAACTCTGGTTAGTAAGCATTCTCTCAGAAACCGTGATCAATCCTTGATTTCGGGCAGCGCACGTGTGGCGCCGTCCATTTTTTCTTCCTTCGTGACGATTTGGCTCAGTCGGCAGAGCAGCGCACTACAGTTCAGTAGGCCGAGGGTTCGAATCCTTTCACGGACAGCATTTTTGTTTTTGTTCGATTAACCTTTTTATGTAGTCAGGATCTCTACGGATTAACACAATTGTTTTTCCAATATATTTTGATCTATTCAAACCACCAAAAGGCGGAACAACAGCTCACTGCGCACACTCCGCACATCTAGAAGTGATTGTCAAAGCAGCTAAATGCAATGTTTCCAAGGCGATAAAATGACTCATTTTAAACCGATTGGTCCAAGATTTCAGATTTATACATAACTCTGCTGTTTCTAACTATATTCCAAATTTCAGACGAATCGGTTAAATTCGTCGGTTTTACGGCCGCCGCGCCGCGCCACGCCGCGCCACGCGGCCGCCGTCGGAAGACATTTTTGCGAGACGATATTCAGCATAACTGTAGATCACTGGTCGCACATCAAATATCGAATAGCTCAATGATAAAGCCTTTCCTCCTCTATCTCTTTCCATCAAAATCTCAAAAATCCGTTCAGGAGTTTTTGAGAAAATGGCATAAAACCACTTTTGAAAGTCCGCAATGTTGTGATCAAAAACTAATCTGCGCAGCGCTTCGCGCTGCGCGCGATTATAGAGTGTGCCAAAAGTATACATTTTTATCTCGCCGCAACCGAACCTGCGAGCGAAAGGTTGGTAGCTGGTTGCTAGCTACTGCGCCACGAAAGAGCATAATCGTCAAGCTGTGAGATCAAACAAGTGTGTTCGCACACAGCTGGAATTTAGATATACAGTACGCTCCCGTCTTTCCCTTGGCGACAACTATTTTTTTCAGGATAACCTTTCATGTTCAATAACTTACCAAGATAGGGAAAGATGTTTGTGCGCGGCACCATTCCACTCAGAACTCCCAGTAGAAACGTCATTGTCATGATATTCGTCAGACCAACCGTGAACTATAATTACAACAGTGTGATAACATTTTACCTGGCGGCAGTAGCAAACCGTCCAACCTCATGAAAATTTCATAAACGTTTCTCATGAGAACCTCATGAGAACCTCATGAGCTACTCGTGAATTTCCAACATTGTAGCACAGGAATCGATAGAATCTCATGAAAAGTTCGTGAGATATTGCTTACGAGGTATCTCATGAGGTTTTTGAGGGATTGCTACGGCGCCATTTTATGGTATTCATTTGTGGTGATATTCACTTGAATAAACAAGTCATGAATTATAGAAAGTTATAAACTATAAACTACAACATTGCAAACATTCTCCCAGCCAATACTTCAATGAAGTTTGAAATATTCAATCAAATCGTCAAGTTGTGAACTAACAAAGGTTCTATATTAAAGTTGTACTGCTGTTTGCACAAGTGTATGATATTAGAAACAGATTTCGTATCACATTTTTCGAACCACCTTCACGAAATGCTGTTAGTGAGATGCACAGTCACGTGAAACATTTTAAACACAGTGGAACTCAGACGTGGAATGATAAAGTGCACGGTGCCTCATTGGAAAAACCACTCCACATGACTGTTCAATTTGATTCTAGTATATTTGTCACTTACCCGTGCCATATTGTCACACTCTTTCACAAATATTCCCACAATGGACATAACATTGATGACATAGGATGGGACCATGAAAATCATCACGTAATATGTAGGATTTCGCTCGATCACCACCTCAATCTGTATCTATAACAGCCAAATACTATGGTTTTCTCGCTTTAAAAATTAGGTTTTTGTAAAAAAGGAAAGAAAAAAGCATGACCTCAAAAATCACGAGTTCGACATCAGATACAGTTATGCAAAAAGCGTTTACGAGTCGGGCGAAGAAAAATAGCCAACAGAAGTGCGGAAAAGACACTCAGAGAGAGAATTTGGGATATAATAGAGAGATACACAAGCGAGAGTGAGATAATGCAGTACCAGTAATATTTTTCAGTCTCCTGTGTATGCCTTTGAAGAAGACCGGAGAGCAAAATGGTTTCTCGTAAAGCTGCTGTATCCTACTTCTGATTGAACGCGTTGCGTGTCGCGCGGCATTGTCATGTGAATGTCACGTGGACTGATCAAACTAATATACGATTTACTTGTGATCTATGATTTCAATACAGTTAAAAGCAGCTCAAATGAAACCTCTGCAAGTTGTGTTCCGGCCTCCTTTAACTAAGATTGTAGTGGACCTTCATCAGCTCTAGCAACGGTAAGCGGGAGTTGAAATTGATGAAAAGAATAACACGAATAGTCTATATCGATCAAATATTATTACTGATTTTGGAACTGTGAAACTCATTGGATGAGCACAAACCCGTTGAAAGCTGTAGTCCGGATTGTCTTCCAACTGATTTTTGGTGGAAATGTTCAAATAGTTCATTGTCCATTCCCCGTTTCCCTGAATTGATGAACTAAACGCAAAATAAAGCAGTTAGTAAACTCTAAACAATGAGATGGTGGCCTTATTCCGAAAAAAATTAGATGTTTTGGGTAATATTTTCGAACGTTTCAACTAATTGCACACGTTTGAAGACGTGTGAGCGGTTCCTGAATCTTTCTTGTAGTTTGGTTAGGACACACGCCGTAACCTCTGATTTTATACCGAAAAGCAACGAAGACCAAATACAAACACAGCGGGATGAAATACAGGCCTGCTTTGAAGAGAGCAGTTCCTCAAATGTGCAGAATACTTTACACACTTTTTAAATATTTATTCTTTCATTCAGTCACGTCGGTCCGTTACGAGGCGGTGATCATCATGCATGTCACAGATTTTTATAGTGTAGTGGTAGATTATAGTACCGTTCATTCCCAACTAGACTTTGGCAGCGTGTCAACAAAATTTTCAGTTTTCACCATGATTTTCAAAAAAGTTTTTCAAAACACTTAAATTTATTGGCTGAACGTGTGCAGGTCAGAGAGAGAGAGAGAGAGAGAGAGTGCAGGTCAGAGAGACGCAGACTATCTGCGCGTCATTGACCTTCACGCTCTCTCGCTTTTGTAGCTGGCCAATTGCAGAGAATTGGCGCCAAGAAGCAAACTGTACCATCTCACTGAGGGCCATTGAACCGTTGAGAGCGGGGTTCTTGAACGTGGTTATCACATAGTCCGCGTACAACAAGGCCACAGTTTCCATGTTTATAATGCACGTTTGAGTGTCGAACGGGAACTTGCTCATCTGAAACATATGACTTGGCGGTTAGTTTTTTAAGCAAAAGTTTATATTATTTGTGTAATTAAACAAACCTGTGAGTATTAAAGGAATAATCAGGTTTAAACCAGCAGATGTACACAATGCACCTACCCAAACTAAACTTTCAAAAAAGATGCGGATTAGGGTAGTGAAGAGATAGGGAACAAAAAACCTTGGAAAAATATAGTTGAATCTACAAAAACTACCGTATGAAATATGTCCCATAACCCCTGTTTGAATCTCGCGCGCCTGCCGTCTGGCCTCTCTCACTCCCCTACACTCTCTCACCGACCGCTTGCCGCTTGAAAATAGGAGCTGATTCCACACATATTTTAAACGGAAAAATGAGAAAAATAACAGTTATTTCTGCTATTACAAATTATAACGAACATGTTTGTGATGTGCAAAGGTAGAAAACACGAAAATTGTGCATTCCATAATTCTATTTCTTCCATAGTTTTGGGGAAATTTTGTTCAAATATATACAGCAGGTTATTAAACAACTTTATTGAAACAGCTGATCTTTATACACGATGAAATGGAGTCATAGTTGTCGTTTCGGCATTTCTTCTTCACGACTTCTCCCTGAAAGTTCATTTACGAAGTTCACGTTGAAGAAAACACGTTTCATGAACCAAATCTGGGTTAAGAGGAATCGGACACAAATTGACTTATATTCCTGATATGAATCATAACTCATCGCGATACATCGTCTAAAGAAGAATGGGCACTCATGTTTTATCGCCGTCCACAGCAGAAAGTCTTAAATTTGAGTGCCCAGACAAAACTTCATGGTTTTCCTAATTACCAAATAAGTACAGATGTGAGTTCGTTCTTCTATTAGTAATATCAACATACCTCATTTTGCACAGAATGTGTCGTTTATCGGTGAACTTCTGGTAAACCACACATCAGTACTCTAAAAGGTATTTATTTCAAATAAAGGTATTTCTTTATAGGAAGTTCTAGTTATGCATATACAGCTATAGTTTTGAAAAAAGTACACCTCACTGGCTCATACAACGAAGCAACAACAAGAATCAGAAGCAAGTAACGGGTTGCGTGTACCTAAAAACCAACCAAGTTAATTTTGAATAGTTCCTTTTAGCCAATAGTGAAAAGCCAATAGTGAAGAAGCGGAAGATCAACAGCTCACCTCCAAACCAAACGCAGTACAATGCATTTGTGCGCGTTCCAATGTGAGAAGAGAACGCGCGTGACTGTCGACTTCTGCGAAACTCCAATTGTTGTCTTCTCTAACTCTCCACTTTGAACAAACTGGCAGACATGAATGCTGTAAAAAGTAAAGTTAGAAAACAGCAAAACGGAAATGAAAGCAAAGCAGAGAGATCAACGAGTTAACTCGACAATAAAGTAAAATAATGAACAACGGGTCAAAACTATAAATAAATCAGCTTTTGATGTGTATTTTCATGAGAAACAAAATTGTTGAAGAAATACCACTGAATATGCTAGACGTAACACTCATAAAACAACAATATCTAATAACTTTAATACACCGAATCACAAAACCAAATTAAAACACAACTTTGAGGAGCATAAATACAAATAATTTTTAAAAAAATCTGATTTGGCCGCCAGTTACAAGTGGGCGGAGCCTTGCCGCACGATTGCAAATATTGCGCGCTACCCCGCCCGCCTCAATCAGCGTGCGCAATCGTGAAAAACGACGGCGATTTGCGGAAAAATCACTATGCTCGCTCATTTCTCATTATTCTTACTTGAAACATGATCTGAGAACAAATGCATTGGCGTTATTCAAGGAATAGCGAAATTTAAGCCGTATTATACCTTTAAGTACCTTAAACAGACGGGTTCATCAAAAGCGGGACATGAAGTCTTGAAATTTTCTTTCATAAGAAACTATGGTGCTATTTACTTTTCTTCTCTCCCCCTTTTTCTCAAGTTCATACAATTAGCTCATTTCGGACCGCTGAATCTTGTTCTCATATATATGAATAAATATATTATTAAAGAAGTGGTAAACAATATTATGAGTTCACGAGACATATTTCGTGAACACTTCGTGATTTCAGCAGTTGTTTCTCTAGAAAATACTTTTCATGCACTTATAACACAAGCAGGTAGACGAAAATTGAGAACTAACATCGAATGGACACAGTGCTCCAGTGGTTGTGGCTGTGTAGAAAAACACGTCGGAGTTGTAATAAATCTGTAGAAAAGATTCGACTGAGCTAAAACTTCAACTATATTACTAGTCATTTGCACAGTCACGTGAAATGTTTTAAACACAGCATAACTCCAAAATATGCAATGACAAAGTGCTCGATTTATCATTAGAATGCTGAATTTACGTGACCATTCAATGGATTTCTAGTATAATTGACTGCTTCGGAGTTAGGCAGATTCATATGAACTTATTCAGTATCTAAGAAGGATGAATATCATTATTTTGCACTATTTTTTTTAGAAAAACTAAATAGTAGGTCAAACTACCAAGACAACAAAATGTTTTGTGAATACCTGAGCGGTTTGCTGATGTGCTGGTCTGATATCAGAAAAGTAAAATCTGAAAAAAAAACAATCCTTGAGAAAAAAATTATATAGAATGCCCGTGGGCAAACACTGTTCGTTTCGATTTTCTGTGTCGTCAGTTAAATCCAAGTTTGCTTTTAGGTTTGAGTGTTGTTGTTTGTATGGGTCCCACATATAACCAACCACTATAATATGAGCATCGGTTGTTTTCTATTCTACATGAAAGATCGAAAAAAACTGAACGGTTATAACTGTATGAACTTCTAGGTGAAAATACAGTGAAAATATGCTAGAATGCACGTGCCCAGTAGTTTGACATATTCATTCATTTACAAGTGAGCGAAATTGAAACAAGTTGAATCAATATTGTTGAGAGTATCACGCCAGCGAAGTGCGCATGACGCAGAGCGCGTACTTCCGCACCGCGTACACAATGTGACGCGATTTCGGGCAAACTCGTGCGTGTTCCTTGAAAAAGCGCGCGAACGTTGAAATAAATCTGAAATATGTTTTAGACTACATGTCAACTTCTATACAGTTTGCCATTTTTCTCACAAGGACAGCAGAGGGTTAGATTGATTGAGCCATGTGAGGCGAGCGGTCGTTGATAATTTGCCAGCGGTCGAGAATGTGTAGATCAATGATACGCAGACTGGCTGACCCATCGCCGAACCTCGTCCCTTACAAAATCGATGGTTCGGTGTCCACAACGGTTTGACGAATCCTATACCATGTTCAATGGCTATTTCAAATCGCTACTCCGGAAATATGGCTATTCGCGCGCAACTCGCTGTTCGCTGAGGTTTCGTGAATTTTCCAGGGATGTGTACTGTTCAATGCTCCAATACTTTTCACTCACACATTTGTTGGAGTCAGTTCTGGCAGCCAAATTTTGCTACGTAGCACATAGATATACTCTATGCCTCCAAACTCTTCTGGATCCCACTGAAGTCGAAAATCACGCCAGTTCTGGAAGTTTCTTGTGAAAGTGCAGAAAGGTTGAAAAACGCAAGAGAACCTTGCACATATGTTTCAGTCAAAAACAATGATCGCGTGAATCACACATAAAACAGTGAAACGTGTGATGCTATATTATCTATACTTGTGAATGATCACGTGAATCATACATAAAAATGGTGAAATGTTCGTTTCCTACTGCAGATATATGATAGTGTTTTTCAGATCAAACTCGCTATATAGGATCAATAGATGTTTCATCGCGATGTATGCGATGTACTGGACCTTCAAACTATTTCTATTTCAAGTGAACGTCGTAACCTTTGACCTTTGTTGACCCTTACCATCTCGAAATCCATCAAAACATCCATCCGCTGCTCGGTTTCTGTCTGAAAATAGGATATTTATTAGTTGTAATCGTGATGTACGGTACGTAATACCAAGTCTACTCGTGAAAAGTTTTGAGTCCTTTTCACTTCTCTGTATTGTCTCAACTGTACACCGGAGTGAACAATACTTCTCTCTAGTTGCGCGGGGGTTGCAATTTGAATTATCAGCTGTTACAAAGCTAATTATCTTCGTTTGACCGTAAAGTTGAAGTTTTTGGTCAGTTGTTGGTTTTTTGGTCATACAAAGTGCAGGCCTCTTAGTTTCAGGTTACGAGCGAGTTGTCTACTCAGGTAACCGAGAAATCGGCTATAAAAACTGAAAAAGTCGGTTTGATATCTATAACTGGTGTCAATTATGGTTCAGTGTCTGAAACCTACCACTTTGACCAGAGAACCGTAATACAGTTGTACCCCCATGTGAAGAGGATGAACATTTTTCTGACCTTTCTCTTTCGAAACATCTGTTTGCACTGAAAATGAACATGTTTCTGTATAATAATGATAATAATATAGAATAATCAATATATAACTAGATCTTTATTTCGTTTCTGTTTTGATGTTAATTCGTTGGAATAGTGGGAAAATATCAGGAAGATATTGAATTCTACTGAGAAAAAACTACTTGGTCTATTATTTATTGAAATGTAGTAATACTGACGATTTGCTACAGCCGAAGCATGCGTGTATAATGAATTCTTGGAGCAAAAATGAAATCTATTTTTCGTGATGCTATAGTACCGAGTCCGAGAGTGAAAAATGGGTTGATTTCTCATTCAAAATGGGTTGATTTCTCATTCTTTTCGAACGTTTCGTGTTTTTGGCCAGGCCAGAGAGAAAAACAGTGGCTGTATCCACTAATAATTTTTCGTCTCCCGGTACGGTTTTTAGTCTCCCGGAAGAGCAAATTCACTTGAGATTCTCTTTCCAGGAGCCCCAAAAACTCTCCCGGGAAAGGTAAAAGTTATTGAAGCATACGGCCACAAGATAAAATTACTCACACTGTGTGCAGACAGCAGAGACTTTCTCATCGTAATTCTCGAACAAGTGTCTCGTCAAATTAGCGTAGTGGGACTTGAAAATCTGCAGGTCGAATTCTGAAACACAAGAGTTGTTAAGAATTGTGAGATGTTAGAATTCAGTCACACACTTTCTCAATCTGTTTCAAAGCCATAATGTCTAGGGTTCTCCTTCCAGAGGTTCTTGAAAGCCATAACATTTCGCCCACACTGCTGCTAACTAATCAAAACACCTTTCCAAAACGTTTACTTCTCCATTAGAAAATCCTATTTGAATACTCGCGCGGTTTATTGACAGTTGGTACTTGATATGTTGATAAGACTATTTCCAACACATACCTTCATCATTCGCTTGCTGGTCTGTCAACGTGAAGTCGGCAAAAAATGATGATAAGAGCAATAATAACCACATATTCACCAGAACATTGTCAGGTGAGAAGTCAAGGGACTATTAGGCCCTAAAAAAGAAGTTTCTCGTGTTCAAGTAAGCGCGGGCCCAAAAGGCCATAAAAGGGCCGCGCATCTGGTATCGACCACACGTTGATCAATTTGGAGAACAATTTTGTTGCACCACTCTACATTTCCTTTAATTTTTTGAGTATGCACGCTAAGGTGAGCGAGAAAAAAAACGAAATCTAATATTTGAGACAAAAAATGTCACTCTATGTGGCCCTATTAGGCTCTAATAAGATGACTCCGACAACGAAAATCGTGAGCTTAGAATGAACCGTTTAGGCCCGTGACTTTTCCCCTATGTTGATAGGATTTGCTCACAAAGAGGCTGGGCTGAAACGGTACAACTTGGCTGTTTTTTAACCGTGCTTCCTGTTTGTGACCCCGGTCTTTTTTACTGGGCAAGCACGAATAAATTCCACCGTGGACGCCATAATTTACAAGTTCGAATCAGAAAACGAAGCAAACAAACTACAAATACAGCGGAATAGGTTTTTTTCACCTTGGACCAAGCAAATGTGAAAAAATGGAGTAGGTAAAAAGTGAGAACAGATACATGGCTCCGTAACGTAATTATTAACCGATTATGAAGTACTTAGGCATGGTGGCAGTGTCGGGTTTCACTGAATTTCGTTCAGCAAACAGTTGAGTACTTTGACAAAATGAGAGAATTGCAGAGTACATAAAGTTACCACAATTCCGTGTGGTTTATGCGAAAGCAATCTTTTCACCTGTCACAATTATATGTCTATATGATTGGAAAAGTTTTAGACAATGTATTATAGGGGAATATCGTTAATGCTCATACAGTGTGTTCTGGCCTACTACTCTACACGTCCCAACGGTTTCAAGGTTTCGTGATGTACGTAATTGAACGATTGATTAAAAAATGTGTTTTTTATATTATATTCGAAAGAAATAATGAATGTGTCACAATCACACATTTGATCAAATTCAAACCATTATATAATGAAGGGCACAAAAAATTAATGTATTATTTGGGCTTTAAGTTGAAACACTGTATCCACTCACCAACATGATACTAAACTTCCTCCTCAATACTGGAGTTTCCCCCTCGAGGCAGTCATTTCAATGTGGTACTTAGATTATCACATTATCGGTCAAACGTGTGTAAGGTATGGCCGCGCCCTAGGCTCCGCCCCCTTGGCTTCTTCACAGCTACGAGGCACCACGCGGCGACTCTGTTTTTGGTTCGAAAGGGTCAGAAATTGCACGGATTCAGCAAAAAAAAAAAGAAGATTTTTTCCGAAGTTTTTCGTTCATTTGTTGACATAGTACGTTTTCCATTTTTGAAAGGGAGGCGGTCATATCGAGCTTGACGTCAAACAGTTATCTGCCGGTCCTCGTCCGATACTATGATTGAAAGAGTTTAAACACTGGATATTTTTCCGAAATATCTCTTGAACCTGAGAAAACGCTGAAACAATCACATTTCACGTTTCAAAAAATCATAAACAATTAAATATGTACGATTTATTTACAGTATAATATAGACACCACAAATCATACAATTTGATATATACGTTTATTAACATATGGTACAAAAGAATACATTTCTCTGTCGGTCCCTACTTTTATGGGAAACAAGTTTAATCACTTGATGTTGCTTAGAAAATATCAATTGATTCTAAGAAAACACTGAACCCTTTGTATTTCACGCTTCGAAAAATACATGCACAGTTGAATATATGCATTTTATTTACATGTAATACACAATCCAACCCTGCTCCACCGCCACAAGTAGTTCTGCCTCCTCTCTAAAGCCCTCTCTTCGCTGTCCGCTTCGACGAACCCAACGAAGAAGTTCAAAGCTTCGTCCAGATGGAGCAGAGCGCTTTCCTCCTGTAATCAATTCGTTAAAAAAACATAGAAAAAGCTGCAAAAGTAACATATTTGACTGTATTGTAGGTTGTTTCACTTCCTTATAAACCTCTACAGTAATACGCTCAAATTACAACGTAAGCGGATAGAAAACATTGGTATTCTGACATTTTTCATATTAAGAGAAATAATTCACTTCTACGGAAACCTTCTAGGTCTCAATTGTGTAACTAGTAGAGATTAGCTATTACGTTTCTCAGAAACAAAAAGTTTTTGTATATCCCCAGAAGAAAAATGTTATATGAACAGTCTATTACGTTTCTCAAAAAACAAAAAGTTTTTGTATATCCCCAGAAGAAAAATGTTATATGAACAATCTATTACGTTTCTCAAAGAGTACACCCGTGGTATAGAACATTTCGTATCTGCAAATAATGACATTATTTTGCCTGTACTTCCCAGTATCTCGTAGTTCTCCAATTAGGTGAATTCTATATGTAAGCTGGTTGTTTGGTCTACCAAAAACCGGTTAGGTTACCAAGAAACCCGGTTACATATAGAATTGGCCTTCTAATTATCTCAGGTTTACTGAGTTTACCACGTTTTCTGCTTTGACTTTCAACTACTGTAACCATTTGCTTGATCCGTGTGTATGTTACTAGTTGCAATGGTTAGGGTGCTACTATCAGTTTTGCGATTTGGAAAAATCTTTTCTGGGAAAAACGTATGGTATTATCATTTAACTGAGCGCATGGTTCTTCATAGAAGAACTATAAAATCAAAATATTTTGCCAAATGAGAGAGAGAGGAAGAAATAATGCTCCTGCTTCGTGTAATCACCTAAATGACATAATACAAGTTCTAAGCTTTTATGCCGACTATCGAAACTTTATTTCTGTCACAGTTCAAATAATATCGAGAGAGAAGAGAGCGGGTGTGACAACGAGAGAGAGGGGGGGGGGGAGAAAAAAAAAAGAGAGAGAGAGAGAGAGAGAGAGAGAGAGAGAGAGAGAGAGAGAGAGAGAAGGAGGTGAGGAGGAATAAAAAAGAAACCCTGATGACCGATGAACGAGCAAATTCAATCTCTGTAAAAGAATGTAGATAATTTTCGTATAAAAGCTCGAAAACTTGGTAATTGACCAGGAGAGTGTAGGTTGGCATGTGTCCAACTGGCGGTCGGTAACAAAAACCGCAGTTAGACTTTTACCTATACTGGTTCATTACCGACCACCAGCTATACAAATGCCGACCCACACTCTCATCACCGACCGCCACCGACCGCCAGTTGGACATGTGCCGACCGAGCCTGAACCGACCGACCGCCTCTTGGTCGCGAAGCGCTGCGTGTGAGTTGTGTTTCGCACCCATTTTTAGCTTTAACCACAGAGGTCTTCAAATGAAACAGTTTTTTGAAATTTAAAAAGAGAGAAAGCTAGAGATCTATTGAATACAACGTGTGTGAAAAAATTAGAGAAAACGGTTAAAGTTGAAAAAAGTTATGTTCTCGTGTCGTTATGAAATTTTCCGTTGTCCCTCGTCTCGCGTCCCATGTCCGCATAGGATTGAGAAAACTGCCGAACCGAATTGGCTGAAAAATGGCACACGTGTGTGAAACCCAAAGTTAGCTTGACGCCGAAAGTTTGGGGTTGTCACGTTGTGTCTGGCCCTTGGCGCGGGCGCCGGATGGCGCCGTAAGCTGAAAAACATGTGTTTCCATCAGTGAAATGGTTTCAAATTATGCATAGAGGCCCTAATAGTGAAGTTCAACTATTCACCAAAATTTGGTGTCTTGGCTAACATTGGGCGCCAAACGCTGGCGCCCACTGGCGCCAAATGAGAACAACGCCAGCGACGCAGGGTAACGATCGGAATCGTTCACAGAGGTCAGCATTATACATGTAGTTGACAAATGCGACTTGGGTACACACAGTTTTTCGATGGTCATCGGCGCCAAGGTTGAAAATAAGGTCAATCGGCGCCAAGATTGAAATTGAGGTTTCCGAATAAAAAACTATCGGAAGTTGTGCTAATTGGTCAATGTCATTCATTCCAGTTATTTTTCACAAATTGGAGTAACATGTTTTATTATTGGCGCCAAAGGCTGGCGCCCGTTGGCGCCAATTGAGAAAAGAGTTTCTTTGTACTGTAATCACTCAGACTTCACAATGCTCAGATTTCGATAAACGAACCGAAAAAAGCTGTGTTTGTACTATTTCCGCCTATCACGCCAATTTTAGAGATCAATTGGCGCCTTAAAATATTTTGAAAAACCAGGATCACAAAGCGAAGTTTGAAAACTCGAAACTCCGTCCAGATATCAGGATGTTTGATAGTCTCCATTTCTCAAAACTTGTTTCTATTATTCTACTCTAGTAGTCGTTGTACGAGTACAACTGGCAAAAAGAGAACAATTCGTGAAAAGTGGGGGACCAGGAAGTGTGTGAGTTCTGTTCGGTTTCACCGTTTTCAGCAAAAAGTGAATAATACGATGTTGTGAATGGGTGTGCAACAAAAATTGAATAATACATTTGTTTGCACAACGGTTCACAACATTCTTAGGTAAAACCACTATACACTTTCACGTTGAATTAATTTTTTTGTAATTTTTTTGTGAACCGCTGTGTAAACAAATGTATGGTTCAATTTTTGTTGAACACCCATTCACAACATCGTATTGTTCACTTTTTGCTGAAAACGGTGAAACCGAACAGAACTCACACACTTCCTGGTCCCCCACTTTTCACGAATTACCTTTATCTTTGCTTTTTCGAGTGATTAATGTCAAGTGAAACAATAGAAGATTTATATAAAACAGCGATGGGAAGTGAGAGACGATTAGTTTTTGAGATTGAACTTTATGGAATATTAGTAAAAAAAACTAATGTTGAAGAAGTAAAGGTTAATTTTGGTAACTACATGTACAGGAAACACAAAAGAGGTTCAATAAATTCATGAGAAAAATCGTGAGATTGTTTTACACATTTTCATAGTTTCAAAGTTTTTTTGTTTTGGATTCAGATTTTAAATCTGTTTTCTTACTTTTAAACTCTGGGATGCCCTATTCTAACTTCCCGTTTCCAAGACGGTCACGAAAAATAGCTCTGGATAAAACGGTTGAGCCCGAAAACAGGTTTTCCGACGTTTTCATCCGTGAAACGTGATAGGATTTCCCTCCCCCGCAGGAAGAAAGAGCTTTCATTTGCAGTCTTATTTTGTGAAGAGTGGTCCGATACCGCAACCTTTCTACTATTATGTCTTCTCAAACACAAGCCTTAACTGAGCCAATGACAACGACCCTCAGGTCAATTTTATTTATTATTGTTATATTCGTCGAACCAGTCTGCGTATCATTGATCTACACACTCTCTTACTACTGCTGGCAAATAATCAACGACCGCTCGCCCCGCATCGCTCAATCAATCGATCCCTCTGCTGTCAATCCATCATCTCAATCAATCAATAGTCATCTCAATAGTCATCAATAATCAATAGCAATAGTCATCAATCCATCATCTCAATCAATCAATAGCGACTATAGTTTGATGTCGACGCATACCTATTTCACGAACTTCGATCGAAAATCAACGGAATCAAACTACAATCGCAGGGGAATAAAAAAGGACAAATACATTGGGTTTTTTTTCAGGAAGAACAAATCACATATACTCCATTTCATTTATCCTCCATACACCTACAGTACAACTTTTTTTCTCCCAACAACTATTTGTAACTGAAAACTTGAAGTTAACGCAAAGTATTTCCGAAAGCAACTTTCAATTGTTTAGGTTTTGAATGTCTAATAACGATTCGAAGCCTAATAAAGTTCTAATTGCTCATTTATTGATTTTCAGCAATTCCCCGCAAATTGTAGAAGTGACCGACAGTTCTCTGCGTCTGCTGATCTTGGTGAGACATTACGCTTTTCTTATTCTGGGAATTCTATCGAATTTAAATTAACTAAGTTTTTAAAAATCACAGAGTTCATATTAGTCCAGTAAATAATCACGGAATCCTGGCAGAGATGAAAATAGCAAAAAAAAATTCGATTACAAACCAACAAGCACTATTGCCTCTCTACGTTTTCTTCGCTGAAACTTCAGATTTCGAAAATAATTACTCTTCCACCCTTTTCAGGCAATCTGAGCGAAATCGAGGGTAATTTCCCTGACATGCTCGCCAAAATAGTTGAAAGTTGCTAAAAAACATATTGATTAGAAATTATTTTCATCAAATGTACCCCAAGTGTTTCAGTTGGTCCTTTTTGTGGTCGTTGTGATACTGCTTCTTCAAGTCATCACGCTCGTATGTTCAATCGTCAAGAAAAAGACTGGCGCTCAGGTTTGAAGCTCAGGCTTTTTTTTTGAATCCAAAACTGAAGCTGAATCTAAAACAAAAAACTCCGAAACTTTGAAAATTTGTAAAACAGTCTCACGATTGAGACTATTCTCATGAAGTCTTGAGTTTTGAGTTTTGAGTTAGATGAAGTTTTGACCTGAACTAAAGCTAACTGTTGAATGAAATAAACCAGCTACATCGCACAATCTGTTTGTAAACAAATATTTAAGTTCATATTCTTCTTTAGAGTAACGTATTATAGTTGTCGCTTGGGTAAGCTGGGGAATACTGTATATCTCACTTAGTGATGTCTATATTCTTAAAACATTTCTATAATTCCAGTTGCTATAGTGGTTAGCATCCGCGCCTGCCGAACTTCTGGGACCGGTTCTAGTCTCACATGAGACGGATATTGTATAAATTTGGCGTGCACTATATTCAGATGTGGAGTTGAATTTTTATTCTCTCGTTATTTTCTAACTGTCCAAACTTCAATTTTTCAGCCAGCACCCACAAAGGTTGTCGTTGAAGCGAAGCCTGAAAAGAAAGGGAAGAAGAGTGCCGAACAAAGTAAAAAGTGGGTACAACTCCGTTCAAGTCAAGTCAAGTCAAGTTGTTCAAGTCAGATTAGACTCTTCCGATACAATTAAGTGACCACATTTTGTAGTTTATTCGCATTGAACATACAAACAGTAGAAAGCTATAGAGCAGTGGCTGTTTCGTTTTCTACCTAAGTTGACAGCCTTAGTTACTCTCTCTCCACGACTACTCACTTAGTTCACTTAGTTGGAGTGGAGTAGTGAGATGTGGCTATCAAAATTCGCCTTAGTGTGTCGCAGTAATTCGTCAGTATTGATAATTTATTCAGCTGGTACTATTGATTGTTTGTTCAACTCAAGACTATTGATTGATTGTAGATCACTGAAGGAGCAGCGCCAACCATCGAAGATTCTCACTGTGAGCCTGGAGCTAGACGACACTTGTATTCAGGACATGGACAAAAAGAAAAAAGAGGAGAAGAAAAAGGAAATGGTAGGAATGTTTTTTATATTTTAGACTAGAAAACATACACTTAGGACAGCAAACGTGATCCGCTCAATTCGAACGGAATCCCAGCCTTTTCCGGACATAACGACTTGGTAACCGGTTTACCGGCTGAAGAAATAATTCGATTGGAGCTTTGAACAAGCTGCGTACTGTATTTTTGTGGTACACTTTAAATTTGATGAACGGTTGTTCTACGATCTTTACTTTTCAGGTATTTAGTTAATTAGAGGTTTGACGGCCTATCAAATCTCCCGCTGTGTTTGTAGTCTGAGTACGTATGCTAGAAGATCCCGGCACCTCCATCCCATCCTGCGTCTCTCGCTCTCCCTCACTATTTCTTCGTCTCTCACATCCCGGCGGGATGTGAGACCAGAGAACTAGCGTATGTTTGAGGAGACGCAGGATAAGATGAAGGTGCCGGGATCTTTTAGCATACGTACTGTGGTCCAATGGCTTTTCGGTCAAAGGTCGTAAATTACGATGTGTTTGGGAAGCAGAATACAGCAACAATGCGTGACTCTGTATAATCCGTATTGTTTTCAGGAAGCTCTTTCTGTCCTGGAGATGTACATTGACGCCCCGCCGTCCTATGAATCCTCCAAGGTAATTTTTTCAAATGCCGAACCAAATTTGCAAACAAAACCTCTACATGGGGCCACAACTGACAGTTTATGGAAAAGCTACACAGGCACTTAGCACTAATTATCAATCTGTTGGTTGTCTTTTCACATCTACATTCCGGAAAGCGAAATTCTGAGAAAAACACGGAGTTTCGTGTTGTTGAATGCGCACGCGCGTGTTCCAAGTAGATTCTCGAAAGACAAAACTCTCTTTATAAACTCTTTTGTGTTCATCGGTTATATTGATCGTTTCAGAGCCTCACCCTGAAGAACAATTCCACTGTGGAGTCGTCAGTGAAAAGCGACAGAAGCGAGAGTAAGAATGGTTTGTGGCTTTCTTGCAGATACTACTTTCTGTCATTTCGACATTGTTAAAGAAGGACGATTATGTGAACCAATCCCGTATCGGTCCTTCAAACTGAAATTGAAAAATGTATTGCAGTTTAAAGGACTGAAGTGTTGGGATTGGATCATATGATCGTCTTTTCTTGAAGCAGTCTTTTAAGTTTTTGAACAAACCTTTTCCCACTGCATTTATGAATATTTATTTACCGTTCGCAATTGTAATACTTCAAGCGAGGACAACTAAAACTGTACTTTTGTTTGATACTGCTTTGATTTTAGTTCGGTTTCAACGCATATCGGTTAGAATAAGAAACTTGTAGTTTGTTTCCAACATCTGCACCTGTAATTTAATCCCGACGTATGTCAGTTCGAGCACGAAATCGTGTATAGTCTTTTCCATTCCTACTGAGACTCTTACAGTAGGATTTCAAAACTCCAAGCCGCTTTTCTCACTCTTTTCTGATAGGAATTGTGAAGATTTTTGCACCTCATTCTCGTTCTCAGATACAGTAAATATACGAGAGGATTTTTGATGAATTCGATATTCAGCTTCACAACAGTTTTCGGAAAGTTTATGAGGTTACTGTAGGAGTCTCAGTAGGAATGGTGTGAACTATATATTGACGTCGAACTATAGTTCACACCATTCCTACTGAGACTCCTACAGTAATCTTACAAACTTTCCGAAGGCTGTTGTGAAGCTGAAAGTGTAGTTCATGGAAAAGGCTCTGGTATATTTACTCTACCAGCGAAGGAGACTGAGGTACGAAAATCCTCAACTTCTCAGACCAAAAGTAAGTGAGCAAAACGGCTTGGAAGTTTCGAAATCCTACTGTAGGAGTCTCAGTAGGAATGGAAAAGACTATACAACCAACCACGCATATTTGCTGCCCCTATAGTGCGTGCCAAATTCAGTAATATATGCGCCATGTGAGGCGCATATTAGGGCCCAGAAGTTTGGGAGGCGCAGACACTAACCACTATACCAACTGGGCTTATGGCAACATTGTTGACGAATCGTATGTATGTGTTCTTACACAGCACAAAGTCAGATATACAGTATACCCCCGCCTTTCTTTGAGCGTCAACTATATATTATAAACTTTATAGGTGACCTGGACAAGGCTGTCAGTGTTTGTTCCGTGAGTTCATGTTTTCACATTTATTGATTTCTCATTTCATTGTTTACGTTCACTATCTCATGGGGGGGAGGTTCACGGGACTTTTTTTAATGAAAACACGTGAACATCACGTGAGCGTCACACGTTCTTTCACTGATGAATAGAGTATAGTAGTGGTGCATCAAAATGCGTAAGTATTCTCACCAAATAACTTAATAACTAAATAAAACTAAATAAAGTAAATAAATAAATAGCGATTTTATCCCCTATCTTTTTTTCATCAGTTGATAGTGACGTAAAAAGTGACGACAATTCTGACTTCGCATACGACGTAAATTTACGTTTTTCTTCAAATCCCCGAAAACGAGTTTGTTTGAAAAATTTATATTCATTTCAGACCCAGAAATCGGACAAGAAGATTTGAGTTGATTTTCGAATAAATATTTGTGGGCCTATTTTTACAACATACAACAGTGTCCAAAAACTAAGAAGTGCCTCGACTGAAAATGAAATCAAGCACATATTAAGCACACGAATGTAACTGAAAAACTTTTTCTCGTTCTGTGCAGATAAGCGATTTTTCCTGTCTGCAGCTTCCAAAGTTCTCTGAGAGAATCTGAGTAGAGCCTTGTGAGAGTCTGTTTTATGTCAGAACAGTTTTGTTTTGTAAGCATACTGTATAAGTCCCAGTAGGAATGAAAAACACTGTAGCTGGAAAACTCTCTATTCGAGCAAGTGCATGTCATCATTCAACATTTATGCTTCCATCGACCTCGATGCAGTGTAATTTTCTTTGCGATAAAATCATCAAACGAGTGTGCAACGATTTTCTCTCTTTGAACACATGTTTAAGTTCATGTTTAATGCTGGAACAATGCTAATTACGTGTTAAATTCAGTCGATTCTCTCTTTTTTTAAGAGATAAAAACCGAATCGAAAAGACTACTATAAGGTATTATATTCGGAATCAACCGGATAATTTTCCTCTAATGTTGTGTTTTTGCATAGAACGCGCATGGAGCGTGGCTCCCTGGCTAGTATTTTGATTCTACAATTGTGTAGACAGACGAAACTACAAACTACGGGAAACTTGTACAATTGCCCCCCCCCCCCCCTCACCTTACAACCCCGACCCTGTTTAACAATTGCCCCCACTCAATCCAAACCTGTAGTAAAGAAGGACGTTGTACAATCACCCCCTATGGGGTTGGGGGGTGATTGTACTACGGGTCGGATTACAACCTATTTCGGCTCAAGGGGGGGGGGGGGAGGGGGGACAATTGTACAATAAACCCCACTACAGCCATGGTTTCCTAACTTGTTTTACCCTTCTCCTCATGATCTTTCTCTAACTCAACTCCAAATGTTCAAAACAGCTGCTCCAAGTTGTTATCAAGAAAACAATGCGTATCTTCTTTTCTAGTACCAAGATTGCACTATGTTGGACAACTTGTTTATCAACTCAGAATTCAATCACAGCCTGGGATGTTGTGATATTATTGCACATTATTGACTTGATTTTCACGTTTCCGATTAGTTTGTATGAATCAATGCTCCATTTTTGAAATGTTTCATGAAAAAAAGGCAGGTAACCGTCTTAGACTAATGGTAGTTTGTTAAAGTTACAAATATATTGTGGAAGTGTAACATATTTATGAACTGTTTCTTAAATAATTGTTTGTTGGAAAGTGGTTAAAACAGAAACTTCTTCCATTTCTCACCAAATCATAGTTAAAGATTTGTTTTTCCACGCTATCAAGTATTTAGTAGACATGATTTTTAGAGTTTTCAAGACACCTGCACTATTGATTTGAACTGCGTATATTAAGTATTAGTCAATTCCAAAACATGTTCAGAATAATATATTCGACTTATTCGATCGCTATTTTCTGTTCATTCTTAAAGTCGACCGAACACTCGACTCAAAATCGACATATCTATCAAACATCCTGACAACTGAGTCAATGATCTAGAAGATGAAGCCAAACATCATTCTGGTAAGTACTTTCTTCAGAAAAAGTTAACAAGTTAAAATTACAGTGCAAATTTACAGTGCTTAATAGTTGAAGTATTGAAGAAGGTATAACCGCAAAGTCAATGCAGTTACTCTGAGTGTATGCTGCAACATTTCGGCTTCTTCATCCCATCCTGCGTCTCGCGTTTTGCACACTATTTCGCGAGATCTGTATCCCGACTGACTGATGAGAACAGAGGAATAGCGTAGGTCTGAGGAGACGCAAACTTGGTTCGAAACACCGGATGTCAATGAGAATAGCCTTTGATGTGTTCGTAGGTTGATGTAAATTCGAAAATCGTGCTGTGAAAAAACTACAATTGCACACTCGTGTGGGTAGCCGACAACAAAAAACTGAAAGCATTAATTTTTTCATATTTGATTCGCACGAACACTAAATGAAAACAAAAGACATACATGGATAAGAATGCATAGAAGGTTGATATCTGGCACCGAAAAATTGGTGAGCTCAACCTGATTAAGTACCTGGTCACAGTCAGGCCACATAGTTGCCAACTTTCCGTGTTTGAGCATGGTGGGGGTTACCTCAATCTGGGTCAGGTAGTGTCCAGATATAGGTTTGGTCAAACCGTTGGGGACAGCGTACGGTTGATTTGGTAGGGGGCGGGGTTTGGCGAGCAGCCAGCTGATCTGCGTATCTTTGATCTACACACTCTCTCGTCTGCTGGCAAATAACCAACGACCGCTCGCCCCGCATCGCCCAATCAATCGAACCGTCTGTTGTCTTTATGGGGAAAATGGCGACTATAGTTAAGCTCGGAGCTGACCTTTTTAGGAATTTTAGGAGACTTTGCTACGGTGCCTGATCTGGCAAAATTGCGTTGTGAGGAATCAATATCAGTCGCATGGAAATTTATATACACACACAAACTCGACAAGAATAGTATCAATATTTATAGGGTATCCTTGTGCTCACTACTCTGGTTGAGTGTGGAATCTACATAACCTCCACCCTCACAACGGAATGCAAGCTGTACGACGAATATGCTGTGAAAGTGCAAATGTGGCAGGTTTGTTTTGTACGCATGCCGGTCCGACCTTGGATTTGCTAGTCAACGGCAGAGTCATGTGAAACATGTTGAAAACAGCCGAACTCAAAAACGTGCAATGACAAAGTGCACTATGCCTAATATGAATGCTGAATTTACGTAACTATCCAATTGACTTCTAGTATACCACGCGAGACCATATTCAGGTCTGTGTACGTACTGTACTGATAGATGATAAACATGCATTCGAATAATTGAAAGGTTACTGTAGGACGCTGTTGATTGGTGAAATCGAGCATAACTTTATGTTCATGGTTTTGAAGTATTAATGCTTTCGACAATGAGTCATTCAATGAACTTCCATACACATCCCGACCTTTGCATCCCAACCTGCGTTACTTCAAAAACACGCTATTTCTCTGCTCTAACATCCCGCTTGAATATGGAGCGCGTAAGATTTCAGATTATGAAACTTGCCCTTACTCCAATTCATTTGAACTCAAGTCTACTGAACAAATAAAACTCCATGAAGTCGGAAAAGAGTGCGCAGAACAAAGAGACGCAGATTGGGATGAAAGAGCCGGGTGTTCTAGCTTTCCTACTCAGGACGACCCCTATTCCGATGAATCCTACGGTCCGATTCAGAAGTTCAGTTTGAGTCGGCGCAGCAGCTCCTTCAATGTAACTGCTCTCTTTGAAGACGACGGTATCGAAATCCCGCTGGGGATACAAATCTACTACGCACTGTGGCACGATTGTGTGAGTAGTTTTTAGTGAATTCTATATCTAAACGCGTTTCTTGGTAACCTAACCCGTTTTTAGTAATCTTTTTCAGATAACCTTAGTAAATAAAACGGTTTGAGTGTTGGTTTGTAGGGTAACCAAACATTAGTTTCATGTTACCTACCGGTTACTCGTGAATTACCCTCTGATAAGGGATACTGAAAACCGGTTAGGTACCAGAAAACGCGGTAACATGGAGGTTTGTCTACGAATAATTTCAAATAAACTGACAGCGTCTAGTAAAATTCAACACAAACTTGATGGAATTTCTCCCCAAATAGTGTTGATTCACAAGTCATGCATTTCCCTCGGAACAGAGGTATACTGTGACACGATTGTCTGTGACACGATTGTCACGGACTGTGACACGGTTGTGTGATTAATTCAATGTTCTACTCCGTAATTATTCACGTGAAATTCAATTTTCATATTTACAGTTAATATAAAATTCATTAGAGGCAATGAGTGTTCAAACACTCTCTATGAAAGTTATGAAAATCTATTGGGATTGCCGCAAGATTTTCGCGAAGAAACTAATGTAATCATCCTCGATCCCGGTGACACGTATTCATATTGTGGAACCTACCATTTTACTTTCTTCAAAAGTATGAAGAAAGATATTCAATGAAATAAATAACATATGAAGATGATTATCAAAGATAGAACGGACATCGATATTACCAAAAAAGCCAATTGCTGTGTACATGTGACAAAATTCAACAAACAACCAATGAAAACCCATAATGTCATCTCCTAATGACCCTGTGAAACGCTATAACTCTATTTTATTACCTTTGTGTTGTGATTTTCTGCCCTCTTTCATTTTTCCGTAAATCACGATTCTTCACTTGTTTGTGTTTTCCTGATGAAAACTTTCTGCAAAACTTTTCGCAGCTGCTGCATAAACTAGCGAGCACATTACTTGAATGTATATAAACAAATCAACTAACTAATTAAAGTATCGTTCACTTTTTCTTACTCAACGCGGTATCAAATTAATGGTTTTCATGACTTACAATATTTTAGTTGTTGGTCTTTTTTCACTGAAAACTTTCTGCAAGTTTTGTCAGCTGCTCAGTAAAAAACTATCTCAAGCTGGCAATTAAACCACCCCATGTTCACCATCAACGTCCCTATTAGTAACACTGAAACCGCTATAGAAAGTTTAAGTATACTATTAGTATCATGAGTGTGAGACAAATCATTTAATAGAGTGTTGTCGATATGTGCAGCTAACGTGGAAAAAGGCGGAAGGGAAAACTGATTCTGGTACCACTAAACCTAAACATGAGCGCTTCGTCATGGATATTTTTCAATCAGGAATCTTCATTTTTCCGACATTAAAGGAGACCGGAGAGCACCATGGTTTCTCGTAAAGCTGCTGCATCCTACTTTTGATTGGACGCATTGCGTGTCGCGCGGCATTGTCATGTGACGTGGGAGGATCAAACTGATAAACGAGTTATTTCTGCATTATGATCTCAATACAGTTTAAAGCCCGAAACAAAACCATTGCTCAAGTTGCGTTTCTGTCTCCTTTAAACTACAAATCCAAATGCAGTCAAGTACTTCAAAAAAAAGAAGAGTTTGCCTGTGATGTTATACTCCGTAAAAATTTACGTGAAATCAAAATTTTCTTGACAGAACTTTCAACATTTTCCTAGCATTAGTTCTGGAAAGATGTATCTGAACAGAGATATTTTTGGGTTGCGCGAAATTTCCGGGGAATCGAGGAAATTCCTCAATTAATCTCTTTCTGTCTTTTTCGGAGCGAACGCTTATATGTATTCGATCTGCATGCACGAAATATTTTTCCAGTCAGGACTGGAGCATGACGGTATCCATCTACAGTCACAACTGTTGAAGCGGAGAACTACAGAACCGCTTTTCTCCGACTTTTCCCTAACCTTTAGCTTCCGAAACCGCCAAATAAACTTCGCACTTTCACATTTGCATATCATCTAACGTTCGATTAATCTTGCAACTCAACAAGTGTCACGGGTGTGTAATTAGTTTATGAATAAGCCTGCAATTCCAAGGTACGGTACTCAGTTCATAGACTACACTAGAGGCTGGACGACGATTCGAACTGCTGTTATATTTTGAATTGGTGATACAACTTACATCAATACCATATCATACTATGTCGATCTTTCCCACTGACACCTTGGCAGAGTGCCAATGAAACTTTGAGTGATTATTTCCAATCTAAAACTTTCTCCAATTATTTCTCAAATGGAAGATCATTTACGGAAAATTATATGTTTTTGCACTTCTCTAACATGTTGGAAAACACCGCGGAAACCAATTGGCCGGCTGTTAGATTTCCAGTGAGAGACTATATTTGAACAGACAGCGTTTGGTAGAATTTGGTTGTTTTGTATGATTTCTGGTTTTGCCAGAAAAAATTAAAGTTTCAGCGTACTTCTATTTAAATGGACATGGTCAATGAGACAATCGACGCAGCATCAAATTACGAAAGAGCCTTTTGCGCTTTTCTACAGTGTGCGGTGAGTCGAATAATAACCTATGCCAGGGCTAGCGTTTGCCACAGAATCGGTTTCTATGAACATTCAAGCCTTCTTATCTTAAAGTAGGACGATTATGTGCTCCAATCTCGGCGCGTCAGTCCTTTAAACTGTAATTGAAGAATGTATTGCAGTCTAAAGGACTGGAGCGTTGAGATTGGAGCACATAATCGTCATTCTTTAACTTTCTGCTTCCACATACTGCCGGGATAAAATGTGTTTCAGTAATCGAAGTCCTTCCGAAGTAATCCGTCGAATATTCTGAAGACTTCTCCTAATGAATAGTACTTTTTGAATCTTCAGTCTGAAAAACAGTGAAACATTGAAATGAGCCTGTAAATAACTATTATATGTCCTTGTTCAAACCTATATAGAAAATATGATGTTTCGGTTACTTATATATACTGTTAGTCCATTGCACAGTCATGTGAAACATGTTAAACTCTGCAGAAACGCGCAATGACAAAGTGCACATGTCCTCATTAGAATTCTAACGTTTTCACTTGACTATTCAATTTACTTCTGATGTAGATGGCCCGCTTTTCTTCCAGACTGCCATCGTGGGCCTCCTTTCGACCGGTTTCGTGATCATCTTCACCTTCTTCTCCAACAAGTCTCTCTCGTCATTTCATATTATTTGTGTCACTCGATGTATGACAAACTTCACGGCGTTATGGATATACCTGGGTTTCCAACTACCCCTTACCATCATGTGAGATATTTGAAGAATAACGTTTATGTGGACCAATCGCAACGATTCAGTCCTTTGAACTGCAATACATTTTTCAATTGCGGTTTAAAGGACCGTTGACACGGAATTGGTCCACATAATCGTCCTGCTCTAAAGAGTAAATTAGGAGAGTAAATAATGACTAAATTGTAGTTTGATATCTATACACGTCTCAATTCACACAGTTTCTGAGGGCCGCAGAAAATGTTTAGCGGCCTGGAAGAGAGAGTGTGGAGGTCAGAGATACGCAGACTCGAATACCATGTTTCATCGTACATGAATTGCTCACAGAAACATATGCGCCAATCTTCTGCGATGAGCGAACTGTAGAAGTGAGAAAGTATGGAGAACAATGAGGCCGCAGACAGTCTGAGACAGCCTGCGTCTCTCCGACCTGCATACTCTCTCGTCAAGGAAATGTCTGAGGAGACGCACACATCGTAGGTATGGTCAACCACCTTTGTGGCGCGTCTGACGAGAGAGTGTACAGATCAGAGAGACGAAGACTCGAACACATTTACGTGTATGAGTGTCTTGATTCAGGGGAGACGATGTGAGTAGATGGCAAATGGCCAACTACGCGACAACCGCCTGCATCGCCAATCTGTATACCATGAATCAATTCATATGTGTTCTATTGGCCTTCAATCGATTTGTGGCCACTTTTCTCTACAACTACTATGACAAAATTTGTGGTGGAAAACCGACAGGGGTAAGCAAACTACGAGTTCAACGAAAATTTCGCAGAATCGAGAAACTGACGAATGCGCAAGTTTTTCAACTACTGTGCAAGCTTTTTAACTATAGTTCCCGTTTGGAGGATGGTGGGAGTATACTGTATATCTCACTTTTACTGTGTAAGAACACATATGTTATGATTCGTTCTCGATCTCGACGTTGTCATGAGCCCAGTCGGTAGAGTGGTTTACGTCTGCGCCTCGCAATCTTTTGGGACCGGTTCGAGTCTTACATGAGACGGATATTCTTTGAATTTGACCTGCACTATATTAGGGCATTTGCGCTATGATTATTGATTGGACAGCGATCGCGTGCCGCTCGGCGTTTTCCGCTAGAATAACGCTAAGCTTGAAGAGACGGTTTCTTTACTTTGACCCGGTTATCATTTTGACCGGTGTGAAAAACGAATCAACGCTAGTTCAGTACTCTGTATTTTGACTCGAATGTAACTATTTTTATTTTTTGACATTTTGTAGACTAACTGGGTAAATATGAAACTCAGTGCTGGGACTTCCGTATCATTTTGCATTTATTTTGTATTCACACTTTTGAACTCATTTACGATTTCGATAAATCATTCTATTCTATTCTATTCTATTCTATAATTCTAGGCTGTTCTGATTCTTCTGCTGATGAACCAGAGCTATCGCACCTATGTTGCTCTGATAAGTAAGTTTTTATTTATTCAAAGAATAGGAATGAGAGCCTTTTTCGAATAACATGAATCAATAAATCATTTTCTATGAACATTGCGATACTTGAACAATTGAGAAGGCGCCGAAAACCCAATAGACTATCTCCACCACTATCTCCACCGTTTCTCAACACGTTTTATTGTTATCACATGTCGCAATTTACAATACAATACAATGCCAGTTTCATTCATCCTCTGTAACATTAGTGTCGTGTGAAGGTGTTTTTGGCGTCAAAAAGTGCTGGATTTGCCCGGAAGGGGATTTTAGCGTGAACATGTGATTAATTTCGCATCTCTTTGTGAAAATTGTTGCAATCTGAGTGTGCGGAACTGAGTGTAGATACAGCTTGCATTATATCCTGCATTTCAAAGTACATTTGTATGACACATCCCGGGCCGGGTTGGAATGTTATCCCGACCTCAATCCGCTGAGAAATAGCCGAATAGAGCTCGGGATAACATCCCAAACCGGCCCGGGCTGTTTCATGCATACGGTCTCAGGTGGAAAATGCGAAGTTTAGTTGAAGAACGTCTGTATTTTAAAAAGGACAATTATGTGGACCAATCTCGAGTCAACGGTCCTTTTATTGAAAAATGTATCGCAGTTTAAAGGACTGAACCGTTGCGATTGGATCACATAATCGCTCTTCTTTAAGTCGTAAAACGCCCTGTACAGTATTGTTTACAGAAAAAATAAACTTCAATATTTAGACTAGACGCGTTTTTTTAAACTGATTCTGTTCCAGCCCCCTGCCATCTAGCCTACATGGCTACTACATGATTTGGGAATCACGCCCCGCCCATGTTTGTGCTTCTCTCCAAGGTCATCAAGCTCAATACGGGATCTTTCTGCTGGGAACTCTCTGTATCCTGTTAAACGTTCCCACTTTCATCAAGATTGTCGTTCTGTATGTGAGTTTTATCTGTTTTAGGAGCTTCAACCAATCTGTTCGAAGGTTGGACGATGAAGTCCTTGACAAAAGAGTGAGCAGGTCAGCGAGACGCAGACTGTCTTAGCCGGTCTGTGACGTCATATAGTTCCGTGATCGGACGCTTGGGTGGCTGACGAATCGTAGAAACAAGGACTGATGTGTCTGTGCAACTCGGAGCGCCACCTTTCTGTGATTGTGCAACTACAAAAGCGAGAGAGCACGCACGCGAATGAGGCCGCAGATATCTGCATCTCTCTGACCTGAACACTCTCTCGTCGAGCCCGCTCCAAAAGTGGCTGGCCAATTGACTGGGAATCGTCTCAGCGTCCCAGAGAGAATGTAGGTGACGAAACTCATCTACATTGTGTGAGGCGTTAAGAGGGAACCAAGATTTATTGATAATGTACACTGTTCTAACAATTCCTTCATGTTGAAAAAAGTCTGAAATTTCACGGCAGGCTCCTATACTGTCATTGTTAATTTGGAAAAAGGTCAAGACAAGTTTTCTTTGTTTTCTTTGAAGAGAAATTTTTCTTCTGAAAAAGTATTTTTTGTTGATTGGTTGGTTTCAGACAAAAGAATACCACAGCACCAACGACCGAATGAGGAAGAACCTGGCCTTATTTGTTCAGGTGGGATAACTTCTCAAGTAGAGAGCAAACCGAGTATAGTCGTCGCCAACGGAAGAGCGGGAGGGTGCTGTATATCTCAATTTGCTTGTAGGTTATATACTCTCGTAGCGCAGTGGTTAGCGCTCAGCTACGAATCTTTGCACTTTGCTAGCAGGTTCGATTTCGGCGAGAGACAAAATTGTATGAATTCGGCACTCCTTATATAATAATTATTACAGTAAAAGGTAGTTTTGAAAGATAAATATTCAGTTCCTGCTATTTTGGCACGTCTTCCTCGATTTCTAATTTTTCTCCATTTCAAGTTGCAAAACTCACGGTTCCAGACCATTCTGCAAGATGCGCTTTTCGCCATCGACATGGTGTTTTTGATGAGACTCTCCAGACTGTTCACAAATCCGATTTGGTTGTTCACCTCAATGTCCTATACTGGTCAACTCGTTCATACACTCGACAGGTTGGCCAAAAAACTTGCTCTCCGCATAAAACTGAAAGCTAAATGACGTCAAAGTTTTAGTTATCTGGGTTGTTTTTGTAGTTTGATTCCCGCTCATACCGTTATTAGAAATCCGATCTGAGTACGTATGCTAGAAGATCCCGGCATATTCATTCCATCCTGCGTCTCCTCAAACATACGCTCTTTCTCTGCTCTTACACCCCGCCGGGATGTGAAAGACAAGAAACGGTGAGGCAGAGCGAGATACGCAGGATGGGATAAAGGTGCCGCCATCTTCTAGCATGCGTACTCCGGTTATCCTATACTTTTTCAATTAACAAATCGACTTCCAACTATTTCTGTGGGATACGATTTTGTAATGCAAATACAATAACTGATGTCGGCTTATTATGCTCTGATAGGTTTTGAAACGCACATATCTCAATTTCAGCGTCATCATGATTAGCTTTTCCGCTGATATGAGAAAAGCGATTCGTGGTAAAAAGGTAAGATTTCAAGTTTTTGATAAAACAAAATTTTCTTTGCGAGAACAATAATTGAAGCAACTCTTTCTTGACTTATTCTGTTTGAAAAGCTAAAGTATTTGCTTTTTTTCAACTATAATATGAACAACGTGTACAGCCGGTCGCTCATTTCCGATCACATCGTACCTCGATGGGCTTGTAGTTTGATCGCGGCATTTCCTTATAATCATCGTCATCGGAAAGACGGGAGGGTACTGTATATCTCAATTTCCGCTGTGTGCGGACACATGTCTCTGATTCCACAGCTTAACGGCATCTCTTCTCGTAGCGCAGTTGTTAGCGGCCTGCTTCGAATCTTTTGCTCTCCGGTTCGATTCCGGCGAGAGACAACTAGTTATAAATTTGCCACCCCCCCCCCCCCCTCCCTATAGCGTGATTTTCCAATCAAAGTACAACTGTAGTTTGTTCATATAGTTTTCCCAATCCCACTGAGACTTTGGCAGCGTGCCATTGAAATTTCGGATGAATATATTTCGTAGAAATGAAGGTTTTATGAGAAGAATTTTCACCTACGTACTGCAGCATAGATTAGCTACCGCTAAGAAAAACTTTAAATATTTTGGACAACATTAAGATGGTGAAAAGCAGCCTGGAAATTTTGTTGGCACATTGCCGAGGTCTCAGTGGGAATGGTAAGAACTATACCTATACTTTCCTATTGAAATTCCATATAGTAACACCACAGATTCTCCACTCTTCTCCGGTTTTCTTAAAATCAACTTTGTTTTTCAGAAAACTACTGGTTCAATCAACAATGCTTGGTCGTGATTCGAATGAAAGCCAATTACTGTATACACCGTTTTCTGATGTGGAATCGTGACGTCATCATTTTGTGCAGTTTTTGAGGTGTTAAGACGGGCTCTACGTTGTAGCATTACCACTTAGTGGAACTTCAACCGAATCTCTACATTATTTTATAGCTGTTCGGTAATTTTCTTGGTGTAAGTTCGAACAATCTTAGTTAACAAGTATGGTTTATCGTTGTGTTTCTCTATATATTCTTTGAACACTACTAAACCGTGTGTAGTACTGTAGTTCTATGACTTTGTATGATATTGTTATAATTAATAATAAATGGAAAGTTTATTAGTGAATCGACTTTTTGAATCAATCGATTAGCACAGATTGCATGCCCTGGGGCAATACTGTCTCTTCTGAGCTTGTGTGTAGAACGCGTTTGAGCAGAATTGTTTGGAGACCCAATTGGCACAGCTGGAAGAATAATTCATTTCATACTCATCGAACAAATTTCAATTCACAAGTTACTGGAAATCGAACACCGTATACTTCAATTGCTGCTGCACTATGCGTTCTCATACTTACTATATGGGAGTATGGCATTCTTCTTCACACCGGAGAGAAACTCAAAATCTCATGAAGCTGTTGTATTATACTTTTGGTACCTTCCATGAGTTCTTTGATATATTCCTAATAATCAAGGTATTCATTTCTTCTACTTTTTAATTTTTTCTAGCATTCTATTTCTGATGAATCGGAGGTCCGGTCTCCTTTAAACAATTGTGTCCGACTTACTTGGCATTATCGGGCGGAAGAGTACATGTCGCCACTGCTGCGAGAGTGTTAACTGAAAGGTTATAGTAAACATTGAGAAATAACGATTTCAAAGTAGATTTTCGACTCTTTGACGGTTGAAACGTTCTTATATGTGGAATATCAACTATAACCCTCATTTCTCCAATAAATAACGTGTACGACCGTATCGATTTGGCGCCTATCAGTTGGCAGTAGATGCGGATCGAAATTGTATAGAAAAAATGCAGATCAGCTGATGATGAACCCAGATCACTATTAGGGAGTGTCTCGAGGGTTTACTGTAGCACAAGGACTCACTGTACCGTGTACGAAACGTTCACAATGCAGCTGCAATAACTTTGCCAAACTAAACTATACAAATTCACATATTTTGTGCTTTCGCAACCCCAAAACCGTTCTGATCTTCTTTTTTTTGTTCGATCCCGTGGCCACTCGGTCGACATTCGTCATTGAAGGCGTCATCTGAGATCAAAGTACAAGGATGCATTAGAAACTGTACCTGCCGTGCCGGTGGAGCTGGTGGAAGAGCAGAGTCCGCAGGTTCGTTTGCAGTTCGTCTAAAAAGTCGAAATTGCAGTTATTTTCCCAAAACAGCTCAGAGAATCGTAGAACATTGTAGAAAACCACCTGTGGCCGTGACTTCTGCATGTTCTCGGGAGCGTTTTTGGCCTCCCGGGTGCGAAACCCCCAACCTATTTTGTGCTTTCAGAAGCCCGAAACCGCTCTCGGGAGCATGAAAAATATTGGTACATGCGGGTAGCATGCATGTCACGTGTAGCCACTCTGAAGTTAAAAATCGAGTTGTTTACCGAGGTTCGCCCCACCAAATTGGTCACTAGTTGATATCAAGTTGTATAATCAAAGATTGGCGCACATTATTGTGTACCAAGTTGTTGGTGAACTGTCTGAACCTTGGATCACTGAATGCACCCTGGACGAATCTGTCTCCTGATGTCAATCTACATACCATCAAACAATAACAATACTCCCCTGAGCTCCCCTTTCGATTCTTCCGCCTTCATATTTCTGTCTGATACTTTTTTCCTATAATTGAATCACGATTCAATAAATATTCTTATTCTTATTCTTATTACAACTTGGGTTTTCGCGGCGAACCATGGTAAACAACTAGGTTTTCAACTTCAGAGCAGTGGCATCATACCACATAGTCATGTAGAGGTCGGGCTCAACCTCATCAAGGGGATCACCCCCCGACCTTTTATATTTCACACCATTCCTACTGAGACTCCCACAGTAACCTTACAAACTTCCCGAAAGCTGTTGTGAAGCTTAAAATGTAGTTCATGCAAAATACTCTCGTATATTTACTCTACGTGAGAAGGAGAATGAGGTACTAAAATTCTCAACTTCTCCGATCAAAAGTGAGTGAGCAAAACGGCCTGGAAGTTTCGAAATTTCACTGTAGGAGTCTCAGTAGGAATGGAGAAGACTATAGTCGCCCGTTCTCTGTGTTCAAGCGTTGTGTAGATTATCACCGCGTGAGACATGTGGTGATCAGGTACCGCTCGAAGATGAAGTTCTCATAAAACTTTATGCCGGCTTCGAAAACTAACGCAGTAGCATGCTCACAAAAATAATAGCTGTACCACTCATAAACAATGTAGTTATGATATAGTTTGTTAGTTTATTAGAAATACAACTGTGTTTTCTGATTCGTCCGAAACTGACCGCCACAAAAGATTCGAGACCAATTGTCGAACAGTAGGACACTTGACATTCGGGGATCACGTCCACGCATTCTCCTTAAGAGTATGTTATTGATTTATCAATCAAAATAAAACCATTAATCGTCAACCATTAATCACACCGCCACCCACTTTATTGTAAACTCAATTCAAATTGAAGGCAATTAAACCACGTTAATGAACACTGACAGCAAATGTTCCGAGCGTGAGGTCAAAAAGTATGAATCGGTTTCGAAGATTGAGATTCTGGGATAGAGAAGTGAGATGTCACGTATGAAATGGTGTTTTATGATTGAACGCGGTACTCGCACCCAAATCCCACTAACTCTCTAAACATAGCCCGCACGCAGCCGGACAGTCCTCGGCCAGGATCGGTCGCCAGTTTGGGTCGTTGCACATCAGACTGGTCACGGTGGCACAATTTATGCGGGGGGCTGGAAGAAATGTTTGTAGTTTGTAGTGCGATATCAACGGAATCTAACTACAGACACATTTAGATTGGTGAGCAGGAAAGAGAGACACAATGGGCGAGGGTCTGTGAAAGAGGTTTGTAGCTTGTAGCTTGGTCTGGACGGAATCAAAATACAAACAGAGTTGGAAAGTCGGAAACGAGGCGGGGGCTCGTCAACTGAATCCGTCCTACCACCGCTTTGAGTTATGAATCTATAAGTTTCGGTCTCTCGCCGGAATCGAACGTGCGAGCAGGAATTTCGCAGCAGGGCGCAGACCACTGCGCAACTCGAGCACATAATTACCCAGCCTAGGAGTCGGAGACATGTGTGCGTACACAGCGTAAAGTGAGATTTGAAGTACCCTCCCGCCTTTCCGTTAGCGACGACTATAAACAACCAACAATCAGCATCCGGAGAGTCGACCGTGAGATCGAGGGGACCTCTCGATTTTGATCTAGATTATGAAATGTTTTTTCTGTGGCTGGCCAATTGCAGAAAATTGGCACCCGTCGTTCTGAGACGTGTTAGCAAGCGATGAATTATGCTCTGTTCATCTTCATATGTTTTCACTCTTTTTCGCTCTCTCTCTCTCTCTCTCTCTTCTTTTCTCTCCATCTTGTTCACAAGAGAGAGAAGGAATAATCCTTCCATAACAACCAACCATCAGCATCCGGACAGTCAAATTTGGGATCGAGCGGTATTTCACAGCAGTAGTCACAACGGGCCGGACACGACGCGATGGCCATCTGCTTCAGATCCTCGTTGAACACGACCACCCCGTCCGCGTTTTTTATCTACAACAAATACTAGTTCTTACCACTGTTGTCATTTAATCTATGCAAAACAAACTTTATATTGTTGAAATATAGTTTATTCAACATACATCCTACCCCACAACACCATAGAACTACCGAATTTTTTTGCTCGGAAAACATACACATTTGGGCATTTTTGGCGTAAATGCTCTTGAAAATGTTACCAAACTTCGCCCTCGATTCTGATCCTAGATTACAAAAATGTTTCAAATGTTTTTTGATAAAGCTGAAGTTGACATTACAGAGCAGTCATTAAAAAGTTTGAATGTAAAAACTTAAAAACCGAGTTGTTTACCAAGGTTCGCCGAAAACCCAAGTTGTAAATCAAGAATCAGCCTTTTTAGCGAGAGATTAGTGCACAATTGTGCACTAATCTTTGATTTCACAACTTGATATCAACTAGTGACCAATCTGGTGGGGCGAACCTTGGTCAACAACTCGGTTTTTAACTTCAGAGTAGGCGGTTTAGCGACATGCAACGGGGTTGCATGCAACCAAAATGCAACCAGGTTACATGTGTACGGAACTATTGGTTGCTTTCGAATGCAACCAAATTGGTCTGCAGTGAGACTTTTTGGATATGCAGAGTGATTTTGGTTGCATTTGAAAGCAACCAATAGTTTCGTACACATGTAACCTGGTTGCATTTTGGTTGCATGCCACCCGGTTGCATGTGTAATTGGAATTTACCGTACCCCAAAACAGTTGTCATATCTGTCAGGAACGTCCGTCTGGTAGTTGTACATACTCTCACAAACACTGTCGGGCAGGACATTGTCGCAAGCACGTGCTGAGGGAGGAATCTGAGAAAAGAGACAATAGACAAAGCGATGAGGTGGTTAAATAAATCTCAATTGTAGTTTGAGCTCGATACGCGCCGTCATTTACAAATGTTGGCCATGGGATCAAACTACAAACACAGTAAGTGGGCGACGATTCAGCTAAAATGCGTTAAGCTACTATCTAATACTCAAGTAAGAACTTCAACTGATAGTTTATAACCTCACAATAGATACTTTGTATGGATAAAATATGATTGGTCAAATTTAAAAGAAAATCACTCATACAGTTTTTTATAAGAGACATAAGCCCGAAGTGTTTTAGCTGAATCGTCGCCCACTCGCGGGATAGCGCCTCTCTTGTACATCGTACAGCTTCGTCAAGAGCCACGTATGCCTTGACGCGACAAATAGTTCTAGTGTATTCTCTGACTTTTTTAGGTCGAACGCGAACCTTGCCAATGAGGATGCTAAGAACACACTGCATTAACTGCAATGAGTCCAGACGAATCCTCTGAATTGGTTGAAATATTGGATTCTTTCTAAAACAGCCGAAAGTAGCGCAATTGATGAAAATATGAACTAGAGAATAAAACCAACTCACGTCGCCATTCTCATCCACACAAACTGGGTCAACTATGGCCGTCGAGAACTGGACAACCACGGCAAAAACTACCACCAACAGCATTTTGAACCTGAAACATCGACCTAATAGCGTTCGCGATTCTCAGAGCAAGCCGATACGGGTTGCACAATGTTTGTACTTTGATCTCACTGTTATAGCATGAACGTGTATCGAGATCAAACTATAGGATTGGTCACTATAACTAGTGTGCTAGAGTATATATCCCGAAGAGATAAGAGAGGAATCGCTCATGTTGCAGGAGACCCAGGTTGGGATCTAACAGCCGGCATTTGAATCCTATGGTTTCCAGTTCTCTTACAATTCGCAAAGAACGGTTCTCGCGTCAGAATAGATTCCCTAACCTGGGTCAGTTATAATATCGGTTAGTTCATCTTAGAAGTGGCTTTCCTATCACAATTTGCTACGGTACAAGGTAAGAGCGAAAGTTGTTTTCAAGCATGACTTCGAAAAGGAAAATCCCAATAAAAAGTTGCTCAATGATTGTTGGCAGCTGCAGCTAGTTTAAATATCCTTTACTACATCCATAAATGTTTGAACATCCTGCCCAAACGGCAACTGAATCAACTCATCGGCAGCAAACTTTTGCTCGATCTCTTTGCTCTGAACATTAACAAACACTGTTGGCACCACTTTTTGTGTGTTGCAACATTGAACAGAGATACTGTATTCACAAGTTTTAGTGTGCGGTAACTTGTGACCTATCATGTATAAAGAATACGCAGGGGCGCTTTCATACCTAATACTGGGGTCACATTTTAATTTTTCAAAGATAGGACAGCGTAGAAATGTGTCGAACGCCACTTTTTTATGCTGAACCATCTGTTCACATCATTCGATGAGACGTAGGTTGGGATCAATAGGTCGAGATGTTCCTGCAATATGGCATTTAAGAACATTCGAACCTGTACAGTTACAAGTTCACGGAGTGAAACAAAATGTTTTGTATGATGATGACCGCCTCGTGAAGAGGCGAGGTGGATAATTATGAAAATACAAGTTTAACCTGACTGTATGTGAGCAGAACCTGGCCAGAGGTCGAATTCACGTATACTTATACCCACTGGCATCGTGCCAAAATGTTTTCCGAGAACTTCTTTCATTTCCGTGTTTCCAACTTCACTTCCGATAACAGAGATTAGTAGTTTTTTGGAGAACTGGATGAGATGAGATGGATGAGTGGTGAAACATCTCAGAACGAGTGGCGCCAATTTTCTGCGATTGGTCAGCTACCAAAGCGAGAGAGTATGCAAGTCAATGATGCCTCAGACATCTGCGTCTCTCTTACCCACACACTCTCTCTCTCTCAGCCAATAAAAAAGTGGCTGGCCAATTGGCTGGGAATTGTCTGAGTAGCCTGGAATATGAATTGGCACGCTGCCAAAGTCTCAGTGGAGATGACCGAATACATTACTACCACGTGATCCCAATCAACACGCCTCTAGACAGACAGAACTAGAATACAGCTCCCCAAAACACAAAGTTCCCGGTCTGCTCTGATTTGTCTCTGATAACTTTGTATTTTTATTATTTATAATGAACGTATTATGTTGAAACACAGTACGTTTTGTGATTTCCTCTGCAAAACCTATGTCATTTGCAGATGAACAAACACTGCTGTTCAAATTAAAGCATCCGTTGCCAAAGTTTTTCGGCAAAGTTTGAACGAGTGAGCAAATAAATGTCCTAATATAGGGTGTGCTCTTTCTAAAACAGGAATGTACGGTGCAGGATGTATGTTGACATATCCCTTTGTATTTGTAGTTTGCTCCGGATGTATTTGGTCGAACCTCAAACTACAACGGAGATTGGGTCACTTTCTGTGACGATTGTTCAAACTATAGGGCGGTTTTTCCATGTGTTTTATGGGTTTTCAGAGCTCTTCCAAGTATTTCTCAGTTTCCGAAACTTCACACGTTTCTTGCCAGTTTCCAAGACCGTTTTCAGGACTTTTTTCTTCACCGAAAAGTCATTTTCGGCTTCATTCTTGGAAGTTCTCGGTTCGCGTGCGGTTGATTCTACTACAATGGGAGACCAGCAAGAAGGAGGTTGGTTTTGTAGGAAGTGACCGAAGATTTGTTGTAGTTTGATCTCAAACCCCGCCCTTTGTTCCGAATTCCAACTGAAAAGCAACTAGATCAAACTACAAACACAGGTAGAACAACATGCACCGTAGTGGGTGGCTTTGAAAACAGCGAATGTGAATGTAGAATGTTCTGTGTCGAACTGTTTTTTAGGTGAGTAACACACATTATCATAGTCGACACTATTTCTGCTGAGACTCCTACAGTACACATTCATTTTTGCAATAATTGTTTCCTGATGCGAAATGAATCTCTGTCGGTAACATTTTGGTACACTCTTTGCAATATGGTAACAGAATTATCTGTCCGAATCGTAGACCTTTTTGATAACAATAGTGTAACTTGAACGTCTGGAAAGTTTTGTATTCCTACTGTAAGGAGTCTCAGTAGGGGTGAAAAGACCATACTCACGCTAATCAACCCTTTTGCAATCATAGCATGTTGACCTTTTTTGAGAATATGAGTTCTAATTTTTATATCATTTTTCAGGAGGAGGAGGGTTTGGCTTCCACCGAAAACTCGCCTTCAAGTTCCAGACAAAAGTGGGCAATGTGGAACGGACCGAGATGACACCACAGTTCCAGGCGGTACGTTTTCCAATACGATCAGGTTGCTCTATCTCGCTGTTTTGTAGTTTGATCTCGTTCTTTTCCGGTCAAAATTTGTATATATATATCGTACGGCGACGACATCAAACTACAACAAAAGTATGTAAATTCGAATAATTTCCACCCATTATTCCGAAACATTGTGCCCCACTTCATCGGGGAGAGACTTCGTTCTTTTTGGTTCGTATTCTAACAACAGTCGTAACAACACGCGAGTAAACCACATTACCTTCTACTTTCTTCAAAAATCCTTTTTCGATCGTCTCCAAGACGTCATGTCTCCGATTTTTCACTTTGTAGTTTTTCAGTTTGATGTTTATCGTCGTTTCAAACTATAAATTTGTGAAACCCCAAATTTCCAGGATATGAAAGCCTACGATGACTACAACCCGGCTACCGCCAAACTGATCAGTCTACTGGAGCACATTTACCAGCCGGACGAGTCGCTCATCGAACCAGGGGTATAGTTCTTGTCTTCTCAATGTGTATCCCTACAGTAGCAGGGGGCGTGGCCTCAATTTCTTCCTAAGCTTAGTCGACGGAGCATCACAATTGTCTATGTGGATTGCCATTTTGAAAATTTTGACTCTGAATGCCCAGTGAACCTGGGGTATATTCCTCGTCTTCGCAATACGTACTCTTGAAATGAGAGGGGCGTGGCCTAAATTTCGTTCTAGTGCGTTCGCGTTCTTGTTTTCTCTGTGAGTATATATTTTCTTTTAACCTTACTATTTAAGTCATACATACCTGAAAACTAACGTTCAATGCCAAATAAAACTAGTGACTTTCAGTAAAATTGGTTATGTTTATCAATTAGAGTTGAAAACTCCAATTTTAAGAAAAGATCCCTTTTTCGACGAAAAAGTAATTTTGACGAGTTCCAGAAAATCGAGACTCTTCCCGGTCAGCACCCTCTGGAGAAGGTCAAAAAAGCATTGGACGCGTTTGAGGTAAATTTAGACATTTCTTCATTGTAGCTTGATCTCGTTTGATCTTTTGATCTCGACATACCAAATCTTTGACTAAAAAGCAACGCGATCAGACTACAAACACAGATATAACAAAATACGCCAAGTAGGAGGTTGATCCAAAAAACGATACCTTGATCCCTATAAAATTTCTTGAAATTTTGGTTTTCATATCTTTCGCTTACTTAGCCCGCGTTGTCAACATTTCGTCACCGTTTTGCATAGCAGAAACTAAATTTTCTCAACCTAAGCGTCCCTTTGGCACCGAATTTGGGCAAGATTCTCTCGAACTTCTTGTCTTCTTGAATTTATTGCTTATTTTCAGAAAGTGATTCCGTCTGAAAAGGCGTCGAGTATTCGAAAAGTGGGTAAAATGGTGGAATCTGCCGCCGAGAAAGTTCGACCATTTCAGGTATGCGTATGGTTTGTAGTTTGTACTCAAGGGGTCGGTCATGATTTAGTAGTTTGATCTGAAGAACACTCAATTGGGCCAAAAACGAATAATGAGACTATAAATTGGTTCTGGAGTTACTTTTTCAGCAAACAACGCAGCATAGGGTAAAAGTATCTAGTCGTTTGCAGACAGCATTTAGATTTAGTATTTGAAGCAACAAAATGCCTACAAACTACAACTTCTTGATTAATCGATAATATTCTTTTTCAGACGAAACACCGACAGCAGATTCCGCATTTGCGTCGATTCACTGTCATGGAGTACAAGAACATGGAGACGGCTAGGGAGCAGTTCAACAAGTTTGTCGACATTTCAGTTTTTTTGTGTTTGGAACTTTGTTGTCTCAAGTTTGTTGACAAAGAAAAGTATAGTCTGGAGCACACATACAGTTTATAGTTGATATAAGTTCTTCTTAGAGTCCTACAGTACATTCTTCTGAATTTCCAATGATCATTTCCTATTGCAAGCTGAGCCAAAAATGTTCTCCAACACTATTTGTAATAAGTGATCGGGAAAATATCGACCTTTCCTATTGCGTTGACGTAGTTAAGTCGAACCAAAAATGAAGGATGTATGCAGGAGTTGGTAGGATTGAAGAATACTATGATTCCCACTTTCCCATGTTAGTTTGGGTATTTATGGGTTATGCTCAGTCGAATGTTTCAGTGCCCGAGACGTGATGGACGCCGCCAAACACGAGGTGAAACAGTCGAAAACGACGGAGCAGATTGAGAAGAGAGCCATCATCTACCAGCAGCACGTGGAGGTTTTCGACGGACAGTGCGATAAGGTTCCTTTCCATTCCTATGCGATACCGTACAGATCGAGTATCGAGTATCGAGTATCGAGTATCGAGTATCGAGTATCGAGTGGTTTGGTAAGAAACCGAATCCGTCCTCACACCAGCGAGGAACCAAACCAAAGCTACGTAGTCGACACAGTTTGTTAGACAAAGTCTAAATAGTTGTTCCAGTTTGATATCGATCCACGCTTTTTGTACAAATTTCGACCAAATTAAACTACATACACAGCGCGGTGGGACCACATACACCGTATAGGGTCAGTTTAGAAAGAGCGAACTCTGTAGACTATTTTCATTTCCCCCACTATAAAGAGCTCCACTTTCTAAATGTGCTCATCATCAAAAATACGCTACCGCAACTAACAACTCCTTCACAGAAGTTGGAAATGGGATGATAGTCTCCTATTGGGTACTTCTAAACATCCCAGGGTTGACTTCTACAAGATGCACTCAGCTGTCCAATTATTGTACTGTAACTGAGATATGACGCATTAATAACAAGCCACCATTACAAACGTTCTCCCTAGTTTATAGTCACAAACTCACTGGGAAAACTATAAAAAAAGTGTTTCCAAAACCTTCCCAATTATTGTATTGTAACTGAAATTGAACCATTTCCCGATTTCAGATGATGAAAGTGCTGAGCGACCTGCCCAACATCAAAGCGGACCACGGAAAGGAGGTTCTCCACTTTATCGCAGTCCACAAGGAGTACCACAATGTTATGGCCAACGCCTTCAAATAATCGATAATCTACATTCTAACCGCCGGGATTTCGCCCCAATATTCACTTTTTTCTATAGTCTCCTCCATGCGGTTTTAAGCACTTACAGTATGAAACGTAGTTAAAAGCGTTTACAAACGGGCCAATTCTAACTACTTGTAGTGAACTTTATACTGTAACTGTCGACACCCGCTTGGAACAGACTATACTCTGGCGCTTCTCCCAATTCCATTCATCATACGTATTTTTCCACTGCATGTACCATAAACATAAAGTTGATCTGTTTTGTTTACATATGAAAGGCAAATTCAAACTTTTATGATACAACAAAATACCTGTAAACCAATCAGAAACACCAGAAATCATGAAATTGAGTCAGTCGATACCGGGCCATCTATCAAAAGAAATGACACGTAACATAGAGCCACCATAACTGAAACAGATCAATAAAAGTATTGATTGAAAAAAATCATTCAATAAATCTTTGTGTGACCATCTATACAGATAGCCTCGAGCAACATATTTCACTGTTGCGGGGTCATATTACATGTGCTCAACGAAATTGTATAAATGCAACGGAGAGTTTCATGTACTTCATGAGAGATTATTCAATTGAACAATGTAGTTTATATTTCTATGCCATGAACAAACCGTGTGAACCATACATTACTTTCGACACAGCCCAAACCACAAGATGGTTTTGACCTTCTCCACCTTAGTGCGTGAAACAATTCAATGTTTGGCATCCCCCGTTACTTTAGATTTGAATATTATTAATTTTATACAAACTCAAAATCTGATTCAGTTGTGGCTAAACCGGAAAGTTGCGGTCTTTGATGTGAATTCAGATAAAACTAAACGTTTGGTATAATTTCATTCTCAGCGCGCAAAACAACTTCCTGTAAATTTTGAGATCTGTTTTTAATTTTAACATTTACAATTTATATATAAGCTCAAAAATCTGGTTTAGTTGTGGCTAAACCGGAGAGTTGCGGTCCCCGGTCGCCGCACGTTCTAATTCACTTGGAATCATCGCCCGAACTCATCACCACCAGATTATCAAATCAGAATTATCCTGACTGAAGACAAATTAGGTAGTCGGCTGGCAGGCGCATCCCGCGGTGCGCCGTATCTAGTACAGGTTGCACGATTGCGGTGATGACCCGCGAATATGATTGAAACAATGCGAGTTCAATTGAAAATTGAACTATGAAATCCGTGAAAATAAGAATAAGATACGATGCATTCGACCAATCACCTTTTTAAAAATACAGAGCAAACCCCGTTGATTCACTATTATCAATGATAGTTTAATTTGAAACTATATTGTAAACTGGATGTGTTCCATTTTGTTACTTAACTTGAGTTTACATAATGTTTGAAATTGTATATTTCCCCAATATTACAAGTTTCGAGATAGAAAAACGTTAGTCGGACATCTCAAAACAATCAGCTATTTGATTAGCTGTGTAGGGCAGGCTGTATGAAAGAGGTGGTCATTAGGCGCCATGAACATAAACTGTACTGAACTAGTATACTTTCTTTCTTTGTAGTTTGTAATGTCACAATATGAATTGAATAAATTCTGCACATCTTTAAATCCTACACTGCGAAATTTAGTTGAAAAAATTGAGTTTTCGTTCAGCGTTTGGTGTAGAATCTGTTGAACGCCCATAAAATAGTCAAAGACAATTAGAAAAACTGTACCTCAGTATTTTCTCTAACCACGAATCGAAAGTATAGGCTTTCGTATAAGGTTCTGAGCTGCAATTGTAGTTTCTTAGTTCTTAGACTTGAGTTTAACTGTAGACTCGTCAACTCTTTTAGACGTTATTAGCTTCACGTGTGACTTGCGGTCACGTGGCAAATGACTTACGTCAAAGAGCGAGAAAATAAAAAAATAAAAGTATATGTGTGCTCAGAATTTCCATCATTGTGTGTGTCGTGTTCATGCGAACCTTGCTGTTTCTCCCTCCCTTTATCAGTAGTTCACTATCAGTGCCCCCCTTTCTTTTCTTTTCCCCACCCTAACCATGAAAGTATGACAGATGAAATGTTCTTTTCAGTTTGTTATCGTTTTTCATTCATCATTGTTGTGTTCATCATTACTACTTGGAACTCTTTTTGTATGTGTTTCCTGATACGGCAAATAAGGCTTCAATCAAACTTCATCTGATTTCGTTTAATACACCCTTACAATTTTCTCTGTGAACTCTTCCAACGTTGACTAGAGTCTAGGCGGCGTAGCAATCCCTCCAATCTCACGAGAAGTTCATATCCGTTGCTCATGTGATACTTCATGAGCTACTTGTGAACTCTTAATGTTGCCGCATAGCAATCGATATAATCTCATAAGGAGCTCATGTGAATAGCTCATGAAATGTTTAAGGAATCGCTACGCGGCCTGTCACTTCACGAGAAACAGACTGACGCTGCTGTGATTTTCCTGCTCTTTTTGTAGTTTGATTCCGGTTATTTGGGGAAATCGTATATATTCAAAGACCCAACTACAGCTCTGAGTCAGTCGTTACGTTGGAGAGTCATTTCATAATCAAAACCCAAACACTCACTCTTATCATTAAAATATAAATTCTGTTTAAATGAAATATAAATAATATCCAGACAAATTATAAACAGTGTTGCAACTGTGGACATGTTTTAGAGTTAGAATTAATCTTGTTATTTAATTTAAACTTTTAAAGAATGACGATTATGTGCTCCAATCTCAACGCTTCAGTACGGCAATACATTTTTCAATTGCAGCTTAAAGGACTGACGCGCCGAGATTGGAGCACATAATCGTCCTACTTTAACGTGAAAAAATTTGAAACATCAGGCCACATGAAAAACGCATCAAGAATTTCCGGGATTCTCTTTTGAATGTTTTGCAGCCAAACAAAAGTGTTTCATATTCATATTCTTGATAAGACTATTTTTACACTATACGAGACAATGTTGAACTATTTTTTTTCGTTTTCTAGACAAACTGTGTTTTCTTATGATTTTGAACGGAAAGTACATCATTATGGGTCAGAACGTTTCAATTCTTTTCGCACTTTTCGAAAAAAAAATGAAAAATCAAATACAGTTCTTTAATCTCTGAGCCCATTTCATGTTTTTTCTAGTCTCTCAGAACAACGTAAATGAAACAGAATAGTTCAGAATGTCACCCACGTCTAACCCCAGTAGTGAAAGTAGTCCGAACACTACTAATCCTAATACTACATCTACGGCTGCCCCAGCAGTCACAACTCGACACCTCATCACACTACAAACTACAACCACATCGAATTCAGGTAACTTTCACCTGCATATTTGTAACTACTCGATTACTAGCAGTCATATGTGCGATCATTATCATTCGTCTGGAAACTAAACTCATGGGCTCATGGTAGAGTGGTTAAGGAATTGAATTGAATTGGAATTGGAATTGAAAAGAATTGAAAACCAATTCCGAAGAATTGAATTGAATTGGTTTTTTTGCACAACCAATTCCAAAGAATTGAATTGAATTGGTTTTTGTGTAAAACCAATTCCTTAGAATTGAATTGAATTGGTTTCTCTTGAAATTCAGAAAAATTTGAATTGAATTGAATTGGTTTTTTGGCGCCGGAAAAGAATTGGAATTGAAATTCGGATATTTTTTTGAGAATTGGTTGGAATTGGAATAGAATTGAATTGGTTTTGCGTCATCGGAAAAGAATTGGAATTGAAATTCTGAGATTTTTTGAGAATTGATTGGAATTGGAATTGAATTGAATTGGTTTTTTGGAATTGGTTAACCACTCTAGCTCATGCTATGAGTAAAACGTGAGACGGCCGCGACATTGTCGTTGCCGTCTCAGTTTTAACTGTTGTTTATCAGCCTGCGTCTCCTCAAAACATATGCTATTTTCATCAGTAAAATTTGTCACGGCAGCGACATTGTCGTTGCCGTCTCAATTTCGACTCAGTCGGCGGGGGCCGAGTCAGTGATTTTTCAGAGTGGCCTCTTGCGTCCCATATACCGTTAGGTCCAGTATGCGGGATCCATATAATAGGACAGTATACGTGCGGTAGAGAAGTTTGAATCTCACCAAAGCAGGCCCATACGGTTAATGTTGTCCTACTTCGCTGTGTTAGCAGAATGCTTTCGCTGCTTTTCGGTTGGAGTCTGTGAATTATGGCGGGTATAACCATCAAAACACAACGATGATTGGGTATTTTTCTATATGAGTTTTGCTCAGGGAGAGCGAGTCGATACTGTAAATCTGTCCGAACCGATGTGTTTGTAGTTTGAATTCGGCATACTTCAATGGTAATTCGGAAATTGTGCCGTGCGTGCAGATCAAAGTATAGTTCCGGTCATTCCCCCTGAGACTTGGCAGCATGTCAAAGAAAATTTCAGGCCACTTTTCACCACTCAAGAATTTTTCGAAAAACTTCAAGTCTCTGTTAGGGGTTGTTCCGTGTCATACAAACACGAAAATGAAACAATGTTTTAGAGTACTTGTGTTTTCTCTGAGAAATGATCATCCGAAAATCTTGGCATGCTGCCAACAGTGCGTATGAAACAAACTATGAAACGAAATATCTCAGTGCGTATGAAACGGTCCATACATTTCCGATACAGTCCTTTTCTATATTCAGGCTCTTTCTGTGTTACCGGGGGCTGAGGCCAACGACCCTTCCTGCGTCTCTTGGTTTTACGCGCTATTTCGCAACATTTGTATGTATCCTAGTGAGATGTATGTGCAGAGAAATAGCGTGTGATTCAGGAGACGCAGATTGGGATCTAACTGGCGAGATGATGATAAACACATTTTTAGGTTCTTTCTGTGGTACCGGGGCCGAGGCCAACGACCCCACCTGTGGTCTCCAAAGGTTCCTTCTGGGCCTAGTTTGCTTTGTGGTTTGTCTGGCACTGGTCCTATGCATTGCGAGGATACTGTTCCTCTATTGTGCTATTAAGAGGTAGGTTTGAGTTATTCAATGGAGAATCGGTTATCTATTAAGGCGGTTGTTTTAGTAACCTGATCGTTTTCTAATCAGTTATCGGTTATCCGAGGCCAGGATATTGTTCCTTTATTGTGCTATCGAGAGGTTGGTTTACAATACAGTGATTCCAAACTATGTTCGGAATGATGTCAAAAGTTATGATTTCCATGAAAACAGTGTTATGACATCGCTAGACCACTAGGACTAGGCCATGTTTACCCGGTTCTTAAACTTTGAAGCAGGCCTTCATTCCATTAGCGCGTCCTGCTCTCCCATCACGTGTAAAATCGATATTTTATCTCTTGAAAAGTGTTATCATGTCATCTGTTTACGGAAAAGCGAATTATCGTCATTGACGCCTGAATTATGCGTCTTTGAACAGCGGATTACAAAATCGGTATAGGGAGTGGCCAGAGGTTCGTTGTAGTTTGGTCAGAAGACAAGACGGGATCAAACTAGAAATACAGCGGGATAGTACAGAACAAATCCAAATTTAGAGAAAAAGTACCCCACAAATTATAAGTCTTGAGTTTTTTTCTTTTTTTTGTTAGGGCTCTAGGCACAATTGACTTATCTAGTAACCTCAATTTCGTTCATTGGGGAGTGACCAGATACTGTCAAAAATTAACGTACTGCAATGAAACTAAAAGAGTATACCAGCTTGTCAGGACGACATACCCTGCCCTTCTACTCGCGTGTTGAGAGAGCAAACTACAACGATTTTTCTATGACTCCCTTGCTCCATTTGCAGACGGCAAACTATGCTAGCGTCTTCTGGAGTCTCCGCTCTACCCGGTTGTATTTGTACTTTGAACTACTCTGCTTCACCCCAAAGTTGGAAATGTGAAGCGTGTTACGAGATCAAACTACAACATTACTCTGTGACTTCCTCGATCCATTTCAGACGGCGAACAATGCGACCATCGTCTCGAGAGACCTTCGCTCCCCGCCATCAAGTGCACCCGGATATTGATGATCTGGGACATCCGTTCAGCTACATCGCTGGTAAGAATTGTTCTTTCTACAAACTGTATTGATGTTTCAAGAGATATTCGCTCACCACTCTTCCCTTTCATAGCTAACCTTGCAAGTGAAGGAATTAAAGTGTTACTTCAAAATTACTCCAAGTTGCACAGAAGTACGGGTGAATTTCGAGTCACTTTATTGTTGAAAGCTTCAAACTCTTCCACTTTAGAGTTCTGGTAAGTGATAATTTTACCCACAATATTACTTTTTGACTCGTGAAGAAAGACATTACCGCTATCATTCAGTCCTAATAGAGTGAGAAAAAATCGGTAATGAAAACTAATTACGCCGACGTACAAGTGAAAATACGATTAATTATTTACTCCGACGTCCTACGCTGAATCCATGAACATGATATGCGGTTTAGTGCTAACGTGGAACGTCCGCCTTAGGCAGCTTTCATACTCTTGACGTCGGCGTTTCATTTTGGCGTTAACGCCAGCAAGCATGTAAAAACGTGATGTTTTCAAAGCGCGACGTAAAACGTAATATTTTGCCTAGTCTGTGATAATCAAACTTTTTACCATTTCAGAGGCCGGATTCGACAACTGTGGTTTCATTGAGCCACCGCCCACCTACGACCAACTGTACAAAAGGGACGAGCCGCCGCCGACCTACGTGAATGCCGTGCCCACGCCAGCGACACCCGGATCCCCATCAGGTACTTATCTGAATGATATATTCAGTAATCAAATCCTCTGTTCACCTACATTCAAATCATGTTCAAGTTACTCATTGGGGAGGTTGGAAAATATTAGGTGACGAAAACATTGAAATAACACTCCAAAGTTCAAAATACAAGAGCGTAGTGGTTATTGGGATTCTATTTGGCAAACAATTATCGTTGAACTATTTCGAAAACTGTGAAACGTTGTTATATTATGTCAGGACCTGTGGTAGAGCAAGCGACGCAACAGCAAGCGGCAGCGAGAGAGGAGAGAGTGCAGGTTGAGTGAGTTTTTCAATTTGTTGGTCGTCTCTTTCGTATTCTGTTCGGAGTGGGTGACGAATAAGCTACAACGCATTGAGCTACAGCTTAAAACCAAAGTTAGAACATCCCCGTAAAGTTCAAAGCGTCACGATAGATAGTTCACGGAATCCAACTGTGGTTGTGCAAACTTGACTTGAAAGAAACCTGTTTTGAGTTGAGAAGGGCAGCTGGCCAATTTTCTTTAAAACCACCACTTATGGTTTTTTCGTTACGTAAATGAATGTATCGCAATGCACCTATCATGGCAAATTTTTCCAACGCTCTCCGTACAAGCTTCATATATTGGTAAGTTTGTTTGATGTAAGTTTCTCTACACGTAACAAATACATAAGTATCTTTTATATCCGATTTCTCAACTTTTCCCTCTTTCAGACCTACCCCCACTGAACGGTCGCACGAGCCTTCTATTGCGAGTAGAAGTGCAACCATACGTTCCAGCACACGATCGACGGCAGTTTCAGGTGAAATCTATAACGAAAGATTTCCATCTTCCAGGTTTTGTCCAAGAATAAATTGACATATCCTAATTATCACAGATTACACTGTATAAAACACCCACAGAGAAGAATGAATTGATAATGTACATCTAGGCCTGAATCGCTCAGTGGCCGTATCCAGCAATAATTTCTCCCCTCCCGGGAGCGAAGAAGAGCAAATTTGGTTGAAATGTTGGCTCCCGGGAGCCAAAAATGCTCCCGAATTATTGGTGGATAAGGCCACTGGTTGTAGTTTGAACGGAACTCATTTCAGTCGTAAATCCAGAGATGTGCCATGAGTGAACTACAGCTTAAGTATTGCTATTCCCTGAACATAGTCCTATTTATGCATACGTTACCTAGTACAGTACACTCTTCTGGCCTACCGATAGAGCCACAAAAATGTCATTTTCACTCAAAACTTTCTACCTGTTCAGAAAACCTGCCGGGACCTTCAACCGCCTCCGGTAACTTGCCCACTGGCGCATTCGGGACATCGGTTCCTCCCAATGCCCATGGTAAGCTCACCACTCTTCCAGTTTTTCTCTCTGTTCATCTCTCTATCTCCTATTTTCTCTCTATTTTTCTCTCTTTTTCTCTGATTTCTATTTTCATCTTTCTCAAAAGTCTCACACTCTAGACTATGCAGATTATGCTGTTCTTTTCAAAAAAGGTAAAAAAACGTAGCTCGAGCAGGCCACCCAATCTTGTAACCCACACAAAAAATTCAGAAACCTGATTATCGATTTTTCCTTCGTTCCAGCTGTTCTTCCGGACGTGGCGGAGTCGTTCCGCGCGCGTGCCTTCACGGAACAATCTTTAGCCGAGGAGGAGAACCACCCGCAAGATAATAGTCTTGGAACTGTGCCAGGTTCTTCTGAGGACCACCCGCGAGAAAACGCGAGTGTTGGCGCGATGCCAATTTCATCAGAGGACGTTCAATCGACGACTGGCAGCCATTACTACAGTGCTCAAGAGCTGCCCGTTATTGAGAATTTGATTTAGAAAGCGAGTTTGGCCATGTTATACTTTGCAGTTGCAGCTTATGCAACCGGAACTATGTTACAAGCTATGTATCGATTGTAACAGTAGTTATTATCGCTGCAATTCAATCAACACGCGTGAACTAGACAGAATTTAGAGAAGGAAGATTATGTGGTCCAATCGCAACTCTTCAGTCCTTTTAACTGCAATACACTTTTCAATTGCAGTTCAGAGGACCGTTGACACGGGATTGGTCCACATAATTGTCCTGCTTTAAGCTGCACCAAGCTGCCAGTTCAAAACCCATACTACTAAAACTACGGTGGCTAAAAGTGTCTGAACTGTTTTGTAGGTTATTTTCAGTACTGAAATGGGGTACTTCTGAGTGAAAACATTTCAATTTATACAACATTTGCATCAGGTATCGATCAGAACCCCTGTCAAAGTGCAAATTCACGTTTTAAATTGTGTGCTCCCGGTAGTTTTCGTTCTATAAGTTTGTTCACGTTTTATGTGAATGTTTTATTCGCTCGTAGTTCGACAGTTTTTACCAGGCGGCGTAGCAATCTCTCAAAAATTACACGAGATACCTCATGAGCTATTCGCATGAGATTCTCGTGAGATTCTATTGATTGCTATGCTACAACATTGAGAATTCACGAGTAGCTCTCGAGGTATCTTATGAGAAACTCATATGAACTTCTCGTGAGATTGGGGCGATTGCTACGCCGCCAGCAGTCAGACATACGGGTGCTCATTGTATATGTATTGTGGGTCTAATCTTCACATATCTGCTCAACAACCTACTTTCTCATTTTTCAAATAACTTTGATTTCTTCCGCTTTTTTCTTCCTGTTTTCAGTGTTATTACATGGTAGTTTATTCTCACGTGAACACTATCATCCCATAACCGCGAGTGTAGACGTATAACTGTTCACAAGTAGTTTTCAAACGCGATTTCGTTTCTTTTATTCTGGTTTTGTACAGTTATGTTGTATTTTTGCTAATCTTCTAATAGTGTGCTGTTTTTCAGTCACCAAAATCACTACAAAGTCAGCCTTTTTTTTTGCTGTCCAATATTATTCGGGTTTCTTTTGTAGAACATTCTAAATAAATGCTTCATCTGATGTAATATAATTATAACAGCAATTGGGAGAATTGAGATACCTTTACCAGTGTCGTTACAACAACAACAGAACGAATGAGAAAATAAAACTATTGGATAGGAGAAAAAAAACAAAAATTGGATATTAAGTCTCTAGTTTAGAAACTGTTGTGGTAACCTGTGGCCGTATTCACCAATCCTCGGAAAACTAAAATACCTTCCCACGGGAAGGTAGAACACGAAAATAGTGTGCTGATCAGGAGACTCCAGAAGCTCGGGAAGGTGTTGTACCCTCCCGGAACATTGGTGAATACGGCCACTGATACAAAGTTCCTAAGAAAATTTGTTTTATAGAAGAGGAGTTTTATATATCGAAATTTATGGCCGGTTAGTGAAGTTCATAAATGATATGTAGTGAAATATGCCAAATTATATGCCAAACGCACAACATGCGATTTTGGAATAAGATGAAGCTGTTATTCATTTGAAAGGCGTTGATGCTCGAGCATCAAAAACATCTCAACGCATCCCTTCCAGGAGACCGGCTATTGTCACTTGTGACTTGTTTTTGCGTACAACTTTTATAATGCAAATAAATCCTATACTTCCTCTTTCTAGTTCCAAGGACTGCACTTGTTTCAACAGATGACTCACTTGAATACCACAAAATAGTCTACACTTTTTCTTTTGACATTCTATGAAACATAATCTAGAAAGATGTATCAGAAAAAACCCGCTTCCCATATCAGAAGACGGACAGGGTTATAATCCCGTCCCTTTGGGGTTCTAAGGTTATTCCCGTGGATACTTATGAGATAACATGTGTGATTTTTGTGGAATAAACCTATTATTAAAATTATTATTAAAGTTTGTTTGTAGTTTGAACCCAGCTAGTTTCGGGCGCAATTCGAAAGTTAAGTGCCGAGTTGCCAACTACGACTCAGACTTTGGACCTCATAAAACTAGATTTGCTCATATGGAAGAGCAGCACTACTTTCTCTATTTTTGTTAATTTTGTAATGTGGTTCCCGTGCTCAGAGAGTTATGTAAATGTATACAAATCAAACCATCAAAGATATAAAAACAAGCCAAGCTTGCCAGACACTGTACACCTTACTCTCTTACACATGCAACCAGGTTGCATGCAAGCAAAATGCAACCGGGTTGCATGTGTGAAGAAAATTCGGTTGCTTTTCAAATGCAACCAAACACTCAATTTTTGAACATTTGCCCGTTTTTGATGCAATTTGGTTGCTTTGGTTGCATTTGGAAAGCAACCGAACTGTTTTTACACATGCAACCCGGTTGCTTGTGTAATTGGCCTCTCTCCTTCTATTCTTCATTCTATCGTTTGTAAATATGAAGTTTGATACAGATGTGAGTTTTTCTATAAGAAATTTGGTTGAATGCAAAATGTTGGAGAGAAGTCGCAGTTAGCATCTGATTGTTCACACTTCCTGTCCGCAATGTGTTGTTTTCATCCCCCCTCCCCCTCTTCTTCCTTATTTTCTCTTTTCCTCTCGTTTTTCTCTGACTCTTCTTATTTTCTTCTGCCCTCGTATCTCTTTTCTCTTGCTTTGGCCTCCTATCTTCCTCTCTATTTGTCCTTCTCTCTCTCGAAACTTCTATCTCACTCTTCTTTCCGTTGCCCACCTCTCTCCATTTCTCTCTCTCTCTGTCTCTCTCTCTATCTCTGTCTCTCTCACCCTCTCTCTCTCTTCCTCTTCTCCTCTCTCTCTGTTCCTCTCTATCTATCTTCCCTCTATCCTCTCTCCCTATCCCTCTCTCTTTTTTTTCTCTCTCTCTCTCCCTCTCTCTCTCCCTCCCTCTCCCCCCCCCCTCTCTCTCTCTCTCTCTCTCCATCCTCCCTCTCCATCTTCCTAATCTCCTTTCCTTGTTCGCTCGGCTTATGTAGATTTCTTTCTCCCGAATAACCGCGTTCAATCAAACGCACTTCATTCTCAGGTTTTTCTTATGCAAACCCAGTATTACATCATCTTATTCGTGAAAAAAAGTTTAATAGTTGTGTTCATGATCTAATAATACATATTACTTCAAAATAGTTATGATATAAAACTTATGTCATTTCAATTCACGCGTTCGAAAGCGCATTTGTGAACGACTTATACTAGAAGTCAATTGAATAGTGACGTAAAATTAGCATTCTAATAAGGAATCGTGCACTTTGCCATTACATGTTTCTGAGTTGTGCTGTGTTAAACATGTTTCACGTGTCGTGCAATTGACTAACAGTATATAGAGTACTCTGACAAAAGCGTAGTTCAACTTTTTCATTCATATTAGCTATTGACTCGATTTGTATAGTTCTCTTCACGTGAAAGTCTCATGTTGTTTTCGAAACTTTCTAGTGAAGGTTTCTACATATCACATCAAATGTTTGTATCTAAATGTCTTGTAAACTACCGTAGCCAAAATGTTCGGAACATCTTTATTAATTTTATTCCAGATTGTACAAATGGCTTCTCATTCCGACTCGATGTACATAATTGTTTCATTTATTATATTACTCAATTCTTGTTTTGTCGTAAATTCGACGAGAATTCATACATCGGAGAACAACTTCTATCTGCGGGATTTAGTGGTTAGTTTTTTGTGTACGTAACTTTGTGTCTGGGAACTGTGATAAAAAGACTCATAATTCTGGGCAGAAAATTTTTGTTTCCTTTTCTGAAAATCGTAGCAACTCACAATAGTAGGAAGCTAACGTTTTAACAAAGCTAAACACGTTACTTGAGAATATATCAACTATACTGTTAGGGAATTGCACAGTCACGGGAAATATGTTAAACACATCAGAACTCAGAAACCTGCATGACTAAGTGCACGATTCCTCAGTAGAATGCTATCTCCGCGTGACTATTCAATTTACTTCTAGTATAACTACTTTTTTGCAATTTTTCTCTCATTACATTTTTTCTCACCTGAATGAATGAATGAAAATGAATGATCATGAGATGGAGAAATGAAAAGAAGAGAGATTTGCTTCACATGGGTGGAAGTTTTTGCTGCCGCACCAGTTGGTTGTGCTCAGAGTAACTTTTATAACTATTAACCAGGCTTTTTGCTAAAGTTCCAAACTTTCAAGACACTTTGCTACCCGACGATGCTTTTCCCGAACCAAAATTACTCAGGGCCCTCACATCTCTCGCCACAGTCTTTCCTCCCTCCAATTCAAGTTGGGAACAAGTTTGAAACTGTTCTGTGAGGCTGAGGGAAACCCGCCGCCGATTATTACATGGTACAAGAATGACGCCGAACTACGTACGGATCCAAGGATTACGGTATGTGATGGTCGTTCACTTGAATAACAGCATAATTCAATGTTTGTAGCTAGTCATGCCGAGTATTTGGGAACTTTCTATGACTTGCGAGCCAGAAACGGCAAATCTCTGCTGAGTACGTATGCTAGAACATCCCGGCCCCTTCATCCCAACCTGCGTCTCTTGTTTTAGCGCACTATTTCGCAAATCTCGTATCCCGGCGGGATGTTAAAGCAGAGAAATAGCGTGTGTATGAGGAGACGCAGAATGGGATAAAAAGGCCGGGATGTTCATGATTACGGCCACTGATCTGAACCAGATAAGTGCTAATGCGTCAATCATATCGACCTTGATTTGATTGTCAATTCCAGTTCATAGAAAGTTATCGTTGAGAGGTTGACCCGTTTAGCTCTTCAACAAAAAAACTCAAAAGTGAGCGCCTTAGGGGAAAAGAAAAAAACTTTACTCAGAACAATCCTTCGCTCTTTCCCTGGGAATCCCATGGGTCGGTACCACGCCTTTACAAAAAACACCTCGAAACCTATGAGTGGTCACCAACGAAAAGGGGGGAGGGTACTGTATATCTCAGTTTCCGCTGTGTACGGACAGGTGTCTTCGATTACAAAGCTTATTGGCTCTATTCTCTCGTAGCAAAGTGGTTAGCTCCTAGCTACCAGTCTTTTGCTCGCATGTTCGATCCCGGCAAGGGACAAAAATTTCTAATTTGGCACCCCCTATAATTATCTGTACGGAAACCCAAACCCACTGTTAGGAAATGCAGAGGACATTTTCAAAAAAAGTACCCGGAACTCGCAGTTCAGAACAACATGAACAAAGCTCGATTTGTGTCCTTTTGCTAGGTTTTTCAGCTCTCGATTCTGACCTGTTCTAAAACACGTTATTATATAGTCTTTATCACCAATCGATGTACTCCTACAGTAATCCGTCAATTATTCAAGAGGGTGTTTTCTAATGGAAAAGTCATCACTTGGGTTTTAAATTTCCAGAGTTAGTAGTAGTAAACATGCAGAAGACACTATAAACATTTTGAGGAGTTCTGAATACGCTTCATACCAAACTTTGACCTGGAAGTATTAGCAGATTACTGTAGAGGGTTATAAGTGGGTGGAACAAACTATACTAGAAGTCAGTTCAACCACGTAAAGTCAGCGTGAGTAATCGTGCACTTTGTCACGTTTCTGAGTTATGCTGTGTTTAACATGTTTCACGTGACTGTGCACATGACTAACAGTATAATTGCAGTTCCGTGTGGAAGAGGGTCGTTCCTACACGGCTTCTCATATGAATATAATCCTCGCTCGAATTACGGACGCCGCTGAGTACGAGTGTGTTGCCACCAATAAGAACGGCGCCACTATCAGAAGGTTCAAAACGAGATATGTTCTGTGATTTACTTAAATGTTCTTATATTGATCTTTCACTGCTTATTAATGAAATAAAGCCAGTTGTTTAGTAGTAAAACTCAATACGAATAGCTACTATCACAAGGTTCAAAACGCGATGTGTACTGTGCTGTATTTAAATTTTGTTTTATGACGTGTTTACTACTCTTTATCTGAATCACAAAACATTTAATGAAGCACGAATATTTGGTCCCATCGCAACGTTTCAGTCCTTTTAACTGCAATACATTTTTTAATTGCAGTCTGAAGGACCGTTGACACGGGATCGGTCCACATAGTCGTTCTGCTTCAACAGATTATTACAGTTTAGACATTAATGAATGTGTTGCAACCAAGAAGATTGGCGCTACTATTAGGAAGTTTAAAATGGGATATGTTTTGTGATTTCAAAACTCAAAAAATCACAACACCAGTGAGCATCAAACGCTAGAAACTTTCTGCGTACGATGTCGTAATAATGTTCTTATTTTACGGTATGTGTTTTTTTATGCTTTCATTGAGTGTAGTTAGTGTACATCACCTCTGTTTCCCCCTAATTACGCCATTGACAGCCTTACACGGCTTGACACATTCTGATTTAACCTCCATTTGATCAAATCGAATAGCTTAAAATGAAATTGAATAAATAAATTGCTCAGAAAGAGTCGAAAAATTTGAGTTGCATTTCTGTTCTGTAAGTTTCGACGTGCAGGTGGAAGAGATACTAGCAGTCAGTGTTCATAACAATCAATACAATAAATAAAATCAATCGATATCTATTCTTTTTACACTCTCTGGTCTTCGTATTTGGATACGACTCCATCGCATTCGGCTGTGGTGTGAAGCACGTCTCCCTCAATCCATCTCTCAAGTTTAGAGTCTTTTTGGTCGCTCTGAAATTAATTTTTTATTCAAATTTGCTGTTTTCCCAACTTTCCGATTCTCTGACAACTGAAGATTGTTTATGTGTTATTATTGAAATGATGAGGTTTTTATTTGCGATTTTACTATTGATTTTGTACCCGGTAGATGTGCTATGGGGGGGGAAAGGTTATTGAACTTCTGAGCCGCGATTTTCAATCTCTTCAAACGGTCAATATTCTGTGATAACCAGTACGTAAGCACTGTCAATATCCATTGAGAAAGTCTGTGAAAATTTCGGATTCGTTTTACCTTGATGGCCTTCATTTTGTGGATGAGTTTCCCGTTCTCCACAGTGATGGTCGACTTGAACTTTCTTCCGTCTGGCGTCTTCTCATCGGCTTCCTAAAATATTTTTAATATTACATCGAGATTATAATAAGTTTCCAATGAACTATTCAATGAGCCTGAAGTGTTTGTTTTTTCATTCAAACTTTATTTTGAATGAAGTTTGCTTTGCAACTGACATTCCCTTATATGTGTGCAATGACACCTGCAAAGTGTGAAACGAAACGTTTTACACAGCAAAAGGTTAGTTGAGTATGGGGGAGGGTGGGTGAACATTGTTCTTCTAGCTCAAGGCCTCTGTGTTTGTACTTTGATTACGTCAAACTTCAGTCGCAGAGGGCATGAAACATGAAATTTCAGTGGCATGAAACAATCCGGGCCGGGTTTGGATGCTATCTTGAGCTGAATTGGGCGGGAAATAGCTCGGGATAGCATCCCAACCCGGCCCGGGCTGCTTCATGCATACGGCCTCACAACGCCAATATTGTCACTCTCTATTTTAGGGTCTTTAAGGGTCTTTGAAGATCCTAGAAACAATGATACCTCTCCGAGTTTGAAGTTGAATGAGCCGCTTGCGACGGGAGAAGTGAAGACGTACGTCCAACTGCCGTCAGCCTAAATATTCATTGGGAGCTTCATTAATGATAGTGTTGTATTAATCTAGTATTAACGTTTATTGAAAATAACGTTTCATCATTCTACTAACAACGTTTATTGATTATATTATATATGCTCGATTGATTATAGTTTTCATTGAAAGGCTATATAAGTATCAATTTTTCGAGTACTGACGCGAAAAATGAATTAGTTTCCTCAGCACAGTTTCAAGTGAAACGATAAAAATATGAATGAAATCTGAATATGCATTCTAACCTCCTTTTTGAACTCGATCACGGGCTTGGTGCTATTTGCTACTTTTCGAAGGATCATGGACACTCCAGAAGCCTGAAAAATACTTTTCTCTAGAGAATTCAACCTAATGTGCGACATTTCTGGTCAACAAGTACGTACTGTGGCATTACTTGGATGGAGAAGAAGAACAGTTTTCCAGAGAAACTGCAGTTTTAGTACGCGCTGCATTAAGCAAACACCATGACTGGGTTGTAGTATGCTCTTGAACACCCGAAATTTGGTAACACATTCGGAGTTAAAACTACAAACCCTTCAGATTACATCAACATGACTTTGCTTGAAAGTCTTCTTGCGCGACGCAGGCTTCAGGGCACGCTCTTTTAATGCAGACCTATATAGTTCGTTTCACCAATCGATGACTTTCTACAGTAATCTTTCAAAAATTCAAACGCATTTATCTAGTCAACAAACAAGATTCACTGTTTTGCATGCTTGTAGTACCCAAAGTGGAAAACGAAATCACAAAGTTTAAACTATGTACAACACCTACAAGATATTATTAATTCACTTAAAAGTTTTATTATCTCACTGTAGAGGGCTATTGTTTCGTGAAACAGACTATACATGTAGCGCGTCTCCGCTGTGTTTGTAGCTGGATCCTGTCAGTTTTGGTGAACAAATAATAATGTGTGGATCAAACTACAATAGATGGTCACTCCCTACTAATGAGCAGGCGGCGTAGCAATCCCTCAAAAATCTCATGAGATACCTCATGAGCTATTAACACGAGCTTCTTATGAGATTATATTGATTGCCATGCTACAACATTGAGAGTTCATGAGTAGCTCATGAGGTACCTCATGATGAACTCATATGAACTTCTCACGAGGTTGAACGGTTTGCTACGCCGCCAGGTGCCGCTCACCTTGAGGTACTCCTCAGCCTTCTCCTGCTTCACCTGCTTCCATTTACCCTCAAATGCCTCCATCTATAGAAAGGAACAATGCGATTTGTTTTCAATATTGAACACAGTAACACATTAATACTAATGTACATGATAAGCGAAGTAATTTCTGAGGCTGAATTTGAGTGAGATGAAAAAACTTCTAAGAAAAGATTCACAGGAAAAGATGAAAGCTTTCAGATAAATCCTCAGACTTTTCTATTTCTTCATTTAACCAAACTATATAAATCTCGGAGAGTGTTTCCCAAATATGTCTGTTCAACTGCAAGGGAGTATGAGCAACTTAAACACGTACATGTCTACAAAGACGTAGTTTTAGTTTATTTTATTATTGCTAGTGCGCAGGTGTAGAAATCCAATAAAGTTGATACACAATCAATGGTTCATTAACACCACTAAGTCAGCAATACCTGTGGAAAAACTGAAACTAATGGGGCATTATAACAAAGTTTTCGGGTCATTATACAGGTTTCAAAACAACGGGAAATTGGAACAGATACAGAAAATGACAAACGTATGAGCTAGAGGTACTGAGTGGAACTAAGATTTAGAGACAGTCAGAGTGAGAGAGAGAGAGAGAGAGAGGGAGAGAGAGAGAGAGAGAGAGAGAGAGAGCGAGAGAGAGAGAGAGAGAGAGAGAGAGAGAGAGAGAGAGAGAGAGAGAGAGAGAGAGAGAGAGAGAGATAGAGGGGAAGAAATAGAGAGCGAGTGAGATGACTACTGCTCATTTCCTCTGCTATAATAACAGTAGAAGCTTCTGTGAGATTGTGACCAGTATAGACTAGAAAAGGCGGGTTTACGATCAGCTAGACTATAGGAAACGTGGCGTCTTATCACATCTGTGACAGGATACAGCGAACAAAGAAACAAACAACAATCTCGGGGGATTCCGTGTTCACATATCACAGGGTAAATTGGAACTTTTATCATCGAATTTGGTGTTCAAACTTCAGAACGATTGATTTTATATATAGATACCGACCCTCCCCACTTCTTGTTGAAACAATAGTAGTGAGGGCCATATTAACCCGAGAGAAGAACAAAAATACAGACTTGCAGTCTGATCACAAATCAGATGACAATCAGCAACGAACACAATCATTAAAAAATGACGATTATGTGGACCAATCCCAACGCTTCCGTCCTTTATTTCAGAATATTTATTCAACGCATTCATGTATTTTGACAGATAGTATCACATGGTGTTTAAACTGCAATACATTTTTCAACTGCATTTTATAGGACCGATTAGTCGGGATTGGTCCACGTAATCGTCCTACTTCAAGTTGGTGTTCATATCTCGGAATGAGTGACGGAAAGTGGAAGTACAAGCGTTATCCTCGCAGAAAAAGAGAGATTGTCGAGGTCAAGGACACGCAGACTGTCAGACAGTACTCATTCTTTTGATATAGTTAATGGATTGTTGGGCACTGAGCATTTCTGTGTAATTGTTCTGAAGCGTGTTCCAGTTCACTTAGTTCACGTGAAAATCTTTAACTCGGTAGTCGACACTAAAGTGAGTTCGCGTAAAATAGATCCCGCTTACTCTTCCGTAAAACGACAACTTTTCCTCATTATCTCTCTTCTTGCTTTATTCTCGGCGCAATATGCACTGTGTGTGGTGATAAAATCTCAACTAAAATACATTTCATCCGTTATGGATCTGATCTTCCTGTAGGGGCTGGTAATTAACGGTGGTCAAACCTGGCAAAACAGGTACCACCCGACTATTACTGCCAGATTCTGGCGTCTTCACGAAAATGTGCAGTGTACTGCGTACAAGATGTTTCTTCCCACGCGTCAAAATTTTGATTTGGCGCTTTTTTAAATTAAATTTAATTATGCTGTTTAGTTAGTTCTCTTGTATTTACATTGTATTGTATTATACATCAAAGTATTACGTCTCGTCTGTTCAGATCGTATGCGTTCTGCTTTCCGGCTGCTCTCGAGCTCTTGGAAGTTTCTTCCCAATCGCAAACGGATCATTTTCAAGAATAGAATGGACGCATTTCGGGATTTCTGCAAAGTATCAGGAGCGAACGTATTATTACAAGTCGGATTGGCAGCTCTTGTGTAGTGAGTACCTAACTTGTCATCTTGGATCGTTTTGGCTTGGCCGTGTTTCACGTTTTCATTGCAATTTTAAAGTACTTGAACATTCACCTAAACCTAAACGTTCAATCAATCTGTTTAAAAGTCATCTCATCATTATCGTTTCAATTGTAGATATCTTTTTTGGAAAAGTCTTTCTTCTATTGTTTCGAGTCAATTAAAAAATGAACATTTGAAAACTCCTCAGAGAGTATCAGAGTATTTCTGTAAACTCCTAAGATTGAAAGTATGAGTCTTTTTTAGCGAACCGTCGGCAAGTCGCAAGTTCGCTCTTTTTTGGCAACAAGTGAAAATATCTGAAATGAAAAGCAGGTTCCCTTTGCACTTCCGAAACATTTCGAGTATGTAAATGTGGGATTTTTCATGTTTTTGGAAGTTGCGTAGTCATGTTTCAGTGAGCTTGCGTTTCCGACGCCCGATATTGTATACGACCTGAAACGATGGATTTCTCCTGATTTCGATTTATTCTGCAAGTATGGCGACTTGGCCGAATATCGACTTGGATTCGAGAACAAGTTGCGCTCTATTCAAAGGTGGGCTAATTGAATAATTATAACTCTCTTTCCAGCATTTTCTTCGTTTCTGTATTCTATCACATAATAGTTACTTGTGTTGACGAAGTGTGTTAAAAGTGATAATCCGTTATTTACCTTTGGCCCAAGTTCCGTACCAAAATCCAGAAAATAAAATATTTATTGTGAGTGCGAAAGTTGGATGAGAAAGAACCATAAAAGAACAAAAGAAAGAAATCAGGCTTGCGATTTTAATGAGTAGACTAATATTTTATACCATTGTGCTTTGTGCAACAGTGTACTTCTCTATATATTTCGTTTCTATTTGACTTTCTGAAAAAAAAATATCGATTTCGGTAGATTTCATTTTCGAGCGAAAATTGTATGTGCTCATGTATGTGTTTTGCAGGGAAGAAACTCGTTACCAGAAGTCGTTGGAGGATGAGAAGCCGCCTGAGGCTCGGTTCGGTGGAATCATCTAAATCTATATGTGGCGGGTGTTTTTTCAGTAGATATTTAGATAGAGATATGTAGATAGGAATAGGATTCTGTTTGGAGTTAAATAACAGAAAAATGCATTATTTTCACACGCTGAACCTTGTGGAAATGTTCACAATATATTATTTAGTAATCAGTTATCAGTAGTTTTTTTATTGTTCTCGAGAAATTTGTATTTGTTTGAGTTTATGTTGAGAACGGAGAATGCTAAGTTATAGTTTTTCTTGAAAGTTGAGTAATCATGTTTTCATTATATCTGAAACTAGAAGCGTTTCGTTAAAGCGTGGTACGGGTTTAGGATTATTATATTTATATGATAGTTGTTGAATAGTTAGTTTAGGATTTAAGTTTGTTTTGTTATTTGTTTTAATTTTGGTAGTAAGCCCTGAAAGCCTCAAAATGTAATAAAATCGAAGTTTATTCGTTCTGTTATTATCGATTTGAGGTTTCAATTCCTCCTTCATGTATCTCTTTGGCCAATTCAGTTCTGTTTCTTTTTTTGATGAAGTTGTTCTAATTTGGCATGGGTCTATTCTTTCCATATTAATTGATTCTGTGGAGAAAAAGAACCAGTTCAGTACTAACCCCAGCACGGGCGGCTAATTTTGACATTGATCACTGTAACTGTTTCGGTCCAACCATATACCATTATGGGTTAGAATTTGGTTCGACCTTGGAATTTGTTGTTTGTGGATTTTGTTGGTGGTGTTAGGTTGGATTTTGGAGAGAACCGCGTGGTTTTTGGAACAGACTTTGTGTTCTTACAGTAGAGATCTTCGAATCGCTTCTGGCCTCATAATCCCGTCTTCGCTATGATAGAACGACATAAGTGAGTTTTTGTTTTTAAAAGTAGTTTGATTATAGAATTAGGCAGGGTCCATACTTGCAAAGCTGAAGCAATAGAAACTTAGAAACCAATTGCAATTGGAAATCAAACGTTGTTCATTTCTGACCTAAATCAGAATAATCAGGTTCATTAACGGGTTGGGTGAACTCGACGTAATGCAACGCGTATTGAATCAGGACGTGTTTACATGCTTGTTGGCGTAATACGCGCGCGTAAAAAGTATAGACCCTGCCTTAGTAATCATCTTCATTAATAATAGACAAATTTGCGGCTATCATGAAGAAAGAAGACAGAATATCTATTCTTTATACGTACGAGTTTGGTTATTTCGTAGAAAATATAGATATCATGAGACTTTGTGAACATTTTCTCATATATTACTTTGTGGATATGAAACCCCATTTTTATTAAACAATTCGAAGTTGATGTTGAAATTTAAAATTTCCAGCTTACTTACACTTTTTTTAAATCTTAATTGTTCAAATTTAACCAAATAAGTTCATTTCTCAACAAATGATGTGTTTTGGTGCTTTCTCAATCAAATTTAACTAAATAAGTGTATTTTTTTGAATTTTCAACAATTGAAACAATTAATGTAGTTGGCTTTGCAGGCGTACTACAAATAACCAGCGCTGCGATCCCAGCCAGATCCGCTCCTTTCTCTGTTTCCATTGTGGGGACCAGTTCCCCACGAATGCCCAATACCAGAAACATCTTCTACAGGTAACAAAGTAAATCTTATAATCATATTTCAACCGTATACTTTAAAACATTATCAATAATTCACGTTTTAAATACAAGTTTCAACTCATACAATTTACCCGTCTTTTCATATTTTCTTTCACTAGTTCTCCTATTCTCCAGGAACATCAGACAATGGCCCTCTGCTACCAGATATATCACGCGGAGATGCAACAGGAGGTTGGTTATACTGTTATACAGTTTTCGTTCACTAGTTCAGTAAGGAGGTCTCTTTCAAATATGTACAATCTAATAAAACGGAATTTTATTAGTAAGGTCTGATCATTTTTCGAATTCGATCCCGTTTCATTCCCATATCAAATCACGTTATATAATGTTTCATCAAAAAGTGAGTATCCCGTTTTATATTCCTTGTTTCCCTACATTTCCTCGTTCGAAGGCAATGTACTACGTATGCGTTATAGTTTCGTAAATAGCACATGACATTTTTGGAGTTCAATCTACTTCTACCATCACCACTGAACGTTGATAGTTTTTGCTCAGATTTCGCTAAAGATCAACTAAAACTATCCTCTATCCCCGGTGAAGGTCGTAGTCTGTAGTACAAGTGTGGAAGGCGACTTTATTGTCCACAGGAAATAATTGAAAATCAGGTGTTTTATCTGGATGACTAAACTGAAAAGCTGTTAGCTAAATGAGGTCTTGAACAGTAAACTAGGACAATTGTTGAAATTAGGGCTGGTTTTGAAGAAAACCGGGTGAATCAATGAACATTTATCAAAGTCCTACGCAAACACTAGTAAGGTCTGACTAAGCGACAAAAATTAGTCCGTTTTCGTATGTAAACACATAAAAATTTATGGTTTTTCATCAAAAGTAGCCCGATTGTCTTCTTTTCGGCGAAAATGTAGTCCGTTTTTAGATTTTTTTTCTGACTATTCGGACAACCTTACTGGGGTATGGTCCTACGTTTATGTGGTAGTGGTAGCCAAATCAAAATGCTGTAATATGACTTTTCCAGAAGCTAGAGAAGCGAAACGCGGAGAAGAAGGTTTATCGCTCGTCGCACGACTCGTCCAGTGTCAGAAAAGAGGCCGAGAAGACCACGAAATCAGCCCCCTCAACGACGATTCCGGCCAAGAATGTCGCCGTTGCACCGCTTCCGGTTGTGGTGGAGAAAGTAGAAGGTTGGTGGTTGATCACTTAGTTTCGTATCCTTTTTATATAGAGAAACGGGTTATTATTTGTGAACTAGTCACACCTTGCTAGTGTATGTTCTGCATCTTTGCAATATTCACACACTCCTGTCAAGAGCAGTATGTTTGGCCATTCAGCTAAACCCGAAACGTAAATGTATGGCAAGCTTGCCGAAAATGAACGATTCTGTATTCTGACCAAGAATGTTATGGTTAGAAGTTAGAACGGTTCCTGTTGCGAAGAGAGTAGAAGGTGTGGGGTGTGGCCTCCTTCCCTTGGTTAAAATACCCAAAAAGTCAAAAAAGGGGGTGATTTTGTGCTAAATCAAGGAGGGTGTGCATATTTCTAAATGCGAACTTGAAAAGTTTCACAAACATTCTTTTATTGTAACTAGCTGAAGACATTGCAATTTCTCTACAACCCAATATTCAGAGAGTATTCAGAGCGTATGAGCTGTTGCAAGCAATTTCAGTTATTTGTATTTTTCAAACTTTTCAGAAAAGCCAAAAGTGGTCTGCGTGGCGGGTCCGTCAATGGCGTCTGCAGTGATAGAACCGCCTCCAGTGGATCCGGCAGAATTAGAGAAGCAGAGAAAGGAGGACGAGAGACGCGAGAGACGCAGACTACAGGATAGAATCAGAAGAGCCAAACGGACACAGGAGAGGAAGTGGGTTGTGTTGATGTTGTGAAACAAACTGTAATCTAGTTCGTTCGAAGTTCGGTTCAAACATAAAAATCAGCGAAGATTCAGAATTAGAGTCTCAGTTTCACACAGCGGGGTAGCACATTTATCCGTTGCTTAATTTGGTCTCAGTAACCAGCGAGAACAAAGAAACGATATTCCCGCAAATTTCAGGGAAGGTCGGTTAGTTTGATGCGACTCAATGTTTTACATATTCCAATTGAAAAGCTGCGCAAAAGCCAAAAGTGCTCAAAATGCACCAGCGTCATTTTGAAGGTATTGTTAGGGTTTTCTCAAAATCAGGTCATTACGGTGTATATTTCTTTATCCCACCATTTTTTGTAGTTTGATTTCGTTTGTACTCGGTTAACCTCAGAAAATGATGGCGTATGACGCGATCATACTACAACTCAGCTTTGGTCATCCCCAAAAAGTGTGTGTTTTCCAATATACACTGGGAAAGTCCGACTATTAGACAACACGTGAACATTAATGATTTTGCATCAAATATAGACCAATTTCCTCGTTTTCGGGATAGCTGGATAGCCCGTTATTCGAGTTTTTTGATTACTTGGACAACTTTACTGGGGTTTGGTTATTGGGAGAGTGGAATTTCCGATTAGCTTGTTGTTAGATATGTGTATGTGATTCAGAGAGAGAGCGGAACGGGAGCGATCCCGCAGTGTCCAGATGTCGTCTCCGCCCCCTTTTGCCCCCTCAGCCACGTCGAGACAGAAGCAGGAAACGGGGAAACAGAAGGCAGATGTTGCACGACCTAAGAGCGACGCTCCGAAACCCAAGGTTGGCAAAGCATATATGCCTTCATACACCAGTAAGGTCCGACCTCCGACCATTTAACAAAAAGGGTCCGTTTTTAGATTATAACACATTATACCGTTTTCGATTCTCTCTGACTATCCGGACAAGTTAACTGGGGTATGTATTCGTTATGCGTTTTGATGAGAAAAAATTGAAAAACGATTAGATGATGGTAATCGAAAAATAGTACAATGTTAAATGTTCATTATCAATAATACAATAATATAATGTATTCCGTTCAATGTCAGGTGGTTGTCCCTAAAGCCGAGACTACTGTTCCGGAAGTGAAATCGGAGGAAACAAGGGCCCAATCGATAATAGATGATGACGTCACTCGATCGAGTATCGATTCGTCGATGGATTCGCCGGAGGAGTCTTCACCCCCTGAATCCGGCTCCCGACCACCGCCCACCACCATCCCCTTCATCGATTTGGAACCGACGGCCAAACGACAGAAGGTTGGTTGTTTTTGTTGTTTAATTTGGAAATAGGATTGTTAATTGAGCTCGAAATTTCATGTTCGGATCGATTTTTCGAGTTGTGGAATACGATATAGTCGGACTCGACTCGGGAGTTTTGCGCTTTCGAAACATTGGCTTGATAGCTGGGAAGATTGAAGAAATGGGCTCTTCTCTTTCGAAGTCTTTGAACTTTCTAATTTGGCTTCATTTTCCGTTACTACTATCAATTTTACTCCATCCAGATTTTCCTCATCTCTAGCTAGATCTCGCAGGTTGATTGGAATTTGGAATTGGGGTCTCGACCTGACACCGTTTTTTTTCTCTCGAAAAAGTAGTTGACGGCGGATCCTATTGTAAAGAAGACATCGGTCTCATGGAAGGAGGGCCGCTCACAAAAGTCAGCTGGTGTTTGCATGCACCCAACTTACTTTCATTTCACGTCAAAACCCGGTTAGATAACCAGAAAAGCCAGTCAGTTATAGAATTCTCACTCAACTTTCCATTTTCTCATTTGCATTCCAGGTGGACGTGCCGGTGTTCGTGCTGTACCCGACCGAGATGCGATGTCAGTTCTGTGAGATTGAACAGAAGAGCGTGTGTCGATTCTCCTCCGCTCCAGACGCTATCGACCATTGTGAGTATCGATTTATTGGCTACAGGCCATAGGTGCATTTCCTCGGTAAACTGACAATTAATTCCATACACCGTCAAGGGTCTCTCATTTTTTCTGAAATCTCGCGATACCCCCTTCTTTTTTGAGTAGCGACTCCTCCGAAAAATTTCAAAACTGCGATTTTCACCAGTTTTTGGTTTAGTTTTCACTAGTTTTGTAAGAATTTCGCTCTTTTCATAAAAAATCAGCTCGCGACCCTCCTTCTTATAAGAGACCTTGGCGATGTATGATTGGTTGACAACAGGAACAGATCGCCGCAAACTACAACAAAAGGGTGTTCGAATAGTCAACAAATTCAAAAACGGTAATTTTCATAGTGACACGTGTTAAAACGCTGAAAACATATGTGTTTGAAAGATTTGACAATCGTTGACGGTGCTCGAGCGTCGAGAACCACCCTCTACTTCGCGATTGATTCGCAGTTAGAATTGATCTCGTAAACAAATAGACTATTGTTGTGTTAAAGAAGTATGAAGTGTGGGTTTTACTTTGTTGTGCTTGGACTACGTTCTTCAATCTAGTCGTTGTGTTTATATAATAAATATAAAACAAAAACGGGTCTCATCAATGAAATATACACATGTTATTCTGGTTTCAATTCGCTGTTTCAGTCGTGGTATCACACGGTGTCTCGATTGTGGAGATGAACGTGCACACGTTCCAGGACGAGGTGTTGCTGGGAACTAGGGTGGGTGGATATACTCAGTTTCACCAATAACTTTTTACACCAAACGCAGGGCTACTTTGTTGGGTTGTTCATTGATTCACTTTGTTTTCTTTCAAATCGGGATTTCGAGCTCCTCCATGTTCATCAACAGTCGCACTGAAACCCTGGTTTCCCAACCAGTTTTTCAGTTTAGTCCTCTAGATCTAACACCTGATTTTCAATGAATTTTAGTGAACGACAAAGTCGCTTTATGTAGGGTGGATATACTCAGTTTCACCAATCTATAGCTTTCTACGCTAATCTTTCGGGTATTCAAGGGCATTTTTCTCATCAGCGAACCAACTTTTAGATTAATTGTTTTGCACGCCAAGCGTGGAAAACGAAATGACGAAGCTTTAACTGTTTACAAAACCTGCAAGATTTGAAAAATGTACTTGAATGATTCACAATCTTACTGTAAAGGGCTATTGTCGCGTGGCCGGGTTCATACTTTTCACGTCGGCATATCACGCCCGCGTTTTAGAGAAGAAAACATGATTATATTGTTTGACGTCAATTATTGATTTTGCAGGCGTCAAAGGCCGGCGACGTCTGTCGAGCCTGCGGAGTTTCGTTCAGCTACAACACTGAGTAGGTTTCGTTCACAAACTGATAGTTAAAATCACACATATATATATATATATATATATATATATATATATATATATATATATATATATATATATATATATATATATATATATATATATATATATATATATATATATATATATATATATATATATATATATATATACATTCACTTTATAAATAGAAAAGTGGAGTCGATTCTGTAGAACATTCACACCTTACTGGTGTATCACTCACCGGTCAGGTTCCACTTGCCGTGCAACAATTTTGAGGGGAGGCTCGTTTTTTTCTGCAATTTTAGAAGGATTCTTTCGAAATTCCGTGGCAAATCACCTGGTTTTCGATAAATTTCCATGTTTGATAAGGGAAGAGCGTACTTCCCATTAAATCGGGAAATTTCAAGGTAATCTCTGAAAACAGGCCAGTATTCGAAATAAGCAAGTGATTGATATCTTCTGTTTCCAGATACTTTCATCATCTGATCATGGAGCACACGAAACAAGTTGTGACCACATTGCACTGCAAAAGGCCGGCCATCAACAGGTTCCGCGTGGACATCAGTGTACAGTATAGGTAGGTTTGTGTTTATAAATTGTTTCAATATTCATTCAAAGCATTTATGTACTCTTCACATAGTACAAACATGAACTAATGCATCACATGGTGTCCTCTCAACTTCTTGCTTCATGTGCTTCTTGAACGAGGGCGAGCCAAGGTTCAGAGCGCAAAGAAACAATGTTAGAATTAACGTGAAGATGAGGTAAATTGTTATATTAGGTTATTTGTTTGAACAGAATATATTGCGTCACTTTTGAATGTTACAGTTCGCTCAGTAGAAGATGAATTTTTTAAGTTCATCTTTCACTGGGCACAATCATATAACTATATAAATTGTTAGTTTGACCGGGCCACTACACCAGCTCATTTTTGCGAGCGGCCCTTCCTCCAGCGACCCGATTTTTCAAAATAGGGTCCCCCTCTTACCTACTTAGATGTTTTTGGTCGATACACCATGTTTCGACTGTTTTGAGTCATCTTACAAAGTTTGTGACTCGGTTTTAAGAAAACCTTTCTGGAAAAAAATCAACTGGTGTATGATAGGGTCAAATCAATCTCTACCAGCCCATAGAGGGGCAGACGATTAAGCCGGAGAATGGGATTCCAGGACTTGTTTAGCTTTCGGGCCATTTCCCAACGAAACTGGCAGAATTCATGTTTTCGAATGGAAAACAAACTTGTTTTTCAAAAAAAATTGAAAACAAAATTATTTCGAAGACGTCGTAAGGTAATTATGTTGTCTTTTCAGAAAGAATGCCGCGGTGACCGTTGTTATAGAGGGTGGACGCAAGGATACCTCTTCTTGATGAGATATTTGGTCCTGGGTAACCTCTTTTGCAACTAGCCTTAATACTCACTCGTTGTTTTTGTTTCCATTTCGCTTCCTTTATCAGTTTTCATTCATTGATTATTCAGTGAATTTCAATCGAAAGTGAAAATTTTGAAATTCAGGTTGTCTTACTGAAATGGGTCATTGTTTGTACTGCTTTTCGAAGATTACGACGGTTCATGAACTAAAATCTGAAATATTTGATTTACGGATAAAGTTTTAGAAGAGTTGATTTTCTTTTTTACGTTGTGTCTTTTATTCTTAGTTTCAGTAGAACTGTCGAGTTGTTGTATAATATTTGGATCTCTTCGTATATAATTTTTCTCGAATGTTTTCCATTTGCTAATCAGATTCGTTTAGAATAAAATGTTTCCAATATTTCTTTTTTCAACTATCGATTAGGTTGGGCCTATAGGTCAGGATGAGATTTTTTTCTGAGCGACATTTTTAAAACATCGAGATTAAAAAGATCATTTGAAACCTTTTTATACGAATAAAAGAGCTACTTTTCACTTGTAAATTCTTGATTGAAACTCAGATGATTGTGTTGCGGGAGCGTACTTGACATGGAAAGTAGTGAAACGCCGGAAGAAACATTCACACTAAGTGGTTTTAATCAAATAGTAGCATGACAGTGGTAAATACAAGTAAATTGCATGAGATCAGTACAAGAAAGTCTCAGTTCACTTTATATATTCCTCACGTTTAGGAAATGGAGGGCAAAAGCTGGTTGTTCATAAGTTTTTCTATTTCCCTGTATTTGTAGTTTGATGTCATTGCTAATCAGGCGAAGTTCGTGAATTATTACATGTATCCAGATCAAACTATAAGATTTGGTCACTCCCTCTTCCAGTAATTGTAGGAAATGGAGGGCAGAAGCTGGTTGTTCGTTCGTTCGGTTGGTAGGAACGCATTAGGGCGGACTGGGTGTGGTCAGCCAGACTGATTGTTGGTCAAATCGGAATGTTTTTGTCGCTTTAAAGTAGGCCGGCACCACCACTGTGTTGACCAAATCTCAGTTGTAGCTTGTACTTTGATCTTGAAACACCCTAAATCTTGAATTGTTGCATAGGACGCAGCGAAATTAAACTATATCTTTATAATTGTGTTACGAAACGAAAACAGAAGTATAAATGTATAAAAAGTAGGGTCCTCTTCATTGTTTTTCCCATAAACTATAAACAAACAACACAAATAAACGTCCAATAACACTTAGTCCCCCTATTTCAGTGATAATATATCATCGTATTTCGATAGAGTGTCCTTGTTAAGGTATTGTGTGTCAGTCTGCTATTCTCGCCTGATTATCAGCAGCCGCAATCTCCTTGACCTAGTACCTGACAGCCACCCCCGAACACCTAGCCATCTTATAGCCAGCCACTAGCCGTATCTAGCCCAATTCCTAGCATTTATAGTCGAAATCGTTGTTACTAAGACTGCTAACAACACCTTTAGCCATTCTATTCATAACTAGTACCTGACAGCCACCCGGATACCTAGCCATCTTATAGCCAGCTACTAGCCGAATCTAGCCCTGCTAACCGTTTATGGTTGAAATCCTTGTTACTGATACTTCTACAGCATACTAGACGTAAATTGAATAGTGAGGTGAAGTTAGCATTTCTATAGAGGAATCGTGCACTTTGTCGTTGCACATTTCTGAGTTCTTCTGTGTTTAACATGTTTCACAGGACTGTGCAATTGACTAACAATATATTTAGCATTAGAACCAGTTCCACACTAACAGCAATCACCTATCTAACAGTACCTGACGGCCACCAGAATACCTAGCCATTTTATAGCCTACTAGCCAGCACTGCTCAGTACCTTATTGTCGAAATCATTCCTACTGCGAATTCTCTAGGATGATTACGAAACTATTTCGTAGTATACAGCAACCCCGAATACCTAGCCACCTTCTAGCCAGCCTGCCTATGCTAACAGTTCCTAGCTCCACTCGTACAGAACGTTACAGTATACACTAGAACTAAACTGAATACTCACGTGAAGGTATCATTCTGTTGAGGAACCATGCACTTTGTTATTGCATGTTTCTGAGTTCTGCTGTGTTTAAGATGTTTCACGTGACTGTGGAATTGACTCATAGTACCATTCCTATTCTAACAGTCCCTATCACCACACTTCTGTAAATACCTGACAGTAGTTATAACTAGAAAGTACAGTACGTTATAAAGTTATTTGTTTTCGCTGTGCATAGCATACTCTCCTCAACTCTGTTGATCCCGATTCGTCAACCTCTCTATCGTTTGTGCCTCTCCTCCAAAAGGAGTTGTTGATTGTGCTAAACTTCATAACTAGCCTCCTTGAGTTAGATCACCGGAATGTTTCAGGGTGTCCGCTCTGTCCTGCTGAGTTTGTAGTTGGATCCAGTTTGATTAGTTTGAGTTTTGTTTGTAGGTTTGTAGATTGCTTTTCGTTGGAAAATCAAAATTATAGTTTGTATTGAGTTGGTTGAAACTAACACTCCATAACTCAGCTATGGCCCTTCCCTATAACCAGAATCTGTCAGTCAATTGCACAGTCACGTGAAACATGCTACACAGCAGAACTCAGAAACGTGCAATGACAAAGTGCACGATTCCTCATTAGAATGCTAACATTACGTGACTGTTCAACTAACTTCTAGTATAGAATCTGTCAGAATCTGTTAGAACACCGAAATGTTTCAAGGTGTCCGGCTGATGTCGAAGATGTGAAGTTCTTTCCCCCCAACCGGTCTCCCGTTATAATGCTAACGAGATGGATGAATGCGCTAGGAATGAGCACGTTAACTATTAGTTTACAGCCACCCTCCCAAAGAGAGAGAGAGAGAGAGAGAGAGAGAGAGAGAAAAGAGAGAGAGAGAAAGGTTGAAGAGAAAACTGAACAACATTTTCATCAATGGACACGACTTGCATTACCTTTCCTCTCTACCTCTTTTTTCTACCTCTTCCTAATTCACAGTCTATTTCTCATCCTCTCACGTAAGATCTCTCTTCCTCCTTCTGGTCCTTTTCCTTCTTTTTCTATCTCTTTCTCTTTCCCCTCCCTTCCCCTCTCCCTCCCTCCCCCCTCTCTCTCTCACTCGCTCTCTCTTTCTCTTTATCCTTTTCCTCCCCTCCTCTCGCTCTCTCCCTCCTCCCTCTCTCTCTCTCTCTCTCTCTCTCTCTCTCTCTCTCTCTCTCTCTCTCCCTCTCCTTTTCTCTTCCTCCTCTCTCTCCCTCTCTCCTTCTTTCGCTCTCTACCTCCCCCCTCCTCTCTCCCTCCCTCCTCTCTCTCTCTCCCTCTCTCTTCCCTACCCCTCCTCTCTGGTATCCCTTCAGTACGGCGTCAAATCCAGACCAGTATCCCTTTGATCCCGCCCTCTCTACATTCCCATCCCATACAATTCCACTCTCTCTCCCATGTAACCTCGTTTGTTAACTTTCACCCCGAACCGATTACAATTCTAAACGGACTAACCACACTAGAAGTGAAGAATTACTCTGAATTGTAGACAGTTCACGAATTTAATATACTGTTAGTTTTATTTAATATACACAGTCACGCAGCAGAACTCAGAAACGTGCAATGACAAACTGCACGATTCTCCATTAGAATGCATACTTTACGTTACTATTCAATTTACTTCTAGTATAGACGTTTTTGTGTTTTGATGATTTGATACATTCATATGAATTTTCGAATTTAAGTTTGCTTCTAGCCAACATACTTGGCTGCTGTCTAACGTGATTCTAGATAAAGTTGACGAGTAAACTTATTTCTGTACTATTATGTACCTTTTGCTTTATATTTTCAATAGTTAATAGTTAATCAGAACCTACTTTCTCAGAATATAGGAAAATGAATACTGTATTTATTCCAACTATTGCTCTGGGGTTCGGATTTTTACAAACGAAGTGTAACGCCAAGAAGACTCCTCATCAGGAACAGAAAAAGTGGAGACCACTGATACAGTAATATCTGCTTTTTGATAAGGTTGTCGCTATACTTCTTTATAATCTCTTTAAGTAGGACAAGTGTCATCACACAGCAGTCCTACCGTACTCTCTAAATTATTGTTGGGACAGGTGCTATACTTCCAAAACAGACACAGATGTAATCTGATTCACCTGAGAAGCTCATGACATCACTTCTGTTTGTGACCGGGTCAGGCTAGTTTCGTTGAAGCGGGTTTTCCCCTTTTTACAAGGCGTAAACCCGGTTCACACTAATTACTCACACTTATGGTAGTTAAGAGGCAACGCCGAGTCGGTTTAGGACAATTCACACGTTGTTTTCGGACATTTAACATTTTTGTTCGATATTCAAGAGTTTATTACCAGGAAGAATAACTGTTGAACGCCCCGAATTTCAATTTGTTATCATCTTGTTCGAGACATTCTCTTCACACAAGTAATGACAATTGCTTTTTCTACAAATGAAATTGGTTTACTCATCTTTCTCATTTGATTCTAGGCAAAACTATTTGTATATAGGTAAAATCCTCTAAACGTGATACTGTACTCTGTAAGCGACCACGAACTGGTGAACCTGACTATATATACCACTAGATATATCCAATCAGTCGCCAAATTTGAATATCCGGTTCAGCCGCGAAAGTATGGGATTTGAAACCAAGGGGGGCGCCTCCTCCCCTATCTAGGTTACTTCACAGCGCGGCCGCCGCCCTCCGTAAAACCATTGAGGCCAAAAAGCCCTGAGGCTCTTTTTACAAACTATTCAAGTTTCGTGTCTCATTCCGACCAGATATATCATGCGGATATGCGTGGACCGATCAGTTTTATTAGTTCCGAGCGACATTGATTGATTATAATGAAAAAGATTATATATAAGTAACTATGTTTGCTAGAGCGAACTAAACTTATTTTAACGAAACAATATATGTTTCAACAAATGATAATTTCCTATAAACTATAAGAGGATCCGATTTTATTTGTAGTCTGGTCTGAGAACACATTGTTTTGAACAGCCAACTAACAAAATTAGCCGCATTCAGGCCTCGCCAAAACAAGGTAGATACATACTGTGTAACTCACTTACTGCTGTGTCCTGATGATCAGAGGCTTTGGTATATTCCGAGCAAACATGATAAAATTTTGTGATCTAGAGTCTATGAGTCACTCTAGTGAAAGTCAGCAAACATGTTATCCGCATCAATCTGCTGTGTGTGTAGTTTCCTCAAGATGCGCAATTGTAGTTACTACTGTTTTCGAATCAAACAACAAATGAAATCCATTCACTTCCTCACCTGTTGAAACGCTATTCAACCACCGTGGTCAATATAGGGTAGGGTTTTACCTAAAGCAGGCCTTAGCGGTGTATTAAGCCGTGCCTCGCTGTGTTTTTAGTTTGATCTGTGCTATGTTCTCATATCAAAATGAAAGTCACTTTCCGTCACTACTTGTTAAAACGCTATTCAACCACAGTGGTTGTTATAAGGTCCGCTTTATCTAAAGTAGGCCTTAGTGTTTGATTCTGCTGTATTTTGGACTAAAAGTACAATTTTAATAGTTGAAACGGTATTCAACCACAGTAGTTGTTATAGGGTCCGATTTACCTAAAGTCTTAACGTCTCACTGATGCCTTAGAGTTTGCTGTACTTTGGGTTTAGAGTACAATTTCAATTGTTGAAACGCTCTTCAACCACAGTGCTTGTTATCATTGCGGCCATCTGTTTTTTGTGCCATTTCCGTCGAGTTGTTGTGAAAGAATTCAAAGTAATTTGAAACAGTGCGCGATGGCCCATTTTCGATGGTCGCTGATTGAGTAGCGTTCCCGGTCCAAGGCCGTTTCTGAGGGGGGTGATACCATGCAGTGGTAGTACGGTCCGTTATACCCATCCTAGGTTCTAGTGATAGGTGTAATATACGCACGGGTAGTACCCACTAAACACTTTCCGTTGTCCTTATTCCACCTTATTCATAAGGTTTCTACGTCCTACTGATTAGACAGTGCGATTCTGATATCAAGCAGAGGTAGTAACGACTAAACACTTCTCTTCATGTTTTCAGTCATCTCATTCTCTAGGATGCTCCTATTTTTATGTGTTTGTGCAAGTTATTTATCTCGGTTATCTCACTCTTGAAGGTGCATGTGTTTTTAGGTGTATTTGTGCTTTATTGGTTCGGCTGTCTCCAAAGTCAGTCTTTACGGCGTTTGTTGTATTCTATTCCAATGGAATATAGTGAGTGCCAAATTTATAAATTTCTGTCTCTCGCCGGAATCGAACCTGCGTGCAAACGTTTCGTAGCACGGCGCTGACCACTGCGCTATTAGAGCACATAACCAGCAAGCTTTGGAATCGAAGACATGTGTGCGTACACAGCGGAAAGTGAGATATACAGTACCCTCCCGCCATTCCGTTGGCGACGACTTTAGTTCTGCATCTCGTAGCCTTGTGGTCAACAATCTTGTGAATTGGTCCGAGTTTGGCAACTAAAAATCAAAACTAAACCACCTCAAAACTTTATATCCAATAAAATCCCGGCCAGAGCCAAAAAAGCTACTTGGGCAGTTGAGCAATGCTTTCAACATTATGAGTTAAGTGCATAAACATCTCATGAATATATCGCGCTAGATTAGTAGTTTGATCCTGTTGGTTCTTTTTCAAATGTATCGAATTTTTGCTTACTTCCTATATCTTGTTTCCTGTTAACTGGTACCAAGAACACTTTCAACCAGCCGCACCACTTCAAGCTGCTACTAGGAAAGCTAGAGTGTTCTACAATAAACTACAACTACACTTGTGATATAACTCATTCTGGCAAGAAATCGTCTCAATACAAACTACAATACTGTGTTTCGGCAGATAAATATAGTCGTCGCCAACGGAAAGGCGGGAGGGTACTGTATATCTCACTTTTCGCTGTGTACGCACACATGTCTTCGATTGCAAATCTTCTCCGTTATGTGCTCTAATAGCGCAGTGGTTAGCGCCCTGCTACGAAACTGTTGCTCGCAGGTTCGATTCCGGCGTAAGACAGAAATTTATAAAATTGGCACTGACTAGATTTGCTGTGATTTCAGTATTTTCACAAAACAAAGTTGTTGACTCTAGTATGAGCGCAACTTTGACGTACTAAGCCGGAAAGTTTGACCAAACAAGGCATTAGGCGGAGAGAACTAGTCTCATGTTGCATTTGAAACTAAGCTTTTTGTACTCTTCTCGATTTTTCGGCGGATTTTTTGTTATTTGTTGATACAAACGTTTTCTATACATACCACTTTTAATTAAACTGATAATGATGATTCCAAAATCTTTTTCATTCAACTTTTTCTCGGTTTTTTGGTTGATATTCTTCTCTCAGCTTTTTGCACTTCACAACTCGTTTGATAAGTTACAAATAATAACATAGAATTCACTAATATGTTTAATAGTGTCCGAACTACTTTCAATACACCACGAACGACCTCTATTACGCATGAAGGATTGTAAAAAGGATACTCGAGACACTTGAGAGTTATAGAAACTAAGATCTGCGAAATTTCACTGAACGCCGCAACTTTCACAGTCTTTGAAGTACACCAGACAAAAGTTTAATAAATCTATTTTTGAAATAAGCCCAACGCAATATGTACAGCTCTAATAAAGTTATTCTTGTGTTGTTACATCAAGATTTGCGAAAAAAATATAAAGTTCACTTCGATTTCACTTACCGCCGGAATATAAAGATATATATATATACAGAATCTTTCTCTGTTATCTAATATATTTGTTCACTTAAAAACATTTGAAGAGCTAACTCTTATAACTTATAACTTCTCAACTCACTGGATTGCCTAATGTTCTCAAACTTACCATCCAATAAGAACCATGAACATCACTTCGGTTTGTGGATAACTGGTTTGAAATTTATTTCCAAATGTGTCTCTGTTTTGTCTCACACTTCATTTGCGTGATGAATTCATTCATTTCCACCCCTCATTTCTCATCTCTCAGAATGGTGCTGCGGTTTTGGGCGCTGGCAGCAGTGCTAGTATTGGCGGCAGCCGTGTGTCCCCCGAACACCTTCACCTGTAAGGACGGGTCATGTATTCCGGAGGATTGGGTCGGAGACGGAGAACCCGACTGCGATGACAGGTGTTAATCACATTTATGAAAAAATACATATAACTCTTATATGCTAGTCTGTTACAGCAGTCACTGTACACAATTAGGTATAGTCCTTTTCAGTCTTACGGAGACTGCGACAGTTAGATTGAGAGAATGTTGTTTCAATTGAAGAACTGTCGGGTACGGTGGGTTCTGGAGAGATTTGCGGCACATCCCATGAGATAATAAGCAGAATGACGAACGTTCTGCAGAAGGGGAACTGGGTATGGTGTTGTATCGCAAAACTGAACGACTCTACTCAATTTCAAACGTTCGAACATTTGGATATGGAACGTTCCTACACGTTCTTCAGAATTCAGTGCATCACGCAAGGTCGAAATGATTGAATTTCCCAATTCACTAGTTCCAAAAAATCCACATCTGACTTTTTCTTTTTGTAGATCCAACAAAAAGTCGATATCTGACTTTTTCTCATTTTTTAGGTCAGATGAGACCGATTCTGCCCATAACTCGACCACTCACGAAGAGGATCCCTTCGATGACATCATCACACAGTCGCCGCCCATTCAACAGAACACAGACAATGTTCAGGATAGCGTATCCCAGGATATTAGTACGCCAGGCGAGTACTATGGAATGAAAATTGCATTCTCTTCACATGAAGAACATAAATATTCTACTTGATCTACTGAAAGTTAGGCAAACAATAATAATTCGGTAGTTCACGATCAATTCATCAACATGTATGAGTTCAATACACAATCATCCTCATCGAAAAATCTGGATGGTCATTGGAAAATCATTTAATCAATAGTTTTCTACACAGGCTCCAACCGAACTGCCCCTACTTCGGATGAGGATGAGTGTCCCTATGAGCACCAGTTGCGGGTAGATGAGTGCAGTGAACCTATTCTGATGTTCATCCACGAAATCAACGAGATCTACTTCGAGAACTCCAGTCTTCTATCTGATGCAGACATGTGGGTTATATTACAAGTAAATCAGTAGAACGTGAAACACGTGAAATAGTGAAACACAGATTATATACTATTAGTCAATTGCACAGTCATGTCGAATATGTTAAACACATCAGAACTCACAAACGTCCCATGAGAAAGTGCACGAATCCACTTTAGAATTCTAAATTCACGTGACTATACAATTTCCTTCTAGTATATCTGGTGTTTTGACTTCTCAACGCTCTGAAAGGGTACTTTTGGTTGTAATCTGCTCTAAATGCTCCGTTTTCTGGTTAACCCACCTAACTTTAAATTAAGGAACTGAAAAACGCTGAAATAACCGGGTGATTATCAACAAAATGTGAAATATCAGATTCAAAGTGCACAAAATGAACGAAACAAACAGATCGTAGAACAAAAAATGGAAAGATAATATGATTGTTTGCAGGCAATCCCGCGTGGAAAAGGGCTGTGACCTTATGCAGGAGTACGGTATCTGTGTCCAGGGGGCATCGGAGGCATGCACTCCCGACGAGGGAGTACGCGCATGGAGAGAGGTGGGGTGATAAGAGAAAAAGACTAAATGGTATAAACTATCGTATTTTCAGTTCAATTTGATATTCAACAATGAGTAGTGAACATTATACCTTTTTGGATTTCTTTAGTGTTATCTTTGAGCATGATACTCATGTTACATTGTATTTTTTGTAACATCTAATTTTATAGACTACATGAATTAGCATTCATCGTTTATGGTCTGGAATATTCTATTCATGTTTTCTCAATGTGAACTAATATGTTATTATAGTTATATGAATGTGCTCAGTAAAAGATGTACTCAAAAATCGTCATGACCCAACCGTCTGAGAAAAACAGCCCAAAAATCGTCTTGAATCAGGGTCGAAACGATTTTTGAGTACATCTTTTACTGAGCCTATTCATATAACTATAACATCCAAAACTTCCTAGTGACACAATATATATTGTTCAAATAAATAACCTAATAATATATGTATTAGTCAACAATCTTTTCCAGGTTGAAATGTACGCCTGTCAACTGCTGATTCCCGCCGCGCGAGAACACGTGGACTGTTTCAAGACCGGAAGAGACGCACAGTGCAAACCCAGGTATACAGTAACCCGATTTCTGTATTTCAAAAACCACACAAACTGTTTTTCATAAGACAACGGTTTCAAGAATGTATGAGGCATACATAGGACTACTGCATAATCTAAAACTACTTTTACGAAAGTTCGTACTGTAGTGTGTTTTATTACGGTGTAAACGTAGTGAACGGTCTGCAGAACTCGACAGGAAAACTGACAGATGTTTTTTGTTACTTCACTTTCATGTATTTGAAGTTTATTTTTCATGGACAAACACTCAGCAAGATTGTGATGTGACGAAGGAAACTTGAACATTGAAACTTTAACTTTCAGATTCGACCGTCTGGCGTCTCCCTTCTGTCGTCTGGTAACCTCTGTGTCCCAGGATGTGGAATGCGTTCAGATGTGAGTGGAACAAATGAAAATTTCATTTTATAGTAGAGTTAGAATTTATAATTTTGCGAAATCGACCGCCTTTTTCGATATTTTGATGTAAAAACACTCTATACTGTTAGTCAATTGCACAGCCACATGTAACATGTCAAACACTTGACAAAGTGCACTATATACTGCGCAAAGACAAAGTGCACTATATACTGCTAACTTGACGGACTTTTTATTTTACATTCTAGTAAACGTGATACAGAAAGTCTCGAAAACTAGTTTTTTTTTCTCGGATTTGTGTGATTCGTATCTGGTGACAGATATTGTGTGAAACACTCACAGGAAACTTTCAATGCACATTGGTGCTTGTCAGGGAGCACCTATTGTAGAATTGTTCATGTTTATCTACATTTCACGTAACGTTTTTCGTTCTGGAATGCAACTTGAAACATTTTGATGTGAGTTCATCACCGTGTTTTTCAGATACAACAAGGGATGTAGTGACCTAGCTCTGGAGATGCTTCCCCCCATTCTGGAGGAATCCCAACACATTGCCGACTCTATTAGATGCGCCATTCCCTCAGGAGAAGAAGAGGCGGAGGAGGAGGTATAGTTTATTTATACGGTCTATTGAAGCAGGACGATTATGTGGAACAATTTCGTGTACACGGTCCTTTAAACTGCAATTGAAAAATGTATTGCAGTTTGAAGGACTGAAGCGTTGCGATTGGACGACATAATCGTCCTTCTTCAAGTAGTTTCTTTATATCATATTTTTTTATTTATATAGTTATCATATAGTATTTTTTACTTAGACTTCCACCGTAGCCAATCGAACCATTTTATGATCAGTCTCAATACCTCCGTAAATTCTTTTGTTGGAAATCCGGATCGATTTCATGATTTGTAATTTTTTTGACAACGTTCAGGTAGCCATACTGTGTGATGATAATTGTAACGGTTCAGGTACCGGAGGAAGAGGAACCAGAAGAGATTGAGGAACCAGTTATGCCTGAGATGACAGAAACAACTGAGGAACCCGCGCCAGAGATGGTCCCCAAAACGAAACAGGTCCCAGAGGTCAGCGAAGAGGTCAGTTTTGGTGATTGTTTCATTATTTGATGAATTAATAACAGATATTGGCATATTGATTGGTATGGCAGCAAATCTGCACCTATTGTGGGATTTTCTTGTAGATCCTTACAGAAATCATTCTAGGTGTTGTTTTTTGACAAAGACAAACAACCTTTTTCAATGTAGTAGGCCGCGTGAAAATAATGGTGACTGAGATAACATTTTCAAAAGATGCTTAACGAATATGATATGATAATGAAGATCTACAATCAAAAGTAGGATACAGCAGCTTTACGAGGAACCATGTTGCTCTACGGTCTCCTTTGAATAGGATATCTAACATATTCTAGTTGATCGGACGAAGTTGATACTTATACGAAGTTAAAATATGTTACCGAGACCAAACGGGTCCGAAGTGTTGGGTTAAAGTACGATGATTATGTGGACCAATCAATCCCGACGCATCGGTCCTTTTAACTGTAATCGAAAAATGTATCGCGTTGGGATTGGTCCACATAATCGTCCTTCTTTAACGTTGAGAGAGTTTTATAAACTTTTTAGATGTCCTCCGAAGTTGAAGTGCCAATGGAGGAATCCGCTGTTCTTCCCTCAATCGATGAGCCTATGTCTGAAAAGATGGAGGTCCCTGAGACAGCTACCACCAGCGTTCACGATGGCGAAGTCTCCACCGGCGCCAGCGTCGCCAGCGTCAGCGACAACCACGGAAACGGCAGGGTTAGTTAACTGAATGGTCTCTGAGACGGCTACCACCAGCCTGTAATTAAACAACGTAACCAATACCTATTTGTTGTTTTTGAAATTAACCTGAAATAAAATATAGTAACCATAACCATTTTCTTCAGGAACTGCGTATCAACATGTCCGATGCCGTCAACTCCATGTACTACATCTACGATATTTGCTCTTCCGACTATTCCGAGTCGCTTTTCAAATCAGTTGCCCGCAAAATCTGCAAACAGCAGGACTTGGTCGCGAAGTTCTCCGACTGCTACCAAAAAACACTGGAGAAGTCGAAGTGCGCCATAAGGGTGAGTCGAAGTGCGCCATAAGCCTTTAGTTTTTATGGGATATCACGCGCTATGCTGCATTCATCTTTCTACATCAGCGTTTAACGCCGGCATTAAAGGAGACCTATAATTTTGGAAATCGTCTTTTGTCGTTTCACGCTCTTGTTCTCTGCTCAGCAGAGACCGCCGCGCAACACGCAACGCGTCTCATCGAAAGTAGGTCACAGCATCTTTTCTGTATTTCAGCTGCTCTGGGGTCTCCTTTAATAGTGGAGAAAACAAACGTATTGACTAACGCTGGCGTGCGCATGTTTTCTCTACATTACCGCCAGCGTTGAACGCTGACGTGAAAAGTATGAAAGCGGCGTGAAATGTTGTGAACACTCAATAATTGTACGTTGGAATCTTTTGCTCTGGATCACATTCATCATCTGACTGAAACACCTGTGCACTGCGCGCGCTATTTTCCACTAAAAGTTTTTTTATGCCAGTAATATACAAATATTATGCGAGTGTCAATCTAGACTTCAAAATATCTCTGAATAGTTCGGTTTTACGTGTAGTTTCACGTGTTATTTCTTAGGAAGTGAAGACGGAATGCGAGGCGATCGAGGCGTTCAACACGAACCTCGACTGCGCCATTGTGGTCATGAACGACGTCTGTTCGGTAGAAGCACAGGACATGGTCATCGAACTACAGGTATAGTCGTTTTCACTTCTACTAGACTTCTACAGTACTATTACTACTCCCGGTAACTAGAGAAGATAGAAAATAGTAGTGGTCATGAAGATCAATGTTCTATTCCGTGGAGGGTCATGATCATCGAACTACAGGTACTGTTCGCAAGTTGTAGTCTGTAGTTCGGTTTGGTGGCACACATAATTACGATGGAAGCCTAGTTAATTCAATTACAGTAAATGTTTGTTTTTGGAGTCAATTATGTTGGAAACTTTTCAATAAACACAAGCCCCAACATAACTGGTGCACAGGCGGGCTCTGCTGCGATAGTAGTAGATGTAATTAAACCATAGTTGTCATTATCGATATCATCATAACAATTTGATGCCTTCAGGAGAAGTTGAACGACGTGAGCATCGAGAAGAAGTGCTTCGACGAGCAGAAGACGGAAAAGAAGACCAGCGACGACAATTCCGAGTTTCCCCTGAACTCCACGCTGCCTCGTTGCGAGGATGAACAGGTCCGTAGTGCAATTGACGGGTATTCATTGAGAAACTTTTGCAATTTTCGTGTGAGTGTTTTCCATTATTTATAACTTCAACACAAAGTAGGGTTGCTGGAGTCGAACTCAAAACTTGCTCAGAAAAAAAATCCAGTGCTCAGAAAAAAGTTTCTCTCATCTTTTCCATACGTGTACACTGTACAAGTTTTCGTTTTGACTTCTATTTGACTCGAAACTTTCATTTAACAAGGCATACTTATTTCTAAATGAACAGTAGTTTGAATAGCAAATACACAGCGAAACTTTCGAACACAGTACTGTTGCATAGTCCTTAGCCTCTCGATCTCGTCATATAATGGTAGTCGTCTGGCGCACTTATCTGATCTTGTATCGGTCATTCACTTGTCTGCGTCTCTCAAGTTCACGTTTGCTCTCATTGGTCTCTAACCGGCTAGAGTCGCAAATATTTGTGACTGATACATACTCTGGTCAGGGAAAAAAGCTGAGGGACCTAAGATTTTAAAAGCAGTTGGAAAGGAGAAAATAAAACCTATCTGCAAATAACTTTGTACTAGATAGTAGTATTTTCATCCAGTTGTTAGTACTGTAGCAGATCCTCGGTTGGTGAACAAATTTTTATGATTTTTCACAAAGCAGGCGTGTATCTAATATCCAAATATTCAATAGAAAATGTATTGATTTCAAACAATCATAATACCCAACCGTATTCGAATGTAACAAATGTAACTTTACAAGATATGTAGTTAAATGGCGTAAACATGCATTTTCAAGTTTCAACATCAAAAGTGACAAGTTTTTTGCCTAATTGCCGTCAGTTTCGACGTGAATGTCCGGTTTTTTTTTGATTGGTTAAAGGGGATCGAACGATAATTGAACACCAGCCAAACCAGCATTTTGGGGATCAGACAAACGGAAGTTTCATTCGAAAACAGCACTGAAAAACTGATTTTGAGTACATTACTGAAGGAGTAACGCAAAATATGTATACTGGTTCGCTTTACATACAAACATGTTTTTTATTTTTACCTTTCAAATCATTATTCAAATCATTAATGGATACAAAAACAGAACACGAATCTGGTTACGTTTTCGCACCACGTTCATACTATAGTCGTTGCCAACGGAAAGGCGACAGGGTACTGTATATCTCACTTTCCGCTGTGTACGCACACATGTCATCGATTCCAAAGCTTGCCCGCTATGTGTTCCAATAGCGCAGTGGTTAGCGCCCTGCTGCGAAACTTTTGCTCGCGGGTGCGATTCCGGGGAGAGACAGAAATTTATAAATTTGGCACTCACTATACACAATTTGGTTACTCTTTCTTTTAGAGTTTCATCACATAGTTTTAGAATAGGTCTTTATTGTTTTTCAAAATCTTTTTTCTCTGACCCTGTCTTTCTTTCTGTTGACCCAATCACTCAGCCCACGCTGATAACCTACTTCTCGCATTTTAGTAGAAAAACGTTTCAACGCCAATTTCAATGAATCAACGAGATTTGTTAAACAGAGACGGAACTTTTTAGGGATGTAAAACAAGTGTATGTCTACCGTTATTCGATAAGCATATCTGATCAGTGAATTGAATCATTGTTCTGTTTACTGAACTGTTCATTGTTATAAATGGATGGAACATTTTAAAAGTGTCCGAAGTAGTTTTGCAAAATACCCGTTGTAGAAGATTGGGAAAAGTTCAGTAAATTTGTAAAGATAGATTCGTGCGTTAATGAAATCCGACGGTATAAAAGAATTCGAAAAGTGCTAAATTGGATTTGAGTTACGTAGAACACACATCTGAACGTAACATGAACATTTTTTGAGCTGCGAAAACAAGCCGTTTACTTTTTTTTATTACTTCTATTATTTGCTTCGAAAGGAGTTTTTTTCCAACCATGTAAATCGTGCACACTTTCGCGTGGTTTTTTTTAAATTAGTTTCGTTTTAGGAAAATGGAGCCCTCGCGTGTCTGGTGGAGCTGTTGGAGATCAACAAACAATTGGCTCAGTTCGCCAATCTAAACTTCCTGTTGGAGGTGGGTTGGAACATAAATAAGCATGATCAGTTGAGGCAGAGAGAGTGAAAAAATCATTCAAATAATAAATTTTTCTATAATTCTGCTTAAAATTGCCTTTTCTCACAGCCTCGGAAACAGTTTTTACTCTCAAGAAATGCCGATTTGCAGAGTGAATATTGTAGATTCTCTGAAAAGTTTATAATCTTTTTTAGCTCTAATAGCAAATTTATAGATCGCCAGCCCCAACTCTACCGTAGTGGAGAATATTTGTGAATTGTACGGCAGATACGACCAATGTCTACACGCGAGCGTCTTCAAGAACGGACAGAGATGCTCATTTGCGTCGCCTTTGAACACTTTGGCCAGGTTGGTTGGGAGAAAAGAGGCAAACATCAAACTACAACTCAAGTATTTTTCAAGGAGATGTAGTTTGATCAGGAACAAATCTTTGTTCTGAACAACTCTTCCATTTTCCAGCTAAACGGTTGAAAAACGTTCGTGTTTGATCAACGATGCTATGTTAGAAACTTTGACGTTATCACCAAACAGAGCTTTTCGAAAACTTTTCAAAAGAATGCAAAGATATCGTGAACAGAGGCGTGCATAGAGCCCAAACTACAACTCTCCGGCGCTCATCTGTTAAATATGTAATTTCAGTTTTACTACCGTACTCTGATCCCATTTTCAAGTTGATAATGATTTGTTTTTGTTTATGGTGTCATATCTTTTCGGCCGCAACCCTAATTTAACCCCGATTCGTCATTCGGTCACCCGCTTGACTAATACGATTATTTCCACGGGGATAACAGGATATAGGGAAAAGAAGGAACAAAATATGAGAACTAGGGGGTCAAAGTTAAAGTTAAATATTCTCTAATACTTACGATTCCTCCAAACAAAATACAATTATTTCGAACGAATCTGACTGGATATACGGGAAATAACAAATTATGACAGGGTGGGGATGGTAATGTAATATGTACTTCAAAGTTCAGAGATTTTTCACTAAAAACCGTTATGAACTTGTCCATGCGTTACTTTCATAGCTATCGAAATGAAGCGACTTCAGAAAACAAAAGTGAACAAACATAACACGATGCTATGACTATAGTATATGGAAAAACTCATTATTGTAGTTTGATCCTCCACACGCTGGACTTTAGGAATTTTCACCGGTGAACGACGGGATAATACCACAAACACAGCGGGATAGGGCTGCAGACACCATATAAGCTTGCTTGATAACGCGCGAGCTCTTCAAAACCATTATTATCTTTTCAATATACAATTATCAATATTGTTCTGTTTCCAGAATCGGTCTGTCCCCGATTTGTCTGGAGGGGACCCAGTCCCTTCTCGCCTCTCACCGCGAATGTTTCGCCACTTTGGCGGCTGTCACCAACTCCGAGACAAACTGTCAGAGCGGACTGGAGAACCTGGGGAATTCTGTTAATATGATGCTCAATGTAAGTGATAGGTATTGATCATTTTGATAGACAAAACAGTCGAGTGCTCTAAGATGTTCATATCCAATGCAAAAACAGTACATTGACATTCAATTGAACGCGGAGAAGCAAATTTATTGTCTTTCATCCTGTGAGAGAATGTGTGGATAACAGATACGCAGATGATCTGGCCGCTTGCTAAATATATAAATATTTAGGCGTCGTGGATAGCAATTTTGTCATAAACTAGAAGCAATTACCATATTTTTGTTGTAGGGCATTCACGCCGAAGCTCTTCTCTGCAAGAACTTCTACGTTATCCGAGAGACCTTCACGTGCGGAGAGCGCGCGGTCAGGGAGAAGTGCGACAGCAAGGCACTGGAAGACCTCATGGAGCTCAAGTCACAGGTTGGTTAATTATATTACTATATTACGGAAAAGTAAATCATTTGTTCGAAATTACCTGGTAAACTCAGAAAACCAGTGAACCAGATCAGTGGGCACAGCGTTGTCTGTCAGTAGTTTCGTGATTGTATCCGTTGATGGACCCCAAAAATCACCAAGTGACAGAATACCTTAATTTGCGATTCAACATATCATTTAAATCAATTTGGAGTATGGAACTCGAGGACGAGAAAAAATAACAATGTGTTCATTTGTTAGATAATTTTTCAAATTGACAATTCTCCAGTTTTCAGAACCTGTGAAGAATATTGTTTCTGAACGTTATAACATTTGCAATGTAGAAAGTGTGTTCAACCGCAAATAAACTATCATATTCTATTATGTTCACAAAGTTTATTTTGCTGAGTGAGAAAATTCATTCAGATCTCTGCCCTCGGAGTGGAAGAGGGCTGTCCCGCGGAGCAACCAGCCGATCTGGATGAAATTATTGCCAGACCTGTCAACAGAACAAGACCCGTCATGCCACCGAAGTGAGTGATGGGAAGAAAATTTTATCCTCCGTTTCTGTCAGCCTTAACACTTTACAATGCCAAATGTGGTTTTCTATGCGACAGAAAACCACATATTCAACACGTACTGTAAAGTACTACTTCTGATCTGGCTGGAACGTTCCAAACACTTACTGTTCCCAAGTTTCTGCTGTGATAATGTTGAGAATATCGTTAAATTGTAATGTTTTCTTTCTCCAGCGCTGCTCCGATTGCCCGTCCGTTGACCCCTACCGTTGTCCGTCCCGTCCCTCCCCCAAGACCCGCTGCCCCCACCGTCTCACCCGCATGTGCTCCGGAACATCAGAAGAGGTACGGCAAGACAGATAGAAAAAAGGGGGTCAGACTAGATTCGTAGTCTGATCTGTGAACTTTCACTGATCAGAAATGAGCTGTTCGGTCACTGTGGTAAATAAGGTAGACCGGAAACCAGCTGACCACAAGGAAAACAATCAAGATGGCTGCCCGTAATTTTTAGTTGTGACCAAAAACCCACTTTCCACGGCTGGTCACAGCAATACTGGTGTTACAAATTCTTGTCTAGACCTCCCACTAATTTTACTGTTCTCTTTAGATTCGAGGAGTGTGTGCACCCCCTAACGGCCTTCCAACCTCATCCTCTCTCGGTTATCAAGCTGCCGAGACAGATCAAGGAGGCCTGTGCTGCTTTCGAGACTTTCAAGGTATGCTTCGAGATGGCCATATCAATCTTTCATAGAAAATGTTTCAAGTGCACTTGATTCTGGTAGAATATGATATTAAAATGTTTGTTTGAATTCAGTTCATTCGCTCGTAATTTATTCATCGGTAAGTATGTTCAAAATGAGTCAACCACTTCTGTACATTCGATGCGCCGTCCTACCTTCATTTCAGACTAGTCCCTGGAAGAGGCTATAGACTTGAACATATCTGAGTTATGGTCTGATCTAGTTTTAGTCGAAGTTTGAGCCCTGACAAATTCTCTATCTCTCTTTTAGACCAGTGTGGAAACCGTTGATTGTTATTCCCGTTGCGCTAAATGACAGTGAAAAGTAAATAGACCTTGCAACATGCTCTGGAGTTGAATACACCTCAGTTGTACTTTGACCTGGTTCGAATCGTAGTTTGGACCGTCTTTTCTCTCCCCCACCAACATCTTTTCGTGCTGCAGACCTGTGTAACAGTTGTCATCCACTGTTACAAACTAAATAGTTCTTGGAATCTATAGAAATCCATATTTATTTGAGTTCTATAAAATGAGCAAATCTGAGTCGTAGTTTGATCTATTTCGAACCGTAGTTTGATCTCCCGAACTGTGTGGAAACCGTTGACTTTCGCCCCTCTGGCAGAAACCAATGTTTCCGTCTATAGCAAGCTATAGATTTGATTATATCTAAATTGTAGTCTAATTTGTGTTAGGTCCTGGTTTACCCTGTTCTGCTTCGAACACAATGTTTTAATTATGCTTTATAAGAAGTTGTGTTAATTGTCCTACTTGTAGACCTGTGTGGAAACAGTTGACTGTCACCCCCTCTGGGCTCGTGGAATGACCGCCATGTTCGAGTACGCGTGTGGAGAGGGAGCCGAGGGGTACACTCATGTGAGTTCAGGATTCAGATGAATAGAAGTTCTCTGAGGGGTATTTGTTACACTGTGATAATGAGTGAGGCTACGGTGAATTCAACCCCGAACCAAAATCGAACTGATTCTTCCCGAACCAGTTGGTTCGTTTTAGAACCGAACCAAATTTAGGCCAACAATGTTGGAACCAAACCAATTCATGTAATTAATGCTGAAATTGGTCGACTGCGTAACGTTTATTATGAAGTGGTTCGGTTTCATGTCGGTTTGAGTACGCGAACGGTTTGGTTCCTCATCGAACCAATTGAATCGGGAAGAAGCGGTTCGGTTTTAGTTCGGTAAGAGTCGGTTCGGGAAAAAATTTGCCTTCGGCTACCCAGGTAGTTTACACCTTGGCGATGGTCGAGCGTGGATGATCACAAAAAATTTGGTAGACGGTGTCGACGAGAAAACAATCACACAGCAGTATTTTTGCTGTGTTTGTTTCAGTTCATCCATCGTTAGTTCATCCATTGTCTATCACCAGAAAATATCGCGTAGAAATCTTCCTGTTGTGTTAGTTCTGGGTAAATAATTTTGATGAAATATTTAATTGTGTTTTTTTTTTGGAGAAAAAGTGTTTTTACTGTTCATTGAAAACCATTTGAAAACTGTTTACAACCTATTAGACTAATACCGACTTTTTATGACTCAACCTGTATTTCGGTGCTATAATGGATGGGTCAATAAACAATTTGCGCCGCGGAAGTTTCGGTCCATTTCACATTTGGAACGTCGTTGTTTCGGTTCGCGACTTTTGCAAACGACCAAAAAAGGGGGACGCGATGAATAAACTATAGTACAGGGCTGACCATAGATAGCTGTATATCTAATTTATATCTCATGCCTTAGTTTTGATCTGATAGCAATACGAAACCACACACATAGCTAGTCAGGGCAGCATACAACGAATACGACTGCGTAATATAGGACGATTATGTGGACCAATCCCGTGTCAACGGTCCTTTAAACTGCAATTGAAAAATGTATTGCAGTTTAAAGGACTGAAGCGTTGGAATCGGACCACTAATCGTCCTTCTTTGAATGAAGGATAACCCTATAGATACTGTATGATTGGCTAGGTACGTCTAGTAGCCGGCTGTACGGTGGCTAACTGAGAACTAGCTGAGTAGCTCGTGGAAGAGAAAAGCCATTCGGAAACTGGGAATGTGTACTGTACCACTCTCAGTAGAAATGATTTTGACTGTACTTGTTCATTCTAGATCCGCCAGTGTCTGCGCAAGACCTCTGCGGAGGAGGTGGTACGTGACTGCGTATCCACCTTCTCGCGCGGCGCCCCGCAACAAGCCTGCCTGTCCGCAAACCGCCTGCTCAGCTGCTCCATGGCAACTATTCAGGTGCGCCAATAAAGATTAGGGTTACTGTAGCCGTGACTTTTTCTGTGCTTTAGTTAGAAGCAGAGAAAAAATAACACTTGGTACTTTGGCCGAAAGTTAAGAAAACCTTGAAGTACACTAACGGTTTGAACTGAATGCGCAATACATTTCTACACTTAGAGTTGATTGTGGCAGTCATAGTCAGACAACTAGGATACAATTACCGTCTATATCGGTCAGCGCTGCAACGCGTTCCTGTTAGGGTTCTTTTACACTTTTTCATTCGGTGCAGGCAGATACATCGAGCAAATTATGGTTATCGATTTGGTGTACTGTACTGTACTGTACGTATAGCACACAATCATTGATCGTGCTTTGGTGTGATTATCTGCCGCCGACAAAAACGTCTGAAGAGGCCCTTATGCAGCAAAATGAACTAATGTCAACTTTACGTGAATTTTCGACGTGACAGTCTCATACCTGGTTTACAGACGGAGTGTGGTGGAAATGCCACTGAATGGGTTTCTTCTTACGTCACCAAATTCGCGACAGCCATCGATCCTCGTTGCAAGCTGGCCAGTCAACTGCCCGGTGAGTTACAACTATCGATAAACGGAGTGGCCGAGTGGATATGGTCGCTGTGTTGGTCTGAGAACTCTGGTTCGACCCACGCATGCGAACACACTTCTGTCGAGAATTTCTGTAGTTAATGAGCTGATTGTAAGGTAGCGGTACTTCAGAACAAACAGAGATGATGATATCTCAAACACAAAGGATCGCAATTGTTATATATCTGGAATATAAATACATTAGGTGGTCATTCTTTTCTACAACCCTAACCAATTGAATTGGTTGTTTCTGATGAATAGTTTAATTTAACAATTGTTTAAAAATCAATATATTTGTGTTCAGTCGGCAAAGTGGTTGGTGTCGGTTGCTCAGCAGAGGAGGAAGCTATCATTGAACACTGTGCCGCCCCGCTCAACGATATCGGTTGGTTATTCGGAAACATTGAGATAACGAACTGTGTCGAAGTTCAAAAATAACTGTTCTCAAACACAACACAATTTAGGAAAAACCTGTTCCAGTACAACTAGTTTGTCGAGTTAGACAGGAAATACCCTACCGCAGTTTTTTATTTCAAATTTGCGATCAAAATATGAAAGTCACACATAATAACACTCTGTCACTATCGTTTCGAGCCGTTTGTGGTGCACATGACTGTATAGTCCTTTCCATTCCTACTGAGACTCCTACAGTAGGATTTCAAATCTTCCAAGCCGTTTTGCTCGCTTACTTTTGATCGGAGAAGTTGAGGATTTTCGTACCTTCTTCTCGTTCTCAGGTAGAGTAAATATACGAGAGCATTTTTCATAAACTTCATTTTCAACTCAACAACAGTCTTCAGAAAGTTTGAAAGGTTACTGTAGGAGTCTCAGTAGGAATGGTGTGAACTATACTCAGTTCGTTCAAATAACTTACTGTACACTTCCATGGAGAAATTCAGCTAAAAACTGGTACCGAAGCAGATTTTACCTTCAAGCTGCCACCTCCAATAGTGAAACTCGAAGTCAACCAAGTTTGCACAGAAAAACTATTTGCTCTCTTTCTGTAGAAAAATGTTTGCAGGCGCCCGGATGGAGGGTTTGTTCCAGGGAGGTCTGCAGACTATGATAAAGAACATCAACGGACTCGCACCCGTATTCGCCGGAGGGTGCAATCTCACAGGTAAATATAGCAGAGATGTAGGGGGGGGGCGGGGGTCCTGGGACATTAGATCGATACGTATCTTTTGCATTGTGACGTCACAATGATGTCATTCTGACGTCATTGTGACGTCACAATGCAAAAGATACGTATCGATCTAATGTCCCAGGACCCCCCCCCCCCTACATCTGTTATAGCCAAAAAAGAAATAGAATTTCAATTTAAAACATCTCATGAGATACTCTCATGCGGTTTTCATAAGAAAATCTCGTCTAAAGTTGCAATCTCAAGGGTAACTAGTAACTATGTGATTGCCTAAGATAGAGCTCGGAGCTGGTAAGTAACTCGTGAGATTAATGTTCTCATGAGATACCGTATGAGTGAAGTTTATGAGATTTTTCGACTCGCACCTGTTTTCGCCGAAGGGTACAATCCCACAGGTAAATGTAGATTAAATTACAGGTTAATTACACAAAGTGTAATAACGACAGCCTCAGCGTGATAAGATGACTAATAAAACGTGGAGTGCTGAAAAGTTGTAGTAAAAAAAACTTGGTATCGTGAAAAACTTAATTGAAAAATGCTCAAAAAAAATTTAACTTTGATTGAAATTCATTTTAACTTTTCTTTTTTCAATATCAATTCTGCGGCATTTTGAATATTATGATTTTTCCAGACGAGTTCCGTACCTGCGCGTCTTTCCTTCTCTCCGGAAGAACCCCATGCATTGTGTCCAGTTGTATGATCAAGGTAGTATTATTGTTAACGAAACGTCCACGTTTGACGTGTGTCACAGTGGAGTCACGTGAAGCAATTCCGGGGCACCTGAAAGCCACGAAAAAAACTAGTAAATAACGCATTCCATCGCTTTCTGCTTATTATTGTTTCCTTTTTTACACGACGAGCAGAACTGAAATGACTGGATGTAACATGTTTCAATGAAGAAATTCAGTAAATGATATATTTTTATCGAGTTGAAGAATTGATAAAAACTAACATGTATTCAATTATCAGGGAAAATAACATGAATTTCAGGCTGGAAATGGAATCTGTGACCAGCCCGACCCGGCACAGGCTATTGACGACAATTTGAGCTGTGTCTTTGGACAGGTACAGTTTTATAAAGGTTTACAAAAAACCTGTATTTCACGGATTTTCAAAAATCAGTTTTTCACGCATTCTCTGGTGAGTTCATGATTTGGATTCAAGAAATTACTTGAAGGGCAAATCCTGTTTTAAGTTTTGGTGTAAAACGTAATCAGAACAACCAGAATTTTGTGTCACCAATACTAAACAACATATGAGAATTGAAAAAACTGATAACCATGATTTCCATGTTGCAGATCCAAGAGCCCACTTTCGCCAAGTGTATCCGTACCACCCTGTCCACCGTGAAGAAGTTCACCCTGAACTCATTCCGAAATGTCCTGCCCAGATTCGTCGACTGCACAGAAGAAATTGTACGCGCAAAGTGCGGAGAGACACCAATCAATGTGGGTTTTTGTTGCCACGTGAACTTCACGTGAAAAAGTTTTTGGCCCATGCCAAAACGCTTCCGGTTCAAACTACAAACATAGAAGAACTGAACGAAATGACAATATATATTGTTATAATTATATTAATTAGGCACTATCGTTGTTGTTAGAGTACTTTGGGATAATAAAAGTATTATAATTATTTTACTTGGACAAAATATACGTGTGTCACTACGACTTTTGGATGGTGGCAGAGGGGTTCAACTGATGATGACCCAACCCTCTGAGAAAACCCAAAACCGTCTTGAATCAGGGTCGAAACGGTTCTGAGTACATCTCTCACTTAGCACATTAACTTAATCATTATAATTATCGTTCTACTACTTTCTCAGGTTCTCCGTGCCATCTCCTCGCCCGAACTGTGTCCGGTTGGCCCCGCCTCCATCGGTCCAGTATCTCTGATCAGACAACCGGTCAGAGTCACACCGACGGTACGTTACCCTTCTTAGAGAAAGAGAGAGGGGGTGGGGGAGAGAGAGAGGGAGTGAGAGAGAGATGGGTGTGGAAAAAGACAGGTTGTGAGAGAGATCCACTGTGCTGGTCCACATACTGGTCCACTTTGTCTCGTTTTCCAACAAGAAAATAACACTTCGCGTACGAAATAAACTGCTGCATCACTGTAAAACACAGAATATGAAACTGAAATAGGTTGAGAAGCATATATGGTTCACTCATCCCTAGCTTGTAGTATGATCTCGTTGATTTTTGATCTCGTTGATTTTTGATCTCCTTGATTCTTGTGTTCGTGAAATATTGCGTGTATTGAGATCAGACTACAAAAAATTCTCTCATTCTCATATACTCCGTTTCACCAATCGATGACTTTCTACAGTAATCTTTGGAATATTCAAGACAGTTTATCTATTAAACAGACGAACTTTCAGATTCACGGTTTTCTAGGCTCGTGTTAACCAATGTGGAGAACAAAATCACAAAGTTTGAACTATTTTCAATACCTAGAAGATATCAAAAATTTGCTTGAAAGATTCGCAAGCTTACTGTAGAGGGCTATTGTTGCGTGAAACAGACTATAGTTCAATTCGTTCCAGATGCCCACCTGTACCGAGGAGAAGCGTGTCTCGTACGAGCAGTGCGCCCGTCCCTTCTATACCAAATACAGAATGCTTCCCGTCGCACTACTCAACGAAGTAGACAACGTGGAACAGGTAAAGCATAGACATATTTTTGGTGTATGAATACTCTTACATAGAAGATGGTTTAGTTTCTCTCATTTCTACGTAAAACATTACAGTATGAACTCAAATTTGCCATTCAGTTTTTCAACTTGTTAATGATCTCGGAGAACAAATGTAATTCCTGTGGGACCACTTACAGTATAAGTTTGGAACGCTCATTCAGCTATTCATCATTTTGAGGATTTTTAGAAATGAAGTAATTTTTTGAAAAGTGTGTTTTTTATATGTACCTGAGGTGAGAAGGAACGTTCCAATAGAACCTCATCGAATGTTTATTGAATTTTCACTGTAGTATTCTGAAAAGGTATTCGTTATTCAACTAATCAACAGAACAAAACGAATTAGTTTCACCATCAAACGAGCAGTTTCACGTGTCGATTTTTCTTTTCACGTGTCACGTGAACTTTCACGTTTCTAGGTGTGTTCCGACGTGGCGATGATGGATGGCTGCTCGGTGAGCACCCGAATCTGTGCCTCTCCCCAACAATTGGCCCTCAAGAAGATGATCCAACAACTGTGCTCCAGAAAGACGTCCTTCGAACAGCACAAGATTTGTCTGAAGACCGTAGCCACACAGAAAGAGGTACGTTTCTCCAGCAATCACGCCCTAAAATGGTGAGTCTGAGAAGAATCGAATCCGTGACCGAATGGACCAACCTGTTCAGATAGCACAGACAGAGCAACGTTTCTTTACAATACAATACAATACTGTAATACGGAATCAGAACCAGTAAACTTTGCCGTAACATGTTATCTCTCCGAGTCATTCGCTCTTCCCTGGCAGTTCTCATCCAATTTCTTCCAACAGCTTTTCGAACTCATCCCCCCCCCCCTCATCGTTGTTTTGGTCTTCCCGTTGGTCTCGCCAATGTCAATTCCAATGCCAGTGTGCCAGCAGGAAACATGTGTACTCTGATTAGAATGAGTTGCGCTTGTCTTTGAATTAATTCATACCTCGTAAACCATGCATAACTGAGAAAGTGGTGGAAGATAGCTTGGAAATAGCGAGCTGCGATAGACCACCTAGTTTGTTTAAGTTCAGTTTAATGAACCTTACTTTTTAATTATCGATTTTCCAGGGAGCCTCTTGCATGTCTCAGTTCATGACGTCATCGCCCACTGACAGATGCGCGGCGCTCAACGACGCGGCCAACTGTATGGCCGAACAGGTACGTGAACTAGGAGTAAATGGTTTGGGCACGTGGAAACGTAACGAACGGTCTCGTTGAACGTGGGAAAAAATTCAATGAAAAGTCGCGTGAGGAAAAGTCACGTCCAAGGGCACGTGCGGAAAAAGTGACGTAAAAACTTGAATAAAGTGTCACGTTACATTCATACACTCCACTGAACGCTTCTGAACTATGATTCTCTATCAATATATCGGGTTATCCTGTACGTGAACATTGTCCAAATAATATCAAGTTCGTACATCAGAACATTTCGACAAAACAAAAGTTTTCTAGTTTTCTCAAAAATAGGTTCATTGAAAATAAATATTACACATAAAAATTCATATTCAGGTGAAAACTTCGTGCGGCAACGAAGCTCTCACTTTCTCGTTCACAATCATGGCCGAGTACGCCAAGATGCTCGACTCCAGATGTGAAGTTAGTTTTGAAAATTTTTATTCATTTCACATCTTCTTCCCACGTTATCCATTCTATGATCTCATAGTTTTCGAGAAAATTATCGACGTTAGAGAGCCTTAGTATTGTATCCACGAATAACCATCATCTACAGAAAACGCGCAAGTTTTTTTTCCAACTTTATCATCTAGTTTTTTTTGGTTTTTTTTTTCCTTTCGTCGTCTGATTCTCCAATGCCCGCATTGTCTTTAGATTTGATGCAGTACAGTTTCGACCGAACGCGAATTTGTCTCACACTTTTCTTTCTTACTCTTATTTCTTCTGCAGGTGACAGCCCCCGCCGTCTCCCTTGAAACCGGCTGCACAGAAGAAGATTTGCTACAGTACCTGTCCTGCGAATCTAACATCGACAAGTTCAGCTTCAGACCCATCTCTGTCATTGGGTCAGTTCACAACAAATATTGATCCATTTTACTTATTCCTGAATTCAAACTGAACATATTGGAAAATTAGTGCTTTTCCACATTTAACAACAAGACGCTGAAGTTTGAAGCAATTATGAACAGTTTCTCTCAACGAACTCGATTTTCGCACCAAAAAAGACATTAGAACTGTAACTTCTTTTGCCACTGTAGTAACAAGAATTATTGAATTTTTCTACCGTATTCACCATGCAAAAACGTCCACTGCAGTGCTTCAGCTTAGAATCAATCATCCGTGTTACTACAGTGACGACAGAAGTTACAGTAAGATATTCATATCACAAAAGACGATCGGTAAATCAGTTAATCAATGCCTATGTTTTGCAGCGACGCCTCCAAATTGGACGAGTTCTGTGAGGCCTTCACATCCCAGTACAAACCATGTGTCGAGGCCATGAAGTGTCGTTTCGAACCAGTTTCCACCGCAAATATCAATCTGATGGGAAGCATTTGTAACAAGTGAGTATTTACAAGTTGTACGTTTTGCTGAGTCGAGTCGAATCAGGGTTTAACTTGAGAAGTTCAACAATGCGTGGATATCTTCGTCACGTGAAGGTGCGATACAAACTAGAGTTTGTGCCAAAATATATAACTTTAAAAACTTTTCTGTTTTCTCGATAATACAACTCAAAATACAATTCTGCACTCCATTCGTTGGTTTATCTCACAGTATACTCAATTCACGCTTGATAAGTTAGTTAGAACTCTTGCCACGTTGCAAACTTTGTTAGATTTCTGACCACTAATTACCGTATCCATTCCAGCCCCGTGATGAAGGAGGCTCAGACGTCGCACGGAAAATGTCTGGCCGAGTACACGAACAGGGAAACGGGCAGAAAATGCATTGAGAAGATGGCCGCTGTCGACCCGCTCAGCCAGGACGCCGAGACGAAAATGTGCTCCACGTACGTGGCACAGTTTTTTGCATTAGAATAGAAAATAATATGTAGTGAACCACAGATTCAGAAGAAATGTACTCATACAGAGAACACGCAAGACGAATGAACCCTGGAGTTTCCAAATAATTAGAACTTTATAATATTTTTTTATAAAAAAGAAAGAACGTTGCAAGAATACAGAGGTGAACTCAAAAGTTCACTCTGTGAAACACACTCAAGTGCAACCAAACACTCGCTGAAACGGTACTAAACTGCTGTGTTTGTAGTTTGATTCAGTTATATTTTCTTGCATTCCTAAAATGATGCTTTGTACGGCTATCGAAGTTCAACTAAGACAAATCAATACCTATCTGTTTTAATACCGGTCTCGATTTAATTCTGTCCTGTTCGTATGATACGATCTCTGCAGAGCTTGTAGTTTGATCTATCACATTTATTGCGTAGATCAAACTACAACTTAGGCTAATCAATATCTATCTGTTTCATTTCCAGTCTCGATTCCATTCTGTCCTGTTCATCTGACGAGATTGAGAAGAAGTGTGGCTACGAGGCGCTTCTCCACGTGGTAGACCTCCACTCCCAATGGGGTCAACAGTACAATCCCACCTGTGTCATACAGACACCACCAACTCAGGTATGGTAGATCAAAATATTAGTTTGATTACGGTATGCCTGGGTTTTCAATGTGTTTGGTGGTCTAAGGCGTGGTAATCATACGAAATCTGAGTTTTTGGACATTTCTCGATCACGTGAAAGTTGTGGAATAGCATTCTCTACAAACGCTTACGCTTATTGTGTTCGGTTTTACACCATAAGTTACATCTTGTTAAGTGAAAATTTCTTTCGTTTGAACAGTTGCTACTAGGTTCGGTTGGTTACTGTGCGTGACTACGGTGGAATGAAGCGCAGTATATCCATCAAGATCTGTTGAGTTGGTTACTGTAAGTGCGGACGTCGTAGTGAAATGGAGTATGTCAACCTTGCCATTTCAGTCTGCCGCCGACAACAGCTTAGAGGAGTCCAGAGACGCGACTCCAATGGTAGTTGTTCACGACGACACGACGCCCCCGATGCCGATGACGTCACCGCCAACGACGGCGAAAGCAACCACCACCGCCGCTTCCACCACCACGCATCCGAAGGATATTCATGTCAAGAGTGAGTTGTTTTTGGGTTTGGTGAACGTACGCTCTATGTCTCTTGCACTGAATGTTCAACTGGTTTCATGGATAATTATAATCGAAATTTTTGCGCTGCCTCACCCATTTTTAAGCACAATCTTGCTAGACACAGCAAGTCAGAAAAAAATTATATTCGTACGAAAAAAAACTGCATCATCGCAAGATTGTTTGACAAAACTAACCTCCAAAAAGAGAAGGCATTGATCACACTACAAAGTACAAAGACGTATAAGACCGTTGCATGGTGTTATTTGTCAGATAATGCGTACATCGTAAAGTGTGAACGTGAATAGAACTTCTATTCCATATTCTCATCGATCATATTATAGGGGGTGCCAAATTCATGAATTGTTGTCTCTCGCCGAAATGAAACCTGCGAGCAAAAGTTTGGTGGGCGTTAACCACTGCGCTAAGAGAGTTCATGTTAGACAAGCTGTCAAATCAAAAGCATATGCAAGTACAAAGCAAAAAATGAGATATACAGTACCCTCCCGCTTTTCCGTTGGCAACGACCATACTTCACCAACTATCTTTCTTCCAGGCGGTCCCTCTTCCTTATTCGCCGTCGCACTGGCCTTCTTCATCAGTCTTGCCCTATTCTGATAGGTTCGAGTCTGTTTTGATTCCAACTGAGAGTAGTTATACACTCCTACTATTCACATTCCATAGCCCACATGATCTGATTCTGAAGCTTAGAACCTTATTTCTCACAAAATACAAAGTGTTTTCCACAATACTCACAAAAACTCACTTTTACAACATACTATTTAGTTAATTTTGTTCGTGTACCTTTCACCTTTTTCCTACAACCTGTACAAAACATTTCCAACTCAAACAGCTGTCAGCGCGCGGCGAAACAGTGTACTCAATCGAGAGGGCGCCGACAGCGTTCGTATTGTAATTGTTTTATGAAATTACGGCTTTTATACATACTTGCCATTTATTACCTGTTTGACATTCAACAAAAGTGCTAACACTTTGCTCGTTGCGGGATACGTATATATAATATATTACTGTGATGCTCGTATTTGATAAAACTTTATTCACAAAATGTTCTTGACACACAGCAAAAATATGTGCTACAGTACCGGTAGTGTAAAGTGGACAGAAAAACTTTGAAGCGACATATAGATAGTACATATGAAAATTTGGCACGGCTATCTTGAACAAAAGAGAAAGTTAGTAAAGATGAGACAGGGTATAGTGCTTCATACATACGTCGAGAGTTACAGTACGAATTTATGACTTGAAAACACTCTTCGACGTGTTTTAGTGAATAATATACTGTTTCATAAGCAGTGGATAGCATGCATTAGTTGTACCTGGTAAATTGTCAGTAAAAATTTCAACTATCGCTGATGAGCACGTCAACAAATGAACAACTAGTTAAACTATAAAGATACCCTGAACAACAAAAGCTGATTGCATAAGTCAGAAGAGCTTGTACTTCGAATTGTAGGCAAATTAAGTTGTTGAAATTCACTAACTAAACACCATTAAAAAAGACCGGAAGACTAGAATTTTGTGCAAGTCATGATTGTTCTACAAAGTCTTCACGGTATTCTTTATGGAGACACTTGGCATGGTGAATTTGTTTTACAAAACTACATGAGCAGCTAGACTTCACTAAGAGAAAATGACTCAAGAATCGATATCCTCAGAAATCTATATCCCCAAAAACAATTAATCGTCCAGAACGACCTTTCTCTTTGGAATTAGACCGGAGGGAAGACTCTTGAACTCTTCCAACTTGGCTCGGTATAGAAACTCGTCGCACTGAAATTGGAAGAATGACCAAAAAATGAATAACTAAATAAACTATTATGTGTTCGCTCTTTCTAGGCGGACTATACGGTGAATGTTGTCCTGTATTATTTCATGTGCCTGTAGTTTTACGTTGTTTCAGGCCCAGATATTGTCACTCCGTATAGCGTTTGAGTAAATTTTACAACGACGCGACTTGTGAGACATCAAAAAATCGATATAGAATAGAATAGAATAGAATATAATATAATATCAGACTTTTCTCATACAAAATTATGATACTCTCTTTTTAATGAAGTAATCCCATGGTTTTTGAAGATTAGAACCCACATCTTCGACGATAATCAATCGTGCTCCCTTGGTGCAGTACAGGTTGCTAGAGTCCGTCGTCTCGTGGTCCTCGATTGCAGTGGCCATCTGGGAAAATCGATAAATAGATAGTTTTCTTAACTTTGTTAAGGAAAGAACAACAACAGAGCACTGTGTTAGTTTGTTTTCAAAACGAACTTTTCTTCACGAATAGAATTCACCAGTTTTACTGACTTTGAAGAATAGTAAGATAGACATCCCTTCCTCATTGTTGAGAGAATAAATAATTGTAAATCAGACATTGACCGCCCCCTCCCCCCCCCCCTTACAGGTTCAGGTGAAAAGTTAAACATTCGTGAACTGCCTCAGAATTTTTCTAAAACGTGAATATCACTCATTCAGTTATCGAGTCAATTCTCACCGTTCTGACATTGGCGATGCTCTTGATGGACTCCAGACCACTCGGGCTCTTTTTGGGCGAGAAGGAGGAGGTCAAAAAGGTCAACGGAGCCATTCCCGACTGGCAGTTCGAACGACCGCGCACCCAATCTGTACCCAGATATTCCAGAATTTCCACCGAATCACCTGTAAGAAGAGAGAATTGTAGACAATTCGCGACTCGACAAAAAAATGTAGTTTGGTCTAGAAAAGCAACCGGATCAACTACAAACACACGCAGCTATTCAAAAATATTCACCGAATCTCTCAAAATCAGCGGGAATTAGAGATGTTGCTCATGGGAAATTGCATACTGTAACCGTCATTTTCTGCTGTGTCACGTACTCTCCGTGTGTGTAAAACACACCTTGCACACGGAACACGATCAAAATAGTCCAGTTACAACGAACTTGAAATCACAGTTTATAGATATAAATATTACATAACAGCTATTTTCTGGAACCCACCAGCCTTCAGCTGCAAATCATCCGAGACGCCGGAGTAGTAGTCGAAAGCAGCATACATGGTGGTTATCGGGGTGTTATTGGAAGGACTGAAAATACGGAAATACGGGAGGTGAACATCGAAAAGCATGAAAATTTCCGATGTGTCTGCGTTGTATTTTAATCTATCTCTTTACTGTTATTCATATCTACAGTCACGTGAACATAAACACAGCACAACTCAGAAACGTGCAATGACAAAGTGCATGATTTCTACATGTACCCCCTCTTTCCTGAGCTCACAGGATACTTCATAAAAGATACGTATGGAATGAGCAAATCTCCCTTTGTACTTTGATGCCATAGTTTAGCGAAATTTTAGCGAATTTCATTTACAACAATGCATTATTTCTGGTTTACAACTTAAATCCTGAGAATTTTCCCATTCAAAGCAGGACGATTATGTGGACCAATCCCGTGTCAACGGTCCTTTAATGTAGTTGAAAAGTGAATTGCAGTTTGAAGGACTGACTGAAGCGGTGAGATGGGACCACATATTCGTCCTTCTTCAAACCCTTCCCCTCCTCTTTACTTGATTGTAACTCACGTCTGAATCTGGGCGGGACTTCGGAAGGGAACTGAACTGAGGGACTGGCAGGTGATGAAATTGGCGGGGAAAATACCCTTTTGCCCGCGAAGTTCTCCAAAAAGCCAGTCGTTGTTGACAAATTCGATCAGGTTTATTCGGTCGTTGCAGCGGAACTGGAAAGAAATAATACAATCAACTAAGAGATAGACGTGGTTTTCACAGTTGGAACAGTTAGTTTTCAGTACAAGTCAACAAAACTCTTCGAACAACGAATAAACGTATTCTACTTAGTTTTTCCTACTGAAGAACCTCATGCTTGCACGTTTACTGTGACTTTAATCTATAACTATTTAGTACTTAGAACTTTGTCTGGCAGACAGTGATAGCCCTCACAGCACTTCCTTCTAGGCAGTTCAAGAAAATCTTCTTTGAACATTCCGACAGTTTTAAATGATATGACGTACAAACCGAACTGCGTCAAAACCATTTATCTACCTGTAAATCTCCTTGTGTCGGGGAATTGTAGTCGTAGATGGCGGTTCCTATGTGTGAGTTGGAGGTCCCGCTCTGGTACCCCGGTTGGGACGGGGCCAAGGGGATCCTCACATCCAGGAAGTCCAGGGGAACGATGCCGTTTGCGCCCGATCTGCTGTTCATACCTAAAAAAGTAACCAAACTTGAGAGAAAGTTTTAAATGACTATTGGAATATTGGAACTATATTATGAGTGAGAAAATCTTCAGGAACTAGCTCGCGTTTCCGTGAGAAAGAGTGACATTCAGAAGATGTCAGGCAGGTTTTCACGCTGCCTTAGGGAGCGAAAACACAAACACCCTCGCAAATCCTTTTCTTTTTACAAGTTACATTTTAAAAATTGTCAAATATCTCCATTATCGCCTACCGTATATCCACTGCTCGTCGACTTCTCTCTTCAAAATGATGACGTCACCAACATCGCAGCTGAGCTCGTCGAACTGGGCTCCGTTGAAGGGATACTTGACGATGGCGTGCGGTTCGGTCGTGGAGGAGCTACTGTCTGAAACTGAAAGATAGAATAAACTAAATTCCCCAACAAACAGGTGAAGTTGTAATTTTTCACTGTCTGAAATCGATAATACCGACTGAATTATTTGTGTTACCGCGGATATTTCCACTGAAAAAGTCAATTATGAGAGCAGAGTACCACAGAAACTTCAACATGTGTTGTAATGTAGCGTTGAGACTGTTCAAGAAACATAATTCTTGTTCGTAGGTTGAAATTGATAGGTCGGAAACACGTGTAAACTCAGCCACATGCAACAAGAACATGCTGATCTACTATGAAATAGAGGAAAAACGTGAAAGGACATCACGAACATTGCACAGGTGCGGGAAGTGGCAATTTGTGAAGGTGGTTGTTGTTTCCGGCGACGGTAGCGGCGGTGGCGGCAGTCGACTGAGGGGGCGGCGGGCGGGATGGCTTGGCGGCGGCACTGGCACTACCTGTACACCACAACACTTGAACCTTGACCATTGGAAACAACGAATGTAGCTGTTTCAGACAGAGTGTGCATTTGACAAGATAATTTTTAAGGGCAGGTATTACATAGCTCAAACTCCGTTACATCACAATGACATGGTGGTGGTTCATGGCCGATCTTCAACTATTTTTGTCTCTGAATGCTCTAGGCAACAACATCAGATTGACCACAACACATAGAGAAGATGAAACGAATTAAAAACCAACCACACGTGGATTGAAAACAAAAATCGGACTATTTTAAGTGATATTACGAACTGTTTCAAAATTTCAGTGTTTAACTACAACTAACATAGATCAAGCAGAACAATAACTGCCCATTTTGTGGATGATCAAAACGGATCAATACTTGAATCTGATAAAAGTTCCGAAAATAAAAACAAAAATCGATTTACTAACTTCTCATATCATCAGGCAACTATGTACTCGCACACTCATTGGAACTGTATTCACTCACTACTACTGGATGTTCCAGACAAAGATTTTACACTCATTCTATATCCATTAGGCTTCTCTTCTTGATTATATGTTTTTATTTCTCTGTAGTCCGACATGAATCTCATTAATTTCCCCTACCTCATTGAGAAATCCTCAAGAGGAAGGTATCCTGCCGATTTGAGTGGTTACGGCTGGGGCAGAAGCGGAACGTACAACCTTCTTCTCTTATTTTGTATCTATTTCCTTGAGCTTACCTTTATTTACTTGCAGTCCTTGTAATTCGGCCAAAAACGATGGGTTGACATTGAGTTTGTTCTGCGGAGTCGGCGCCTGACTGGAATACGAACTGGACGAGGTGGCGCCCGAAGTATAGGTTCGGTGGGCGGCCGGCGGTAGCGGCGGCGGAGGGGACGGGTCAAAACTACTGAAAAGAAAGAATATTAAAACAGTAGAACATTGAAAGAAGTTGTTAAAGAAGATCTGCTTCATTTTTACGATAAAAAAGACTCTCAGTGGGGATGAAACGAACCACAACAGGGTCGGCAATGTTACTTGGAAAGTTTGCATTCATCATGGAAAATATCAATAATAAATGGAAAACGGGATCGTCTGATGAATTTTGCAACTGTTTGAGTTTTCATAGCCCAAACAGGCAGAAGTCAATAAACTGTGTTTTTTGTTAATCTTCTGAGATTGGCCCAAATTGTTCCCTGTGTCCTGTGATTTGTTTTATCCGTATTGTCATACTGTTTACTTTCATTTGCTGTGATGACCGAATGATGTTTGATTTCTGACACTTTTTTCCGCTTTTGAGTGTTTGTATCCTACTGTCATTTTTGGTTTCTCCTCTTGTATATCACATGCTTGCATGTAAATAAATCAATCAATCAAAAAACGAAATAAAACGCAACGCTGTACAATCACCAATGAAAATCTATTTTACGGGTATCTTCGTATTTGTTGATTGACCCTGTTGTTTCTCGGTCAGTATTCATGAAACAAAACATGACATGTATCGAGAAGAAACCACACTAAACGGACCAGAGAGTGCTATAATAGCTTAATACAAGCCCACAACCGCCCAGTGCGCCCAAGCCTTTAATAAACATTCCCCGAATAGTCGGTGTAGTTTACCAAAGGCTTGGGCGCACTGGGCGGTTGTGGGCTTGTATTAAGCTATTATAGCACTCTCTGGTCCGTTTTCAGGCTCTTAGAACAACTTTCAAGTTCAACTTTGAAGAAAAATTTCTCACCTATAATCGGGCTTGGGCGCACTGGGTGGTCGTGGGGTGGTGCTCTTGTGCGGCGGTGGAGGGGGCGGGGCTTCGTCGAACTTCTTTGGCGGTGGCACCGGCTTACTTCCGGCATTGCTACTCGCTAGCACGTTCATCATCTGGAATATACTTGAAATAGTACAATTAACATAACATAATTATGATTAGTAATAATAAAATAAGACTATATATTACTATTATTCAACATCTGGAACAGATTTATTGAAGCATTACCACAGTAGATTTCTAGTTTGATATTGACACGCATCCTAATTCACAAATTTTGTGAGAACATTCACTCAATCAAACTACAAAGACAGTGGGATAGGGCGATAATTACCGTATAGGCCAGACATTGGAAGGAGCGAACCCTATACACACAATCATATAGATGTAGAGAAATCATTCCGTATGCTACCTCATCTGTGATAGTGATTATTTGACCTACGAGAGAACACGCTCTTCATGAGGAAGTTATTTTGTCAAAATTGATAGTTCACCTAACTTCACTCCCAAAAACCCTTAAAACGAACTACACGTTTTTAATCGTCATCACAAGAACTATTAGCCTAATAAGTAGTGTTAAGGAAGTGAGAAAAATACTGGAAATACAGCATTAATTCAGTTCAGTTGTGAGATTGGAACAGTTTTTAGGCCAAGAGCCGAGAAAATCAGCGCACGAGGAGTATTATTTCGCTTATCACTTCAGAAGATAAGACACTTTGTGCAAAATTCAAACAATCAGTTCTCTTATTGTCGCTGTTACAAATCCGGAAACAATTCCCGAAGGTATTATTGGCCATATGATTGCTTGAACATTACTATCAACAACTGGCCGGTTGCTATCATTCGACAAGAATCAATTGAGTTTCTAGTTTTATTCGGATGATTTCTTGGCAAAATGGACAAAATGGGCTGTGCTTCCAGATCAAACTACCACTAATATATTAGCTGTCGTGAGAAAGAATCAATCATAGCGTTTTCCAAGCGTTCCACCCAGTCTACGTGACTTTTCACGTGATCTACAACGTGACAGAATGTATTCCTGGTCCCGGAATCTTTGGCTGTATCTAACTGTCAGGCAAAACGTAACTGTGGTACTATTTCTAGTAAACATGTGTATCATTACTAATACTTGCGTGTGCGACACGTCTTTACGTGACTTCTCCCGTCCCCTACCGTGTTTCTGGTCCCGGCATCTTTGGCTGCATTCATGGCCGTTTTTGTCGAAACATAACTGACAACGCGTGAGTAAATGGTAAATGAGCACTTTAGAAATGCTAATTTTCACGTGTTTCTCACGTTTTACGTTTATAATCACGTGACCCACCGTGTTTCTAGTCCCGGGATCTTTGGCTGCATTCATGGCCGTTTTCCGTATGAAGGGGTTTTTGGCGGCAGCCATGGCGGCCTTCTGGACCTCGGGTCGTTTCGCGGCCTCGAACATGGCTTTGGCCGCGGATACCGAGAACGCATCTGGAAGAAAAGAGAAATTGGAGAAAAAAACGGGGAAGATGGACTTTTTGGGAGAACTATGTTCTTTTCTTGTAAAGTGAACGGTATTTTCGGGGTCTGGAAACGTGAGAAAATGAACGAAAACGTGGAAAATTGGGTTTTTCAGGAGAACGACGAATTTTTGTAATTTAGTTGAAGTGTTTTTCTTGAGAGTAATTTGTTACAGTTATTCAATTTGTTCAGTGAAACTCGGTATTTGTTTTATGTGAGAAGTTTAATAGAATTTTTAAAAATTCGAAAGGCATTTTACTTTTCTGCAGAAATGAAGAACATAAAAGAATTTCAGCAGATACTTTTTAAGTCATAAATATCTGAGCTGAGAGCAAAAAGCAAACTCACCACTATACTTAGATTTGGACATTTAAAATGTGGAATAAAATAGAATGACGTGGGTAAATGACGTTTCTGAATACAGTTGATACGAGAAAAAATCGAATGGTTAGAAAATGTGGAAGTTGAAAATTTGCAAAAATGTATATTTACAGAAAATGAGTTTCAAAGAATTTCCAAAATTATTTGCAGAAAGCTACTGTCAGCCAAATGTGTTTCAAAATAGAGTTTTCAATCGAAAGAAAGACAGAAAGGTTCTAGAAAATAATAATTGAAACATTTTATATGAGAATGATATTTAAAAAATTAGGAAGATTAGTTTGATTGAAACTCACAACGAGTTTATTTCATATTTTCACAGCTGAATGATTCATGAAAAACCAACGCTTGTAAACTGCAGGAAACTTTTAATTTATACCAGAAGTATTATACAACTGAGGTGAATAAAAAGTATGAATAACAGAATGGAATAAGTACTTTTCAGTTCAAAAATTGGTTGAGAAACGCATGAACACATGCAAAAAAAGTGACTAACACTGAAACAGGAATGCGCACTTATTGATCGCGGTGCAGGTTGTTTGTGAGGGGAGAGAGAGAAGAGAGGGAGAGAGAATGAAAAGGGTGAGAAATTGAAAGGTTGGGAATGGAGAGAATAGAAAGACAACGAGAGAGAGAAAAGAGAGAGAGAGAGAGGGAGAGAGGAGAAGAGAGAGGGGAGAGAGACATAAAGAAGAAATGAGAGAGAGGCGGGAACGTATTTTTGCCTTGTTCAGTAAAATAGCATAAAAACAACTCACTTTCTTCTACCACTCCGGTACCGGCCTTCATGTCTGCAACTATTCAGGGCGACAATTTCTGGGAGCCTGCAACAAATATAGGAAATGACCGTATTCTTGTTGTAGTTTGAGGTAATACGCGATCAAACTACAAACACGGCGGGATAAGTTAACAGACACCGTATTGTGGCGAATTCTTTAGTCAACCGCGCCAGTTAACCGTTAGCGCGATAACCGAAAAATGGTTACCACTTTTGTGAACCACTTTGTAACCGCGAATTTCGCCCAAAAGACGTTAGAAAAAAGGGTTACCAAAGGGTTACCAGAAAAATGGTTAAATGGTTAACTGTAAAAAATGGTTAGATGGTTAACGGTTAACTGGCGAAATTCGCGGTTCCTTGCGGAATTTGCCCCGTATTGTATTGCTTTTAAAAGAGTGAATAGACGTTTTCGTTGATTTCCGAACATCAAGTGTAAGATATAGTACTTCTGTCAGAAAAAATAAAATTAGTGATCAAGAACCACTGTGTTTAGCAAATTATAAGTTGTCTAATAAGAATCATAAGAAGAAATCAAATGGTCAAACATATCACATAAAAAGATATTTTGGCTGGTCAACTGAGGTGAATCACATTGGATTGTAATTGAAACTAATATTGAAATGATAGAACAAAGTAATTCGATAGCAATATAATATATTCGGCTTGAAACTTGAAAAATGTGTTCACATTGAAGAGAGCCATAGTGCTAGTCCTTGCAAAGTAAACACCTACAGTCCTATTGTACGTATTTTCAGGGATAGTAAGCAGGTGACCTACGATCTCGATACATGCCAAAGTCCCAAAGTTCAACAATTCAGACAATCCCCAGCCAATCGGCCAGCCACTTTTGTAGCGGCCTCGACGAGAGAGTGCACAGGTCGAAGAGACGCAGATGTCTGCGGCCTCATTGACCTGCACACTCTCTCGCTTTTGTAGCTGGCCAATCGCAGGAAATTGGCGCCAATCGTTCTGAGAATTTCTACTGAACAACAACGGGATCAAACTACAAACACAGCGAAATAGACCAACACACATAGTGGGCTTGCGTTGAAATAGGCGAGACTATAAATTGTGGCACCGAGGAGAGTGCGGTAAAAACTTTTTTAGAATTGTACACAAAATTCATTCTCAGCTAGAAAACTAGGTTCAACATTAGTTTAATATTTATGGAACGAATGGGCTTTTGAGTAGAACGTTCTGAATAAGATGGAGTGAGACAATGATATTAGATAGTTAATCGAGAAATGAAGATAAGCAGTGTTCGTGTTTATTACTCGTAAACGTCATATCTAATCAGAAAAACCGTCGATCGATAGTGGTCTATTTCGATACAAGTGATTCATTTGCACGTCACTTTACACTGGAAGATTCTGGTACGGCGGGTGACTAATGATTGGGCCGGAGTGATTGTTTCGTAAGAATCTCAACCAATTATTCGGCTGGAGTTCTTATCAAAACTTTTTTCTAAGTCGATTTCACCATGTCAGAGTTTTTTGAAGAAAAACTTTTAAACAAAAAAACGTTTGAACAAGTTACCTATCCCAGATTAGCTGCCATAGTTTCAGTAGGAATGACGAGAACTGTATCTTTTCGACATGTTCTCGACGTGAAGGAAGTTATGAAACGGTTTTGAAATGATGACTGGTTTTAGATAACGTTTTGCGAAACTAATGTGATGTTTCCATAGAGTCAGAAAAGCCGGTGCTGGTAATGGAAATTTGATACACAGTTAATTGAAGTTCCAGCAGGTAGTCATTTCATGACTACCTGCTGGAACTTCAAGTTTCGTGTAGCACAACACAAGATATTGGTATTTTCTGAATCACTCTGCCAAAAGTTAGACGTTCAGCTACACTTTCTACCTAGTTCACTGTAGATTTGCAACTTTCTTCAACGTGAGCTTGTGAATGAAAAAAAAACTGTTGTTATCGTTTCAGAGTGTATAATCAATTGGGCCAATCGTTATATTGTCCGAACGAAAAGTGAAAATGTTTGGCTGAACTGTCTTCACTGCAGCGTAGCGAATGAGTATGTCATTGAGCAAATAGAGGGTAGACGCACTTGGGGGCCGCAGCTCTTTTTGTATTGTCGAGGGGGGAATGGTTCGGAGTGGCATCGTTGGAATTTGATCTAGGAACATATTATAATCAATGCAAATTGGGAGTAGGTGACGATTAAGCTTAAACACATTGAGCGGCTGTATCCTGTGAAAAACTGTGTGAATGGATTCTCTCCAAGTTTTAACAACCACAGTTTGGTATATAGGCTATCTATCATGACACTTCGAAGATCGCGTGATGTTCTCATCTGAGCTTTGAACTGTAGCTTAATGTGTTCAAGCTTAATCGTCACTCACTTAATTTGGATAGAAGAGTGAGGGGATCGAACTACAAGCACAGTACGACAAACAGACACAGTGTATGTAGATTGCTTTGGAAAAAACGGAATCTACAGTCCGGATCGAGTTATATGCTTTGTCTTCTCTGGAAATCGAAGGTGTTTTCAGCTCATTAAGAGTATTATCAGGGTCGCGTGAAAAGCAGGCCAGATATGCTACAGTTTGTTGCTGTGTTTGGATTTTCATCTGAACAAACTTTAGGCTTTCAGATAGTTACAGATCTTTGTTGTTTATCCAGGCCACACAACAAATCAATGATGAAAAACAAACTAGATTTTTTCATTCATCAATTTATACCGAGCGCGTATATCATGAACTATTTTGTTTAGTTGTATTTATTCAGAAAAGTCACAGAACCTTGTAATTTCATAATTCGTAATGTATGAGGAATTAGTTTCGCTCATTTAAACCATTCAAAAATGTCTTCCCACTGAGATGAGAAACTTAGATTTTATAAAGTTTACCCTTCTACAGTAAGAAATTTCCTCCAACGGTTTGGGAAACTTACGCTGCCCGCCGTTTACGGTCGCTGATCGATCGCACGCACGCAACCTCGTGACGCGTTGCGGTTCTCATTGTTCGTTTTCGCTCCGGCTTTCCGCTTGCTTTGTGAGAAATTTAGGTATTTTGCGTCTTATTAGATGTAATTTTTGTTTTATAAAGTCCTGGTATCATTCCGTGTCTTATACGTTCATTGTCTCGACTTTTTACGCAAAGAAAATTGAGAAAAAACGTTAAGAGGTTGGGGTATTATGTAGAATGTTTAAAATCAGTGACATTATGGGACTGATTGAATTCATCTGTGTTCATCCGATTCCCTTGAATGCTCCTGTTTCATTGATTTCTTTGTTATATTTTCTCTTATGTAAATAAATCCACCTATGCTTCGTTTATTTTCGAATTTGAAAATATTTGTGAGATTGTATTACATTTTCGTTTTCTTGACTTGTGTTTTTTCAGAAGCAAACATGACGGAAGTCGCGTCGACATTGAACGAAGACGAACTTCTAGGCGCTGGAGAAACGACGCTCACCCATCATGCAAGTTTTGTGAGTTGTTATGAGAATCAGGATTAGCAGTTCTGTCGCACGGATTCCTTGTTGGAAATCGGTGCCTGAGCACCCGTGAAGTCTTGAAGAGTACATTTTATTTTACAAAAGTTTCTACATTCTGTCGTACAAGCTGGATCTCAATTGACTGGCGGTCGTGAACGATGAACGTAAAGTTGAACTGCACCTCAACAGTTTGATTGAAGGTTGGAGCGCACCTTCTCAATTTTTCAGTTCTACTCAATAATGCACAACGTATATAAATGAAGCCGTTCATTATTGATCGATTTCCAGGACGCTGTAGACGAGGAGGAGCTGCTAGGCACAGTCAGTCGCAATGGAACCACCGATTTCGAAACTGAGACACTAGAAGCTGATACGGAACTTCTCGGGGAAGTAAGTTGGATTAAGCTCGCAACACACTGACAAGTGTGATTTGCTTTGAGCGTACTGGATTCGGATGTTTTCCTTTTGAATGTTTTAGTTTCCCTTCCCGTCTGATTCTACTTATATTGTTTCTTGGATCCTGGTTACCATTTTGTAATCTTTCGTCACAGTTCGTTGAGGCAAGTGTATTTTGTGTACATAGTTCATTAGTCATTACAAGTGTAATGTGTCATAGTGATGATCATATTGTGAGTCGATTATAGTCATTCGAGGTCTATTATTTACGGGTATTTACCAGTTTCTGTTAGTTTTTAGGTTATAAAATGCACCTGTTTTCACATATTGATAAGTTCCGAATCTGGTTCCTAGGATGGTATTTTGCATTGGGAACGTTTTTTTTTGTTCCAGCTCATTCGGTATTTGGGTTTCAAAAAGCCCTTTTAACATGCAGGTGGTTTTTCACTTTATCGAAATAGGGTATTTTTTCTTCCTTGTTAGCTCGCTCGTTTGTGATTTGAGATATATAAGGAAGACAAAATGCTCTGTACTCGTCTTGCTGAGAAAATATAATCAATTGATTGTTTCACCGTTATCCTTTCTTCTAACGTTTTATAGTGAGCGAGCCGGTTCATTTTTTTGCCATACGATCACACTCCCTATTTGTCATTTGCAAAGTCACAAGTTTACTGTTACTGCGTTACTAGTTTTGGCAAAGTCGTCATATCCTCAGTGCTGCATTCTGATGTGTATTGGTCCCAAGTTTACTCTCCGATGAGTATCTAGTTTAATTTATGATTTTAACTAGTGCATCCACGGATTTGATTGATGATTGGGTATTTGGATTTCATGCATGGGTATCCGATATGTTCCTTTTCATTGTAGATTGTGTATATGTTTTCAATATTGCGAAGTAAAGCTCAGGGAACTACCCCTGGGCTTTGTTCGCATCCTATTTATAGGAGACATCCACTATTTCCATTATTGTGTGGGATAAATGCAAAATAAAAGAGATACTCAAAAATTTCTATAACAAATTGCAGAGAAAATTGTTCGTCAAGAGTCATGAAGAGTGTTATTGGCGTTCCTGCTTCAGGCCTCTCAGCAAGTTCTGAACACGAGGCATATGATCCCATGTGCCGCCCTGTCGTCGTTTTGTAGCATTCCGGCTTTGATGAACACTAATCGTCTCAAAAAAACGAAAACCATGCTTATCTTTGAGTTAGCAGTTGCATTTCGACTCGTGACTCAATAGTGCATTTTTAGGCTGTGGTGACCCACTATTTTCGCTTTTACGGACGAAAAACGAATTTCGCCTTCCTCAGTGGCACCATTTTTTAATTATCAAACGGATATCTCAACACGTGAATACTGATGCTGCTGCCAATCACTTTCGAACTGATCGTCTTTCAGTATATATATTGCAGGGAAGAATAATTAACTGAGCCCAAATTGAAGAATTTATGGAACCCTATTTCTAGTTGGCATACCTTGTTACTTGCACCTGTTTTTAGTTGTTTTTTTTGCGCCAACGTTAAGGTTTTTGGAGGAAGTGTTTTTTGACACGGCGGATCGGGGTCGAACATGGTGACATACAATTCAACTTCTGAGTTTATCGTAGATTATGGGTTGTGCCTATGTAGCTCACAGTAGTCATTGACACCGTTTGTCAGCGTAGTACTCGAATATTAGTCCCGTTCCTGTTACATGACATCTTCTTTGTTTCATTCTAAGTTCATACATGAGCTGTTTTTGTTCTCTCCATCAGATCAGACCGTACTTGGAAGGGACGATTTCTTGCCCTTCATGTTTTCAGCTGCTTGTGTGCGAGGATGCCAAAATTCTTTCCCCATCCACCCACTAGCTGATTTGCCAGCGATGACTATAGCAAAGTGGAAACTGTCGTTAAACTTGTTCCTATGAGGTGTTTGCACAATATAAACTTCTTAAAAGTCGATAGCGTCAGCGTGAAACGTGAACAATATGAACTGTGCTCAAACCTGAATTTGATCTCATGTTTCCCGTTGTGTGAACTATTTTGTAGTTTGGCGTCGGCCTAGTTTGAGTTTCCCCTTTTCTGCAGACCCAATCGGATGTGACGTCATCGGCTGTAAATGGAGACGTATCGATCGATGTCGAGGAGGAGTTGGACTATGAGGAGGAGGACGAAGAAGATCGGGAGGAGAGGACGGGCAGATTCACCTCGGAGAGGAACAAGGTGGGGGATATTCTAGTAGAGTAGCAGGAAATATACACAAAGCTGACCCCTTTTCGCGAATTTCAGGGAAATGTGCATGGTTTGGATGCAACTTGAAATTTAACGTATTTAAAACGTAAGCACTCGTTCATTCTGTGAAATGATGGTCGCCCCTTACTGGTGTGGGGGAGGGATACGCTTTTCGTGCAGGCTCAGGCCAAACATTTGAGAATATAAGGTAAAATAAACTGTGTATTCTTTTTCACATTAGCAGGCGGTCTCGAATGAATCAATTTTACTCTGTGTTTCTAAATGTCTTTTTTTCAGTCTTCGACGTCTCTCTCGGCGTCGTCGTCTAATTCTCAGAACGAGGCGGGGAAAGGAGAGGGTGGACGCAAGATGACCGGACCACCCGTCCAGAAGACGTGGACCACCGGACCGCAGCCATATCACATGAACAATCGCGGCAGAGGCAACTGGAATCATGGGGTGAGTAATTGAACAGTTTTCTTCAATAGCACTTGCAGCACTTACAGTTTCACTAGTCGAACATTAACTCATTCAGTTTGCATTTCCAAATGACTGGCAGATTCTTCATATAAAACCAAGCCATTTTAAATTGTTATAGTAGCATTCTTTTATTCTTCATCTGTTCCATAACAAAATTTGGCAATACTTTTTAATGTATCCCTTTTCAGAACCAGGGTCCGTTCCGCGGTGGTGGCAGGGGACAGCAGCGATTCGGTATGAACGGCGGTCCTCCCTCCCATTTTATGGGCGGAGGTCCCCCTCAGCCCCTGATGGGACCACCCGGAGTGGATATGGGAGGGCCACGGATGAGCGGCGGAGGCAAGATCATACTCAACCCCAACTTTGTCCCGCCTCAACCATTAGGTTGGTTTTTATCGATTCGATAACGTTTTTTAATTACTGAATGATATACCAAATATACGTTTTGTTATACCAAATAGTGAAAAAGTTTTGATGTAACAAGGAGTTCCACGTTTTAGAATTGGAAAATGGATTTCATTGAAGAATTTTTATTGAACCGTGTGATGAGGGGATTAATAGTATAATAAAAATTCGCCCAAACTAAAACTTTCTTTTTCCAGTTCGTCTGAATATTGACAGATGTCACTCTAACGTGTACACTCTACATGTCGCTGTAAAAACACATTTGTTGTTGTTTGTGTTTCATGAGCGTTTTTGTTTCAGTCCGTCTGAACATCGACGGTGCTCCTCCCCTGGTGATGCAGCCCCTGATGCCGCCTCGTTCGATGGCTGGTCCCCCGAGGGTACCCGGAATGGTCATACCCAGACTGCCCAATGGAATGCCGCTTGTCGGTCAGTTTATAAATTATATCATAGACACTCGATCGGAAGCTCCGTACAGTAATTGCGACAGTCTCACTGAACCTTCCCGAACCAGCTGCAAAAGTTCATTTTTATGAGATTTCACATTTACTGTATTCATTTTGGGTAGTTCACGGACGGACCATAAACACCTCGAATTGACGCAAGAGCGAAGCAACGTTGTTGAAAATATGAATTTGACGTCTGTTCTGTTGCAATTCTGGGGTAAAAAAATTTCCAAGGGATATTCATATTTAATGATTCCAAAGTGTTTATATTGTTTATCCCAATCCTTGTTTCAGCCCTTCCACCCAACCATGGAGCAGCTGGTTTCGGTGCCCCTCCCCTTCCCGGCGGTATGGGTGGTCCTCCCCGCCCCCTCATGGGTGGTCCGCCCGCCCATTGGGATCAGGCGGTGGCAGCCTTTCTCAACCAGCCACCGGGTGGCACCACTGCCACAACTACATCGAGACGAAGAAGAAGAAGCTCATCCTATAGTAGCTACAGCAGCTATAGCAGTCGGTCTAGGAGTAGTGGCAGGTGAGAATAGAGGGTAGATCAAACTAGGTTGAAGATCGGGTTGTTGGGTTTATTAGATTGTTAAGCTCTGAGAGATCATTGGTTTGTTGGATTCGTGAGAGGTGATACCCTGTCATTCTTTTCGTTAGGTTTCAATTCCAGCTGGCTGTGGCTGTTCAATTTCATTTGTTTCATTTTTGTTTCTCAGTCTCACCATCAGTTTTGCAGTTCGCGGTCTCGCTCTCCCCGCAGAAAGAGTCGCCATCATCGATCGAATCGCGACCGATCCTCTGGCAGGGGAGATAGAAGGGGAAGAGGCGCAGACAGACAGAGAGGGAACAACAGACAGAGAGGAGGGGCACAGAGGAGGGACGAGAGGGTGCAGAGACCGAGAGACAGGAGGGACGACAAGGAGGTGAGGCATCTATTGTTTTTTTTTTTGAGAAACACATTACTATTCCGATCTTTGATAGCTGGAACCCAGATTGAATTGTCGGAGGTCGATTAGTTGGTGGGAGCTTTCCATAGAGCCGGATAGTTGCCTTGCTACATTTGTGACAGTTTGGCGATTTTCATAGCTAATCATGATAATCATACTCGATCACGTTCCCTTCGGGAGCATTCTTGGAGTTGGTGTAGTACTTGATAGCTAAACGTCCAATCACTTCATGATGTTGTAGTTTTACAAGTTGCGGTGTCTGTTATGCAATCACGTACCACTCGTTCTTTCTGCTCTTCATAGTTCTTAAGTTCAGTTGTTAGATCTGGGCTTCATTTCACATTTGCTCTGTTTAGGTGCGCGCGGAGTGTGCGAAGGTGGTGGGTGTTGACAATGAATATCTCTCGAAAATGGAGGAGCAGAAGAGAAAGAGAGACGAGACTCTGAGGAAGAAGGAGCAGCGCCGATTCGGCAGCGACGAGAAGAACACACAGAAGGCCTCCACCTCAAACAACAACGACAGAGAAAAGGTTCGTGTTGAGCGGGGTTTTGGGCCTTTTCAGTTTTTTTAAAGAGTTTTCTTGTTTTCTACGCCGTTTCTAGGACGCAGAACAAGTTCCGCAGTTTCTAGTACAGTTGCGTGTTTTTGACGCAAGTTTGTTATACTTTTATCGAAAAAGGTATCAAGTTGTAGTTGTATATTGTATTCTTCTTTTTTCATATCCACGTGTTGTGACTAATGAAAACAGTGCGTAAAAACAAAACAATTCGTCTGAAGTTTACTCAACTCTTGTTTGGTGCCACAATAGACTGTATTACTTTTACTTCAGAAGTCTTCGTCCACCACTAGAAAGTCCGAATCCGAAGACCAGCCGACGGATTCTGATCCCCTGAAGAAGAAGGCCTATCTCTGTGTCAACGTCAAAAACCTGACCAAATTGGACACCGCCAGGACCCGAATCGAGATTTTGGCCAAGGAACTCGGCGCATTGAGGGTTGGCGCTGAATTTTTTATACTTTCGTCGGGTAAAATTGACTTTATACTAAGAATAATTCAATTAGCGGGCTTTTCTAAGATAATATTTGAATGTATGCTTTCAATTGTTTGACATTTGTATTTTTAATGTTACATGAAAAAAGAGATTTATCGGGGTAGCCATAAAGCGAAGTTCATGCATATTAGAAAAAGCGTTCGCTACATAGAACTTAGTTTTGTGGGCCATCTCGTTACGTAATGGGTAAGGTTTGAGTTTTCTTTTAATTTGTGGACTATTCTTCATTTGAATTGACCAATTCTTCTAGCTTATTGTTTACAGAAATGTTGGCAAGTGAGCGAGGATCAAGTAAACATTGTGTTCATGGAGCACGACAAGGCGAAGGCCTTCATGGTCAAATACAACAAGTGAGTTATTTCTGATTTAGTAATAGTTTTCCTTCGTTACTATAGTTTTACGTTTCACACGACACTACTTTTTTGTGTGGTACATACCAGGGGAGATAAATGTTTTAGTGATACATAGTTCTTTCGGAGTATAGAGAAGTGAAATGTATGTAATTTAAATTTGGTATCGAGTGTCGGAGTTGATGTGTGTGTTTTTGTTTGGGACTTCTGCGCATTCTTTCAATTTTGCTATTTTCAGCAAAGTCCTGTCTGGTCTCCGTGTTCAAGTTGGACTGGAGAAGGCGTACCTCAATCTGGCTGACATCAAGCAGTAATTGTGATTCTATTCTATTTTTATGTGTTGAATTTTATACTTTTGTACCATAAACTGTTGTATCTAATCTGAAGTTCCCAACGATACTCAATACCGCACCATATTGTTATATTGATTAGTAGTGTGTTGTTAGTAAAATTGTCGGGTAATAAATAAACATTTTAATATACTAATTTCTTCGGAGAGTTTGAAAGAAACTTACAACTAGCAATGGCGATTTAATTACATCTTCATTCCGGTTCAAGCTGAACTACTTTGACGAAACAACAGTATCCGACAAAGAAAAAATCAATCTAGTTTCTATTCCCTATTTTTAACACAATCCTACTCGAAAGGAAACGTTTCAGTTTCACAACAAATACTAGTACACGTTTCAGTTATGCAAATTTATTACAATAAAAATACAATGACAAACATATCAACGATGAGCGCTGGCAGCTGAGTTCAATACTTTGGCTTCTTATAGTCTCCGGTGCTGGAATGAAACAAGGTTTAACCCAAATCTACTAAAGAGAAAGAAACAAAGTGCATTTAACGGTTTCCGCTAAAGTTGGACTATTTCGATGGTCGATGGACTTTTTAATACATAGTGATTGCTTGAGAATCCGGTGGTTGATAAGTGGCCAATTCTACAACTAACCGGGTTTTTAGGTAACCTAACCCATTTTTTGGTAATCTTTTTTTCGGGTTACCTTGGTAGGTAACCTGGGAGTAACCTAAAACTAAAATCCGGTTACCGTTCAAACTAACGGTAAAAAACACTTTGTGTTAGAAAAACAGGTAACCGGATTTTCATTTTAGGTTATTTACCGGTTACCTACTGAGGTAACCTGAAAAAGAGGTTACCAAAAAAAGGTTAGGTTACCTAAAAATCCGGTTAGATATTCACCTTGATAAGTACATTAACCATACGAGTGTAAAAAATAAATAGAATTGAACAAAAACGGGTAATTGAGCGAAAGATCGAACAAAGTCTCCATACTTTTCGCCGTTTTTCAAAGAATGTATAAAAAACGTACTCTCTGTCGGCCTTCCTCTTCTCGTTGATTTGATTGATTTGGTTGAGTTCCTTATCGATTTTCTTGTTCACATCCATGCTCTTCCGTGTTTTTCGCCCGTCCGCCGGTTTCAGACCAAACTGGTAGGCAGCCTTCGGCATCGCCTCGCGACCACCCTACAAAATATAAATGAATGAATATAAAAACTTTATTCTCATAAATTATCAAAATCAACCGTAAAGGGACTGTCGGTAGAGGTTGACGATAGGTTTGACAGCTTATGCGGTGTTGTCCTATCCCTATGTGTTTGTAGTTTGATCACATTTATTCCGATCGAAATTTGTAAATTATGACGTTCATAAGGCTCAAACTACAACTCCGCTAGTCATCCCCTTTACGTTAGAATGCCTAGAAAAACTATACATTTACATGGGTGCTAAATAAAACTACAACCATTCATTCGAAACGAGTAAGTTGTAAGCCAAATACATTTAATAAAAGCGTTAATTTTTAAGCCGAAATGTTGACATTGAAGTCGGTTTACACAAGTAAACTTTCTGAAAAGCTGACCTCTCATACACATAATTGCGCTGACTGAAATTTAGAATCTGACCTCATCTCAAAAGTTTTAAAATGAAAAAAAGTACCAGAATCTCAAATGCCGACCTGATAGCTCTCGTACTCGTCCTGATTCTCGAAATCCCATCGCTTGACGATGGGTTTCTTGGTTCCCTGATCCATCTTCGAGAAATCTTCCTCATCAGAGTCCTGGCCGCCCATCTCAGCGAAGCCACCCGGATAGCACTCGCCGTAGCTGAAGAAGGAGAGAACACATCAGACTACAAACTATGTTCAAGTATTAACATATCAAGCTAATCCGAAATTCACTCTCCCCATAACCACGTGAATAGACAATTGCTCTTCTACCAGTATTGGCGTAAATGTAGCCCGTTTTTTTTTTGATTTTTTGGTTATTCGGACAACTTTATTGTAGTACTCACCCTCCCTCCTCCATTTCCTTGCGTCGTTTTTCCATCTTCTCCTCCATCTTCTTTTCCCTCTCTCGGTCTTCTCTCTCCTTTCGTTCCTTCTCTTTCTCTCTCTCCTCTCGCTCTCTCTCCGCCTCTCGTCTCTCGCCGCCACGATGATCGCGCTCGTGCTCCCGCCCACCTCTTCTGAAATATATTGACAATTCAAAACGACACCTTTACAACAACAAGAAACAACGACAAATAAAAACTTAGCAAAACACCGCCACGAACCACGCTTCCTCGTAGAAAGGGGGTTAATACGAGACTTTTGAAACCTGTTAGACGAGATTTGGCGTTGTACGATCACAAAAGACATAACTGAAGTGTTGCGATTTAAATTGGTAATCAAAAATATACCATATTACAAAACTTAAAAATCTATATTCAAACCCAAAAGTATGGACATTTCTGTTTGTGTTCACCTGTCCCTGTCCCTGTGGTCTCTTCTATCTCTGTCTCGTCTGTCTTTTTCTTTTCCCCCTCCATCGAAGTACTTGTCTCTCCTCCTGTCCCCTCGATGCTCTCGATCTCTGTCTCTATCATCACGACGATCTCTGGAAAACAGTAACATATTCATAATTCAAAGTTTTTGACCAAGTTTTTATAGGTAAAATTTGTGCACGACGGTAGAGGCAAATGAATTTGTAGCATGATTATAGGGGAAAAACTTTCTTATCATCCTTGCTAAAGAGTTATCATCGTCAAATTCAGTATTTACCATAGATTTTGGTTCGCAGAACTAACATCGAGAATATGGCCAAATTAGCATGAGTCATCACAGGTCAGTTTCACATTTGCACACTGGTGGTCTTATCAATTGAAAAAGCTTGAAAACAACGCTCACGCTTCGATTTCTCATCGTTGAAGAAATGAACAGAAGAAACACATCTACATTACGTGAAACCCCATTTCACGTAATTTCCTCAAAAAGCTGCCACCTTTGCAGACTAGTCACATCATACTAATGTATATTGACAACCGCTTAGGTTGAATTAGGTTGAACGTTGAACGACATTTCCTGTCAAAATGACGCTGACCCATGTTCATTATTGGCTCGTTTCTCAAAACTACGCTCATTTTCAGACGCTGAACTGCCTGAAAAGCCCGTTTTTATGATAACGCAGGTTCATTTCACTTGCACTGAACTATTCTACCAATGCCTACCGACCTGTCCTTGCGGCTCGGCACATATTCCGTCTCGTTGTCGTAGATGCTCTGATTCTGGTACTTTTTCTGCTCCTCCTCCGTCATTTCCTGTCGCTTTTTTTTCTTGTGATCGGCCCGCAGATACGAGAGAACCTACAAACAACATACATATAGACAAACACTAACAAAGTTCTTCAAATAGGAAAACGGTCAAAAAATTGCGGTGAAAACTCTAATCGACCGTTTTTCAAAGCCCGCAATACCTGCGATCAAAAACTAATCTGCGCAGACGATAGTTGAATTCAGAAGAAGTCTAATGCACATCAGTAGGGTGTGACTACAAAGCAAAAAGGAGTCTATTTTTCCTTGGACAGGTGAAAAAACGTATTTGCGTCAGAAAAAGACTCATTTCTCAAGGAAATTCCCAAATACGCTATACATGTGATACTCTTGTGTTATCTACTCACCTGAGTCAACTTGGAGATGAGTACGTTATTTGCGTTGATATTCGCATTCGATTCCGTCGCTGGACAATCCTGGATCGATCTAAACATATGGGAAATGGAATAAATACCCAGGATGTCGTCACTACATTCATCCAATATTGCTGCTTGCTGGACCTGGTAAAGTCCTACAGTACACCGTTTCACTTGCAAGTCCGTATTTTCAAATGAAAACATTGGTGCACGTATTTGAAACTTGAAACACTGCACGACATCTTGACTTAAATAATAACGATTATGTGCTCCAATCTCAACGCTTCAGTCCTTTGAACTGCAATACATTTTTCAATTGCAGTTTAAAGGACTGACGCGCCGAGATTGGAGCACATAATCGTACTACTTTAATGCGCATTTCTCAGAGCGATTGGCGCCAAGTTTCTGAGATTGGCCAACCACAACTTTCCGACCTACACCTTCTCTCGTCGAGGCCAGTACAAAAGTGGCCGGAAATTGTCAGAGTATGTGAAACAATAACAGAAAGCGTCCAACCTGAGCAGGGTGGTGGGTATTTCGACTTCCTCCTCCTCCATTTCCACCACGTACGCCATTCTTCCCTTGCGGAACATGTCATTTCTGCAAACAGCATGTTGAGATTACGGAACCCACAAACCATATAACCACATATCGAAAAGTATGACTACTCTACAAAAGAGACTCTACTTCACGATTTTGCATCACCAACGGCGAATTTTCCGTTTCCCCATATTCACAAAGAGGAAGCCATTTTTCAAAACATTTTTCGGACTATTTGGATAAATTTACTGAATCTGCAAACTGGAGTCCGCACACCATCTAGTTCTCACGTATTAAAAGAGAGACTGAAAAGTTTCGGAAGTAAAAAACATTATTGGAAAAGTGCAATGTGCAAATGAGCGATCTAATCCTACTAATTTCCTAGCTCACAAACGTGTACTATGAACACCACCACAACTACACACCTTTCTTGCTTATTGGTCTGCAACAATTAATAAAATATGTATAGTATAATACCTCAAAGGCTGTTCATTCTTAAAGAGAAGTGTCTGCACATTTCGAACCATAATGTTCTCCGTTTGAACTTCAGTTTGGCCTGAGGCGCCATTTTGAGCCTAAACATATTGAGTATGACAATATATTTCTTGTATTTTGATCTACATACACATCTGACGCTGCAAACTAAGACTAACACATGAACTACAAACACTCCCTGAGAAACCGCTATACAATCAACCACCAATGGTAACCAGACCACTGTAACTCTGTAACACAACGGAAAAGCGGTTTACTGTCGAGAAAAAACTTAAAACAACCCCCATATACACGAACTGAAACAAATGAAACCAGCTAACTACAACCTCTTCAGCCTACAATAAACAGTGTTTTTTGTGGTGTTTTCACATTTTAAAAAACTAACAGTTTTCCAGCCTTGAAAGATGAAAGCTCCTAACTGAAAAAAAATTGGCAACAACCCAAGAACTTAGAACTCACGAAGGCAGCTTCCAGATCATCGCCATTGTCTGTATCGTTTTGAGATTTGACGATCTCACTTCGAACCTGAACGAAGAGATTAAAGCGAGACCTTAATGACAACAATATAGCGACAAGCGCAGTTCGTTAAGAGCAGATCACACACAGGAATTCTCATTTACTTTCTTTCCAGTTTCTACATGCTCTATTGCAAGACTTCATTATCATTCATCACTGACTAATTGCCAACACATACACAACAGCACAACTGAACGCCTCAATAATTGTTGTAATATAATATATAAAAATACAGAATACATAGCGAATGTTTGATTAATTACTTTGCTGTTGCTAGGTTGGTTGGGTACATTCAAATCGTGTTAGAGAAATGGTTTAATCATTGTAACATAACATTAAATTATCAATAAGCTAATAAAATCAATTTATAATAACATACCTTATGTAGCAGAGAATAGTCGAGACCTTTCACCAAATGAGTATGTTCCATGTCTCCTCCAAGGAACTTTGACTCCTGAAACATAGGAAGTAAGCAATGTATTTCTACTGAACAAAAGTTATAGCTATTTTACCGTTCATCGAAAACGTTTGCAGAACATCATGAGTACTATCCATACACCGGGTATTCTTACTGATCAACTTATCAGCAACATTATGGATATAACAGTCTTTCTTTGTTTTTTTTTGTCAGTTGAAATCGTCTAAGTTCGTGATTCCATGTTCGTTGATCACAAAACTGATGAACTTTTTTGTTATTAAAATATTAACCCACCTCAATGGCCTGTTTCCTGAGATTGGCCTTGTCCGTAACGGCTCGCGCGTCTCCCGGAACAGCGCGGTAGGCTGCGGTCAACTTGTCCGCTTCAGAAGCATCCTGAAACATTTAAAAAGGTTTATTTCTTCCTTACACTAGCGAGGTTCGATCATTTGACAGAAACAAGTCCGTTTTTTGATATGAACACGTGAACATCAATGATTATACATAAAAAGTAGACCAATTCTCATGTTTTCGGCGAAAACATAGGTCTTTTCACGATTAATTCTAACTATTCTGGAGTATAGTTAAGACGCTTCGTTAGGACGCGGTGATCATCTCAGTCTCAGTCATACAGTCTCTTGTGATTTTCTTACAAATTTAGAAGGAAACTATAAAAGTGACATTTTGTGTGGTACAGTCCGAATGAGATTGAACGATGATATCAGGCTGAGATTAATCAAAATAAGTCAACGCTCAAGCACAAACTCGAAATCTGCGAGTCAAATAATTCTGACACCAAGAGGACACTGTTTAGAGTTTTCTACAGAAATAATTTTCCAAACAACTATAAATACGTGATATTCTCACATCAGTGCCCTTCGTACGTCTCTCGGCTGCTCGATCTCGATATTTCTTCAGCAATTCCTTCAAATTCGCTTCATCCTCAGCCTCTTCTGTTTTCTCCTATAAAAATATGGGATGAAATTGACAGACACCAGTAAAGTGCGACTAACTTTCGCAAAAAAGCCCGTTTTTGCAATGAAGTTACGCGAACTTTCATTAATTTAAATCGAAAATAGGAAATTAAACCATTATTTCAGAAGTGGAACCTGTTTTCGCAATTGTTTTAGCTATTCGAGCAACTTTATTGAAGTAGTAAAGTGGATAGCCACCCGATAACCGAACACTAGTAACCATATTTTCTCAGACTTTGCAGTAAAAAGAGCTCGTTTTTATTTTAATTTATCATTTGGTTTGAGTTTGAGAGAATTAGGAAACTAGAGAAAAGGTTATTTCTGGGTTGCAGTTGTGGTGGACAAAGAACATGAACTGATTACCTTATAGTAACTCGAAAATTTCAACGAAGTGTCACAACGTGAACAAAACAACACCTATTTCATACCTTTTTATGCTTGTGGCCGTGACCTCCCTTTTTCTTCTCCGGTTTAATCTGGGGACGATGTTTGAAGGAGTGTCCTGCTCCCTCCGCACCTCTCGCCGGGGTGTCTGCCACATCCCCACTTCTTCGCGGAGTCGACTCGAGCAGCTTACGGAAATCTTCATTACGGAGATTACTGAAAACATTTTTTTCATTACACCCGAATTCGGAAAAAGAATAACAAAGAATGACAAAACAAAAATATCAAGAAACCAATGAATCCGGCTTATTGATTCGGTATTTTTTTAAATAAATGTTTGTTACGAAGATTACTGGCAAGCACTCATTGCACCCTAGCTCAAAATGAATGAAAACAACCATGTTCTGTAGAATCTGATGGTTCCGGCTTATTGTTGCGGTTCTCCAAAGATTGGTTGGCGTTTCTGTTACAAAGGACACTAGTATCCAAGGATATCACCAGAACAAGTGGGTTTTGTCTAAGAATAATGAATGAACGTCATTAAAAACAACATAATATGCGTGAGAATGTTCGTGTGAATAATCAAGTGGCAAACCAATTTGCTTACTTCGAAACTTCTGACATTTGACCAAACTCTAGATCCTTTTCCGTGGTATATGTTGACTTCCTTCACGTTCACCTTGAAAGTTGAATTGTAACCTGGTATCAATCGATAGAGTCATAGAATAGAATTTTAAAAAGTTCAAAGCTGGAAATTTTTTTATTGACAAGCTTGGCTCGTGTGCAAGAAAAGACCATCCGTTTTAAATGGTACGTTATGCAAAACTCATCTACAGTAGATTAAAAGATTCCCCAATTTTTGGTTGTTTTTTAAATTAAAAACACAACTTATTCGGCAGTTTCTCACCTTTTTTCTTATTCATACATAAATAAAGTGTCTTCTCCGATAGGATATAACTGCGAGCGAGCGCCGGTATTCGTTTCTCCATGATTGGCCGACGATAAGCGTAGGACTAAGAAGTATAAAGACAGTAGAGCCGAAACCTCATATCATGCTAGCACATTCAAAGCGATTCAATAACTTATTTGTCTTACGAATACTTCAAAACCATACTACTGCCGAGAATCTCAGATGCTCCGTTCTGTATTTCTTCGTTCAGGACGCACCGTCAACTATCTGAAGTCTGTGGCCAAAATGAGTTCAAAGAAGAATATAAGTGAGTCGATAATCAAGTAAATGTATGTTTATCCTTTCCCAAGAACTTGTTTCTGCGGTTCTCACTCCTAAAAGGCATTTTTCACGTATGGAATACTGTAAACAGTTTGTTTATAACTTAAAAGTTGTTTATCCTGCTTGGCGGAAATGTTTTCTCACCCGGAATATCCCATGAAAGCACATAGAAATTCAAGTCTCTGAAAGTTATGATGTTGTTCGAATGTTTGAAAGTCATGATGTTGTATTTCAGCCCACCCCGAGGTTGGTTTGAAGAAACTGGGAGAGACTGATCCCAAGAAAGTCACCGAAGCCCAGTGGAAATCTGTACTTTCACCGGAAGAATTCGATGTGATGAGAGAAGCAGGTAAATAATGTGTCTAATTGTAAATGTACGTTGATTGGTAATTCAGGCTGTTTTCTCTGAAACACCAAGGAAATGGAACGCATACGAAAAAATTTTGTTTGTTCCATACACAAAAGTCCGACTATTCAACGAAAAAAGAGTCCGGTTTAACACGTGAAAACTGCAGTGCGGGTTCACACTTTTCTCAATTTTCACATTGTTTGGCCATGAGATTTAAGTGTTGGTTCATGGTTACATCTTGAGTGCCGAAAATTATTTTCGAGCCGAACCCTCGATTCCTTAATACTTCTTCTTTCATTGCATCTTCTTGTCACTAGAAACAGTTCGTATTTCATCGTATCGTTCTGTTACACATTGTACAATCTATATAATGCTTTTGAGACTGAAGCATTCTCAAATAATTCTGATTTCACGAGTTTTCTTCACCAAAATATTTAACATTCAAAAACATTGTGTTTTGCATATATCTAAGAATGTATTGTGTTTTAGGAACTGAACCAAAAGGGTCCGGGCAGTACGACAACTTTTTCGACAAAGGACGCTACGTCTGTCTCTGTTGTGGATCCGAGTTGTTCAAGTGAGTTGTATACTTTTCTTCCATCTTCCATCAACATTTTCTTCGATAAACTGGGCTACATTCTACCTAATTTCTGTTCCATAATCAGGCCAAGTTGTTTCGTACGTGGTTTCTTCCTGTATCTTTCGCCTCCCATGAGACTGAGAATGTACCTTTTTTTAATGAGAAAGAGTGAATATGTTGTACTTCAAGTGAAAATAATGAGTTGCATTGGAGAAAGTAGTAGGAACTAGCCATTTTTTGATTATATTCATGATTGCAGATTGCAGTCATGCCAAACATGACTGATTAACCATAGTAAAAAAACGACGTAGTCTCCGGTAAATTTAGATAAATCGGCTGTCTCGATACAAACCAGAAATTTGGTCGTCGTTCTAATACAAAATCAGGTTCCTTCTAGAGAATAGTCGAAATTAACTGTAACTGTTGTAGGCGTTTTGCCTTTACCGATTTCATACACCGCCAAGGCCTCTCATAAAAGGGGGAGTCGCGAACCAATCCTTGTGAAAAGTAGCGGTCGCGAGCTGTTAACTAACTATTTTCATACAAAATCAGCGATAATCGTACGGAAATCAGCTGGATGGCGCCGGTTTGGGGGGTCGCGACACGAGAAAACACGGAGGGGTCGCGAGAATTTTGAAGGAATAAGAGACCCTTGGCGGTGTATGACCGATTTCACCCACACCTGTGTGTTGTATAAAGTTTGATCTTTACTTTACCAAAGCAAGCCTCGCGCTGTGTTTGTAGTTTGATCACGTTGCTCTTCGCTCGGAACTTGCAATTTACGGAGTATGATCTAGATCGAACTACAACCAAGATTTGGTCACTGCAAGTTCTCCGATAACGTTCACCTATGGATTCTAGTTTTGACTTCATACTGTAGTCAACCATATGGGAATGATAACAACTACCATTTATGGGGTAATTGGTTGGGTTATCTGATGATTAGTGGTCAATGTGGTCATATCTGCTGTGTTTTTAGTTTTCTATCGATTTCAGTTCCGACTCGAAGTACTGGTCCGGCTGTGGATGGCCGGCGTTCTCCAAGTCGGTCGACAAAGACATGAACATTGTTCGAATCACGGACACTTCATATGGAATGGAAAGGACCGAAGTCAGATGCAAAACGGTTGGTTTTTGAACGGTTTTCAAGATAATTCGGTCTGAAAACAAAGAAGTGTTCATTTTCGATTTTTGATCGATGGAAATGGTTATAAAGAAGGCTATATTCAGCTAATGAGTTTTATTTCTTCTGTGTATGTGTATTGCTCTGTTACTGACATGAGTTCGTCATACATTAACCCTCGTACTGCTAAGGGGATTCTCACTTTAATACGATACTAGATATACTTCTCGATGAGAAGATTTCAAATGCAAAGAGGAGTGTTTCTTTTTTTTTCTTTACAGATGTTCCATCTGTTCAAATTTCCTCGGGGTTTACTTTAGGTGAATAGTTCAAAACATTACCTGTGTCAGCATCAAGCTGGAACTATGCTCCACTTGACGGATGCGTGTAACAGTGCGATTAATAATAATATTAATATTATTATTTTCATTCGTATTTCAGTGCAACGCGCATCTCGGTCACGTGTTCGATGATGGTCCCAAGGAGACAGGGGAGAGATACTGTATCAACAGTGTCTCCATGAAGTTTGAGCCGGCCGAGTAGAGAAGAAACATTATGTTTACTTGTAAATAGTCTTAACTTTACTTGTAAATTGTAACCTGATCATAAGTTTAAGTTTCAGCATTTAGATTTGAATTAATCAAATGTATCCTACTTAAGTTAAAGTACGTTTGGCTGCTGCAAGTATAGTGTCAACTTCAGCTTTACAGCCTTTTTACTTACGGTTGAGAATTATGCTTCTAGTGTTCTGTTCATACTTATTTTATTTCCGGTTGATCGCACGAAGCTTTTAAATGTATATAAATAGTAAATGCGGATAAATGACTTGTTCTAATAGTTCGAATTTCACAGTCAATTCACAGTAAACCAAGTAAGAAAGATGCAAAATGTAGAACTGAACAAATATTTTATAGTAAAATACCCGCACAATCGAATCACTGAATAGTCTCAAATAACAATACAAAACGTGAAAGAACGTTAGACGGATTCCAAAACAATACGCAATTTCCAAATGGAGGTGAGGATGCAAGTGTTTAATGAAATCTGATTGAAAAAATGGCTTCTCTATTGGGCTTTACATTCTTACAGTAAGGTTTCTAGTAAATGAAAGCCTCAGAATGATACTGGTCAAGAGAGCTAACTGCATTATTTTTTGAGTTTATTCATCAGCTCTGCATCTTCTACACAGAAGAAAGTGAGAACTACAGTATACTTCTACTGTTATATGAGCAACGACTATGCCCAGCCTCTCACCTATATCCGGTACACAACAAATGAGATGAATCTGCCAGCTGGTCTTGTTTTTGTTATTCGAATATGCCCAGCTCTCGCTGATAGAGTATGATGAACGAGGAGAGTGCCGTGCCGCAGAGAAAAACGATGAGCAGGAAACGATCCAACACCATGGCCACCTGCAAAACCGAGGGTTAGAGTAGGTTGAACACTTTAGGGTGTTTTTGTAGTTTGGTCGTATTGTGTGTAGTTCAAAATCTGTAGTTTGATTTTCACAGAGGCCAGAAAATATCAAAGTACCATTACAGCAGGTCTCACCGACATATACGGTTTGTAGGGTGAGATAATGTCTTATTTGTATTTTGATCTCTGTACACGGCAAGTACCGAGAACGGGATCACACTACAAACACATCGGGATGAGGCGACGTACACCGCCCAGGTTGGTTTAGGAAAAGCGTAACCAATAGGGGCCAATTCTACAACTAACCGGGTTTTTAGGTAACCTAACCCTTTTTTGGTAACCTCTTTTTCAGGTTACCTTGGTAGGTAACCTGGAAGTAACCTGAAACTAAAATCCGGTTACCGTTCAAACTAACGGTAAAAACCACATTTTGCGTTAGAAAAACAGGTGACCGGTTTTTCATTTTAGGTTACTTACCGGTTACCTACCGAGGTAACCTGAAAACCCGGTTAGATATAGAATTCACCACCAATAGGGTGTGAATATGTCTGATTTGTAGTGTGGTCTGCCCAAATAGGATGTTTTGCGCTGGACTCACGTAATATGTTGGAATTCAAACCGGATGCCTCCCCGCGCTGTTCTAAGTTAAAATTTTCATGGAAAGCTTCTCCTGCTAACTACTAGTGTCCATCAGTATTTAAGAGTAATCCAAACCCGAATTTGCTCACTCCTTTTCACGTTTTACGTGACTTTTCAATTTGCTCCTTGCAAATCCCCCGTCATGTTTTGAGTGAAATTCGATGCGCGCGCCTTCGGGTGAGGATGAATTATTCAGTCATGATGCCAATATGGAGTCATAAAATCAGGTTACCATTAAACCTAACACTGAAAACCAAGGTATATGTCGAGGCTTAAACTGGAGGGTTGACCGGTTTTTAGTTCTAGGTTCCATTCCAGGTCACCTACCCACGTAACCAAAAACAAGTTAGGTTACTTATTCAATTAACCTTATTTTCAACCCCCCCCCCCCCCGTGTTTTGAGTGAAATTCGATGCGCGCGCCTTCGGGTGAGGATGAATTATTCAGTCATGATGCCAATATGGAGTCCATTGACCGACTGATGGATGGCTGTCTATTATCACTCCCCGCGGACAGCCGGCTGGCATCTAGTCAAAGGAGGAGTTTAGAAGGATATGAGAAGATCACGTGATGTTCACATGCAAAGTCATGTGAGAACTTCACGTGACAGCTGACAGCCCTGTGGACAGCCGATCCGCATCTAGCCACAAGCTGGCCGCGAACTTAGGAGGAATTCACGTGGTAATCACGTGATCTTTACGTGATAAGTTACCGTGTTTTATGCTTCGGTTCCCATGAAAACTTCCCGCGGACAGCCAGCCCCGGCATCTAGTCAAAGGAGAAGTTTAGAAGGATATGAGAAGACCACGTGATTTTACCGTGAGAAGGTGACGTGACAGCGTGGCACGTGGTAACCATCAGGCGGAGAAGTTTAGAAGCTTACGAGAAGTTCACGTTACGTTCACGTGAGAAACCACTTGTATGGTACCGTAACCTATTGTGTTTGTCCCTTAAAGGAGACCGGAAAGGAGTCGGGAAACCTTAAGTGCGCTCAAGATACAACTGACACGCTCGTTGCTATTGCCTATCGGGTCGAAGTTCGTGTACTGGTGCGCGTATCCAGATCTCACTACAGTCCAAACTGGAAACAATAACTGATGGCATTCGAGTTGTGTGGCGTCTCTACTAGGGTTGTTAATCGAGTTCAAAATTTCGAGTTTTCGAGTTTTGGGAAATTTCGAGTTTTCGAGTTTGACGAAAAATCGAGTTTTCGAGTTTTGAAAAATTTCAAGTTTTCGAGTTTTCGAGTTTTGGGAAATTTCGAGTTTTCGAGTTTGCGGAAATTTCGAGTTTTCGAGTTTCGAGTTCGACTCGACTCGAAAATTATCGAGTTTTTTCGAGTCGAGTCGAGTTTTGAGTGTTTTTGGAGCCAAAAGATACATTTTTCGAGTCCGAAATTTTAATTTTCGAGTTTTCGCGTTCGAAATTTCGAATTTTCGAGTTTTCGAGATTGGCGAAAAATCGAGTTATCGAGTTTTCGAGCTTTGGAAAATTTCGAGTTTCCGAGTTTTCGAGTTGTCAATTTTTGGAAAATTTCAAGTTTGCGAGTTTTGAGAAATTTCGAGTTTTCGAGTTTCGAGTTCGACTTTAACAACCCTAGTCTCTACTATCTTTTCACAATTTTCTACAATTGGATAACCATAAGGCAAGATATCATGGAGGTCACTGAGACAGCAGACAAAAAAAGGCTGATCTGCGTCTCTGTGACCTACATACTCTCTCGCCGTGATCACTATACGAAAAAGAAAACTGTGCACCTGATGCCATTCCAATTGAGTGGCGTCTCTCCTGTCCTTCTCTGCTACCCGCATCTCGTTTCGTTCTATCGTCGCGTGAACCAATTGCATGACCCGTAGGAATTCGACCTGAACAAAGTGTGACGTCATCAAACACGTAAAATTACGTCATTTAAAACGTCAGAAAAAGGGCCAAATAATGAGTAGCAGTCTACGGAACACAGCCATTGGAATATACCGATATGTACTGTAGGAGTTCGAGCAGAGAAAAAAAGACTATATATGATTCGCTTAAGGGAGAGCTCTTAATTTGATCCGGTCCCTTTTTGATCGAAAAAGAAGAAAACGACAGCCTTATGTTGTTCGCCAACCCACCTCAAAGGGGTCAACTGCACCTTCTTGGTATAGAATTCGTATTTTTTTTTAATTTCATTGTTTATCGGTCGGAATACGTGTATTATGATGTGCCCCGTAACCGAACTACAACTCTGTTACTGTCATTCCTTTTACTTTTCCCGCCAACCTCAAAAGGATCGACTCCATCTGCATTTGGCTGTGGCCGATAGACGGGAGTCTGACTTCGAACCGGCGAGTAGTCGGCACTAACCGGAGACGAGAAGGACACCTTAAAACAACAACAGTTGTTTACAGAACAACAAATTTGTTTACAAATAGTGACGTCATCAGGAACGTCAACAAATTCTGATGCTGGCGTTGAAAACATGCAGATCGATTCTTCGTAGTTTTATTCAACCATTCACGTAGTTCCTCACTTTACTCATAGTTGTGAGTTTTTCGAGTTTTCTCGACCAAATGAGACCGTTTTTACTATAAAATATTCATTTCTGTTCTCATTCAAAGTGGGACGACTATGTGGACCAATTCCGAGACATAGCTTCTTTAAACTGCAATTGAAAAATGTAGCGCAGTTTAAAGGAATGAAGCGTTGGGATTAGACCACATAATCATCATTCTTTGAGGCTTGTTTCCTTTTTTTGACCACGTATCTCAATCAACTGAAATCTCCGTTGCCGACATGCAAAACTTGGGGGGAAAGCAGAAAAATGACATCACCAAAACAAGTAGAAGCGAACTCAAATGCGGAAATCTAGCAAAGACTCGCACGATTCGTACAGTTTACATTTTATTTGTATAACCTCTATGCACTACCTGCGTCTCTCTGACCTGCACACTCTTTCGGCAAGGCTGCTATTGGTGAAATGAACACTGTATACTGTACAAATCGTCTCGGGGTCCAATAAAAGCAGCTTGCAATAGATTTCATGCAGAAAGCGGAGGAAAAACTGCGTAAAATCGATAAAATTACATCTAGTTTGCGAAACGAGCGACGTTCCCTCTCCCCAATGTGGAACTGTAACAGAATAAAGAGGATTCTCATTTGCCCACTTTGAATTATATATACTTTTAATGAAACATTTGACCTAAAAACGTGAACTGTAGTGGAACTCTCTTCAGTGTCCACGTTTCACGCGAATTTTACGTGATTTCGAGTGATTCCAAGTGAATATTCTCCACTAGTAAACCACTATTTAACAGTGTCCCATCGAAAAGAAGTACATTTCACAAAGCTAGATGCGACTTCATTTGATGAAGCACAGTGGTAGAGTATAGTGAAAATATGCGAGAGAATTAGGTACTTTGAGAAACGTGGCATATGTCATTGCAATACCTCATGTGAAGTGAAACTGAGAGATCGAGATAAAACTTTACGCAGTTAAATTCTAACTTAGCTAGACACATCCGAGTTACACTTATTGCAGTAGTGAAAAAGTAAAGAACACTGTCAGTGTAAACATACTGTCAGTTCTGTACTCTATGTCACACTTTTCTTGCGAACCTTGCAGTGTTTCACGTGACAATGATCTCTACCTTCTTCACAGATTTGAATCAATATATTTGAAGAAATGAACATTATTATTATTAGAATTAATATTATTATTCATATTAGTAATATTACCTTCTTCACCCGTTTCGGGCTGACACTGAGATGACTGGCGGGTCTGTCGGGGGAGGTGGGTCGCGGTTCGGTGCCCGGCTTCAGCTGCGAGATGAACGGCAACTTCTCGTCAGGGTTGTCGCGCTGGAATACATTGATCTAGTTCATAGTTTGAGGTTTGTAGTTTAAAGCTTAAAGGCTGTCGCGCTGGAATACAAGTATTCTGTTCGAACTTTGTAGGTGGTAGTTCGAATTTTCAAGTTTCAACTTTCAAGTTGAGACATTAACGGCAACTTCTTCTCAGGGTTGTCGCGCTGGAATACATTGATCTAGTTCATAGTTTGAGGTTTGTAGTTTGACATTAGAAATTGTTGAAAATTCAAGTTTCAAGTTCGGAGATAAACAGCAGTGTCAGTTTGAAGTCTAAAGACTCAAGTTCTTTCTGTGGCTTCACTCTGTTACGTCCGTCGGTAATGTACAACACACACGGTGAGAGCACCATAGTTCATCGGAAATTGTTCAATGTATGCAAATTGAGATAAACACTCAGACCGAGTCAATCCATTTTCAAAGCCCGCAATATACTGTTAGTCAATTGCACAGTCGCGTGAAACATGTTACACACAGCAGAACTCAGAAACGTGCAATGACAAAGTGCACGATTTTTCATTAAAATGCTAACTTTATTTTTCAATGACCTCTCATTTTTATAGCTGTGATCCAAAACAAATCTTCTGGGCACTTCGCGCTGCGTAAGCTATTGTCATTTCCTACGACGAAGCTCGAGCAACACTCGGCCACCTCAGAACGCACCTGATACAAGTAGCGCACGTGCTGCGTGATGGAGTGGTACGGCTCGAGTTGCACGAAAAGGACTTTCCCCAGAAACTTGAAGGCGAAGATTTGGAGAAAATCGGGAACCGGACTGCCGTGCACACCTTGGTGATGAACGTTCAACTGAAATGAAGGTTATAGTCTTCACGAATGGAGTTTATGTTCCATCGAGAATGTTAAAAACTAGGTTGGTCTGTGAAAATAATTCAAGAATCTTTTATTTTATTTATTCATTCATTTTATTTATTTGTCTACATTCAAAGAATGTGGCACTCGCTCATCAGAGAGAGAGAGAAGAACATAGAAAAATAATTGAAGCAATAAGATTTTGAATGGTTAACAGTTCACTTTTTTTTTCAATTGAAGTAATTGAAGCCATGAGTATGGGTTTACTTTGATATAAAACAACATCATAGGCACGTTGAAGCATGAATGTCGACATTGAAACAGAGAAACTTTGAAATTAAGAAGGTTTTTTTCACATCCCACATCAGAAGTTCATTTACAATTAAAAAAATAACTTTGTTCACTAACCGTGAAAACCGTCATTGCCGTAGCCAGAGAGACGAGAAAAATAGTAACTCCGTAGTAGATGCCTGAACGTACACTTAGACTACAAAGTTCACGTAAACTGGGTGAGTTCTAGTAACAGATTGTGGCCTTATTCTCATGCATGAGGTTCTCGAATTGGGTTCAAGTAAATTTAAGTGAAAAACTTTGTTTATGATATGTTGTTTTCCCAAAAACTTCTACTTTCAAACGTATTCAGTATTCAGTTATCATCACTCCGAAATCTGTCGTTTTCAACAGAGCAGCGACACGAAACTCAGGAATTATGAATTACGTCGGATTTCGAGATCAAACTACTACGATACATTTTTCACTCCTCACATGATCGGTCGATTTTTCCTGCTGTGTTTCTCACGTCTCACGTGAATTATCTATTTTTCACGTAAACATGAATCGTGACTATACCTATAAGAGGAAGGGCTTCTGAGGTGGGGGGCATTCCCTCTGCGACCAGCATAAGAAACACGGTGGTAGACAGCAGGGAGGTGATACCTGGAACATAGGGTGGTTAAGGTAATTGTATTGAATTGCAATTGAAACTGAAACCCAATTTTAAAGAATTTAACTGAATTGGTTTTATGAAAAGATGATAGAATTGGAATTGAAATTTCTGAATTTTTCGAGAAATAGTTGGAATTGGAATCGAATTGATTTTCTGGAATTGGTTAACCACTCTACGTGAAACAATATGGAGGAGTTATAGAGTGAGACCACATTTTTGTTGTAGTTTGAACTCGATAAACGCACTTTTCACAAACTCGCCCGCATACGAACGAGTCAAACTGCAAATATAGCGGGATTGGGCAGCATGTATAAACGTGCGTAGAGAAGAGTGTCTCCTATACTATGGTAAACTACGAAAATCAAGGAAAACGCGTGGCCGTTTCTGTAGTTTGATCCCGTAGTGCTTTAATGTGTATCTCATGTGTATGCACATGAAACCAGAACAGATTGACTTTTATGGTAGGCTTATGGAAACTAATGGTGAAAAAAATACAATTTTCCAATATAACGTACGATCATCTCACAATTTATGTTTCCCCAATATTTCAATTTCAATTTACTCTTCTATTTCACATTTCGTACGACTTTTCATGAAAGTTTCCGGGCCGAACTGCATTTCATATCAGAAGTGTTTTTTCTCGATGAAAGTTCTCGTTTCGGTTTGCATTTTGATTTGTTTGAGTGCGCGGAATGAAATTACACTCAACGGGGAGCCCATTTACTCGACAGAGGAAGGAAAGTAGGAGATGAAACTCTCGCACACTGATTGGGATAATTTCAACAGAGGTTCGAATGAATCTATCATTGGAAACAATTGAAAACTTACCTTCTACATTGTTCTAATTATATTTTCATCTATTATATAAAAAGAGTAACGTAAATTTGATTTTTGTTTTCTGAAGTTAAAAAAAAAATGTAAACCTTAACAATTTTACACTAAACTGTAGCCCTGACTAGTTCAAATTGTACATCAGGAAAGACAGTTTGAGAACACCCCGTTGCACTGTGTATTCGATACAAGAAAAGCGTTAAAGAAGGACGATTATGTGGTCCAATCGAAACTGTTCAGTCCTACTGCAATACATTTTTCAATTTCAGTTTAAAGGACCATTGACACGAGATTGGTCCCCATGATCGTCTTTCTTTAATATAAAAAAAGAATGTACTAACCGAGGGTGACTTTTTCTCCCGAGTCCGAAGGCATGTAGAAACCGAGAAGCGCGATTCCACTAATCAATACACAGGGCAGAATCAGGTTGAACACCTCAAAAAGTTATTGATCGAATATTGACTGAACTAAGGTATGTAGATCAAAACATTCCTCATCTGTATTGTTACAACATTTTTTTTTGAAAAAAAAAACCAAATGTTATCGTTTCTGAGGGAAATTACCTTTTTCGGAAAAGGGAGAAAACAAGTACACAAACAACCCGCAAACATTCTGATAATCAGTTTTGTTTTGTATCTTGTAGTTTGAACTGACATAGAACATTGGTCGTCGTTCGATGCTGATATGAATATCGACAAAAGGATAGGGCGCATCCGGGCAGCAACTGTACACAACGGCATTCTTCACCGCTCTGAAAAAGAGTTGAACTAATTTAAAATGAAGAATAGAAAGAGACCGTAGAAGTGACTTCATACTGTGTGGAAACACCTATATTACTCAACTCTGATACGTATTCGATGTTTTAAAGTTATAACAACGTAGGTTTTATACTGCTTTACAATCGTAACTTCAAAATAACACCAAACAGCAAATACGCTTTGGCTCTCGTATAATGTCGATGAATATAACGAATTTCACGTGATTTGAACATATAAAAACATAAAGTAGATCAGTCAAGCATAGTCATCGAAATTGACCAACCTTATCATCAGGAGATTCCATTCAGTGCTCATCATGTAGTTGGTTTGGTCACCTGGAATTCAGAGTTCGTGCTTTCCGAAAACATCCTATATTGTTTCGTTCTTTTCCAGTCACTGAACGCCCTGATCAAAAAACGTTATCCAAAAAGCAGTCAATTGAATAGTCACGTAAGGTTCGCATTTTAATGAGGAATCGTGCACTTTGTCATTGTACGTGCACTTTGTCATTGTACGTTTCTGAGTTCTGCTGTGTTTAGCATGTTTCACGTGACTGTGCACTTGACTGACAGTAGAAGCATCCCGACCAAACGTATTCCAAGAAGTCTGTTCAGTATTTTCGTCACAAGCTGCGTCGCTAGTTTTTTGGGGCCTTCCAGCTTCAACTTTCGCATAATTCACCGAACAGAACATGCGATGATTTGAAATTCAGATGAGAGTTTTGCCCTTTCAAAGATCACCACAAAAAGTATCTTGAAAAATGTTGATTACGCTCAAGCTCAAACAAAGGTATAGTTCCCACTCTTTCCAGCGAGCCAAAATGTATGCGACTTTTGTGATAATACTATTTATGTTTTATAGATTACGCTCTCTCCAAAGCAGGCCTATGTGAGGTATGTTGACCAATTCCGTTGTATTCGAGTTTGATCCCTTTGCTTTTCGGGTGAAAATCATGAATTATTACGTGTATCGGGATAGAACTATAACTTATAGTTGATCATTCTATATATTGTCCAACTCACCAATATCTGAACTGAGAAGCAGGTCAATTTTTGTTCCATCATAGGCCCAACTCGCGTATTTCAGGGTACAAACTTGTCTATCAAAAGGGTAGTGTTTCACATCTAAAGGACACGAGGACCTGCAATATTCTGTTGTAGAGTTAAAGAAGGAGGATTATGTGGAACAATCTCGTGTCAACGGTCCTTTAAACTTCAACTTGAAAAATGCATTGCAGTTTAAAGGACTGAACCGTTGCGATTGGACTACATAATCGACCTTCTTTAAGGTAAAAATCTCCACCAAACTGCTCGAACTTTTCGAAACATGTTTCAAGTTATGCTCAGTAGTTAGAATAACTGAACAACAAAACCGGGAAATGCTTCTGATTTTATGAACAGTTACTTCTTCACACCGTATGGTGAATGAATACTGTACGAAATACTGAACCGTTCATCATCATCGTGCGGAAAATCGATTATTAGTTTTGACCTACTTGAAAATGGCGGCCGACGCCCAGCTGACTCTCCCCAAATAATCCAAAATGACGTCAGTCGACATGACCGATTTCGTGTATTGCGAGTCGGCGCTGGAAAAATATTTTATTGAAAGGCCCAATAACCGTTTTTTTTTCACACAATAAAGCTAATATATTCAATGAAAAGCTAAACTATTTCATTCTTATGAAGTTCAATGTATGTATTTGTGCCTTTAACGTGAACAACAGCACAAATTGGAGCGTAACTTCGAGATTGTGCACTTTACAGTTTGTTCCATATCTTGAAACTTTCATCTCAAACGTTTCTTTCCCACCACACGCTTACGAATGTTCAAAAGACAAAAATACAAATTTAGTGTACTGAATTGTTACATCTAAAACTGGACTAGAAAAACCAACTCGTTATGTCTGATATCTATTATGGGTAATGGAGGATGAAGGGAACCAAAACAGTTTATTCTAATGAAGAAACATCAGTTTACATGTTTCTCCCAAAACACCTGAGTACGTATGCTAGAAGATCCTTCCCCTTCATCCCATCCTGAGTCTCTTGCACTGCCTCACTATTTCTTGCTTCTTACATCCTGGCAGGATGTGAGAGCAGAAAAATAGCGTATGATTGAGGAGACGCAGGATGGGATAAATATGCCGGGATCTTCTAGCATACGTACCCTGACCAAAAAGGACAATTTGAGTTCTCAAGGTAAACTACCACTTTTTAGCGCTTGATGTTGTTACTGCAATGAATCGTTACACAGAAAACTGAACCAACTTATTATAGAGAATGATGTCGGGTTTCCATATTTTGTGATGGGGCAGATGTATTTTGGTCAGGTTGTCGAAGTCGCGCGGATCCCAGACGAGTTTGTAGTCGGTCCACTCCTGACGCACCCACGCGTTCGTCGTCAGAATCTGATTCCGCTCATCCTGAAGTCAGAAAAAATAAATTTCAGAGTAACGTGTAGTGGGTGCCGAACTTATAACTTTCTGCCGCTCGCCGGAATCGAACCTGCGAGCAAATTATTCGTAGCAGGGCGCTAACCACTACGCTTGCACATTACCGACAAGCCGATGACGTGTGTGCGTACACAACGGAAAGTGAGATATACAGTATCCTCTCGCCTTTCCATTGGCGACTACTATAGTTGAATAAGTGCATAGTTCACGAATGCTAACCTTTGACATTGTAAACATATTTAGGTTTACATTGCACAAACTGAAGATATTTTTCTGTTTTCAGTTCTGTCAAAGTATGGTGGGCTTCTTTCTCTGTTTAAGACGCAGTATTTGACACTAAAAATGTTATGTTGTATATTTTGTTTACTCGCAATTCAACCGGAAATCTCTCAGATTCGCTTGCGTGTGAAGTGGGCTCTTGCGTATAAAAAGAGACTTCAGACGCAGAAAAAGTGGAGCCAGAGAAAATATAGTTTTTTTCATTGAAGTAAATTGATTCTGCCAAGGCTTTTCAAAGTCGAACTCCAAACTCGATTCGAGAAAACTCGAAAACACGTTTGCGATCCGATTTTTCAACAATCCTACCCTACCCTAATTTCCCTAATTTCTAATTTTTTTCCTGATTTCTTCAAAACCCAACCCTAATTTCTTTCATATTTAAATAAGGTAGCAAAACACACTTCCTTTCCCGTTTCACAATAACCATACTCATAACTGGGATGGAACAAATGTTAATTTTGTGTCACATTAATTTAAACAAAACTAACCACATCAATGATTTGAGTGAGCGAGAAAACGAAGGTGACATTTATCGGTTTATCGTGACGCAGAGCGGGCCGGACCTGGAAATGTCGAGAACTCATCTAAATACACTTTGTTCTTGGGTATTGATCATTCATATACAGTTTATTTCCTTTTTACATACAACTTTCGAATAGCTATCCATTAGACGTTTCAAAACTATCCTTTCACCAGATCTGAATGAGCTTCATAGGTGAAAAGTGAAGGGACTTTTAGGCCCCCCCCCTCCATTCGATTAGCCGAAATATCACTTTTAGGGCCCTTTGGTCCCTAGACCTGAATTGTTTCCAGTTCTGTGTTTGAATAATAGCTTGTCAGAAATGTCAGTTTTGAAAAACCATGTTAATGAATACGGCATCCGTTGTATCAGTTTCAGGTTTTTTTTATACAAATTCTCCATCACACATCAAAACACGCCATTATCCACCAAGAAAACAAGTTCAAAAATTGGTGAAAAGCTACTCCACTAATGAATAATTCCGTGTGAATGTCATTCATAGTTAAGGAAAAATGAATAAACAACATTGTTTGTAGAAACAAATGTACATCATTTCACAAATACATTGAATAGGCAAGTAGTTCGGTGTGTCGGCTAGAGAATCTAGAGAATGTATTTCACGAATTTCATCAGTCTACAACTAAATAGAATATAAACATGTATATAAAACGATGTGACATTCATAAATAACTCGAAAATACTCACCTCCCTTTCGTATCCATTTAAAAGTTTGTTGTACAAGGCTAACAAAGACTCATCGGAGACTGAAATGAAAAATATATCTAGGAGAACAAAACTGAGTCAAACTCTTCACGTACATTCTCTGCTAGAAACCACTCAATTTATATTTCTCTCCACAAAGATCACCGATATCCTATCGCTGAAATTTTCACGTAAAACGTGAAAAGAGAAAAAAGACAAAAGTGATTTTCTCTACTTCACAATTTTGCTGTGGTTAACATGTGTCTCAGGCTCACTTCACCTATAGCTCCAGAACTCGAAATTATCTGAGATATACTAGAAGTAAATTGCAGAATCACGTGAATATGTTAAACACGGCACAACTCAGAAACGTGCAATCACAAAGTGCACGATACGTCATTAGAACGTTTACTTTACGTGACTACTGAATTTACTTCTAGTATACGACCACATGCGTTAGGTTGTAAGTTATGGCGTGTGTCGACACCAAACTACATCAATGACACGTTTTTCTCAGCTCAACTGGCTCAATCCGAGCGTATTTAGCCGGGGATTCTATAAGTGAATGACTGCGGGATCCCCCCTCACGGTAGAACGACCAATGTTCAGAAAAGGGGGAGAGGTCAGGCTCTTTTTTTTCGAAATGTCTTTCCGTTAATTCACTTTTGCTGACCACTCTCTCTCTTATTCATTCTGCGTGCTCTCAACACTCTCTTGTTCTCTCATTCTCTCTATCCTGCGCCTATTGAATGGCTTGTATCGTTTATCTCACCCACTCCCTCTCTTTCTCTCCCTCTCCCCTATATCTCTCCCTATTTTCTCTCGCTCTCCTCTCTCTTCCCATCGCTCTTTCTCTGCCCTTCCCCTTTCTTTATCTCCCTCTATCGCTCCATCGTTCTCTCTCTTTCCCTCTCTCCCCACCCTCTCTCGCTCTCCCTTTTCCCAGCTCTTTTTTCTTCCATCCTCCATTCTCTATCTCACTCTATCACTCCATCTCTCTGCCTCTCTTCCTCTCCCCTCTCTCTTCCCTCTCCCTCTCTCCCTCTCTCCACGAGAGGTTCTGCCCGCAGAGTGAGATTAGATTTTCTACGACGCTGATTTCCCTAACCCAAAAACGCATAACAAATAAGGTACTAGGGAATCGTGGGTGGTACAACACATTTACTTCTTGACAGCAAAAATCGATATTTCGAACAAAAACGATTGGGAATTATGCTTGTTGTCTACGTCTCTTCTCGAACCATAGTATCTCTAGTTTTCTGACATTTTAAAGTAAGACTCAGTTTTTTCTGATAACTGCGACTGTTGTAAAATGGAAGTCTTCTTATCTTTTCACCACCACCTTTTTTCATCACATATTGTAAATATAGGCGAAAAAAATCGAGATAGTATACACCGTTCCATTTTTCCGTGGATGCGTACAGTCTACAGTGTTACTCTAAACTAAATATAGTTCTTTCTTTCTTCTTATAACACTATTCACTTTCTTTTGTAACACATTTCTCTATAATGAGAGAATTCAAACTAGATCTTATCATACAATAATACACATCATTCCTTCTGTCTACTAACTAGGGAAAGGGATCAACTACGAGGAGAATCATTATCGAGCAAACAATATTTCATATTATTCGAAAAGATTCCAATGTCTTCATGGTGATAACGCAAAATATTCGTTCCCAGAATGTCACCAAAGTTTTGTCCCAATTTCATACTGTATGTGCATAAGCGTAAAAGTGACTATACTGTTAATCAATTGCACAGTCACGTGTAACAAGGTAAACACAGCAGAACTAAGGAACGTGCAATGACAAAGTGCACTATTGTCATTAGAAACCTCACTTCACGTGACTATTCAGTCGACTCCTAGTATATAGGTCTCGGGAACGCATGAAACATTAGGCTATGTCGAATGAAAAATAATACTATCCCCATTTCAAACAACTCATTTTTTTCACTACAACTCCAGGTTTCATCTCATAAACTTACCAGCGAATTTCAAATTGAAGAGAATGAGTAAAAGTGGAGAGTGGAGGTTCATAGAATCATGGGGAGCTCACTCCTAGAAACAAAAAAAACGAGAATTCAAAAATAAGATATACTCAGCAACCAAAACAATGACACAGCTAGTAAACTTGCAGGAAACCATGAATTTTCGAAGGAAAGTTGCAAGTGTCCAATATACATGAATAAATATATACATGATATTAACGTGAACAAAAAAGAAGTTTAAACAAGACATGATTGCGGTTTTTCTGAACTCCATGAGTGAAAATCCATGAAAAAAACTTGACCTGGTATTTCCTAAACTTTTTGTGAAACTACTAAAAATAGGGCCCACGAACCCCCACGAAGACCAAATGGAACTCAATTTGGGGCGAAGGAATGAAATGACACTAAATCCTATGTTCTCGTCAGTGTTATGCCAATTCGTTCCCAAAACAAACCCGAACATATTCTTCCTGAACGAAGTGGTTCGATGGGAAAAAGAACCAGTTCCGTACTACAACGAGTCCCAAACCAAAACTGCGTATTTGACATCTTGAAATTTTCCCCTCCACCGTTTCTTTCCCGTCACACTTTTACGAGTGTTCAAAAGACAAATTCCGTTCCCAGCGTTAACGACTACGCCCAGTTCTGTACTGAGTCCTGTTGTGAACTCAAAATCGGCTTGGTCCCGAAACGAACCACGTAGTTCGGGAAGTAATTCACCACACTTTATCGGGTTTATAAATCATACAGAATATTTAAAATTCAAATCTGATTAAAAATGCAAACGTAAAGTGTTAAAGTTAGAGCAAACTTTGTTCCCAACAATGTTAAAAGTTACCAAATCTGAATAGTTGACTCATAACTGACGGTGATGACAGTAGACCAACAAAATATTCAGATCAAACTACAAACACAGCCTTAGATCAAACACAGCAGAATAATCCAACTGACGATGTCTGGTTGAACGAGCTGCCCACTCTACTGTGAGCGGGCGATGTGCACAAAGGGGCGGAGTCTTGAGGATGAAAAAGAGGGAAATATAGTTCCGTTCATTCCCACTGAGACCTTGGCAGGGTGCCAAAAAACTTATAAAATAAACTTGTGCTCCGCAATACTCATTCAATTCACACACTGTAACAAGGATGAAAAAATATTTACAGAGACTTCTAATTCTTAGAAGAATTCTATCTTGGTGGAAAACCTCCCGGAAGTGTATTACCAATTTCTCGGGAGGAATGGCTAAAGCTACCGCTCAGAGATAGAGGGGAGAAGTATACTGTCTGTCAATCGCACAGTAACGTGAAACATGCCCGAAACACAGCATAATTCAGAAACGTGCCATGACAAAGTGCACGTATCCTCATTAGAATGCTAATCTCACGTGACTATTATTTTTTATCTCGACAAACGCCGGAACTTACAAAGTACAGCGAAATACGGCAACCGACACTAAAAAGGCTTGCTTTGAAAAGAGCAAAGCCTACAGCTCAGAGACAGTGCATATATGTCATTTCTCGAGAACAAAATCCTGATAATTGACAAACACTCTCTCTTATACGGATGGTCAAGTGTGCTGTTAGTCAATTGCACAGTAACGTGGAACATGTTAAACACAGAAGAACTCAGCAACGTGGAACATGTTAAACACAGAAGAACTCAGCAACGTGGGATGACAAAGTCGATTTACTTCTAGTATACTGTCCATGTTGGACAATTATTCTAACATGATCATTTTAGGCTTATACTTCGAATGTTTTTATCCCACGTACTCTACTTTAAGATAAAATAGAGTTTAAATTCCAAAATGCGATTGTTACAAGTGTCCTCTCTATGTCCCCACTTGATGCGGTAAGAAATGTAGCGATGGATATATGCTAGACTTTTGTTATGCTAGAAGTAAATTGAATAGTCACGTAAAATTAGCATTCTAATGAGGCATCGTGCACTTTGCCATTGCACGTTTCTGAGTTCTGCTGTGTTTGACATGTTTCACGTCACTGTGCAATTGATTAATAGTATACCTGTTGCTCATGAAAAAGAAAATGAGCTCCCAATCATAGTACTGCTTATAAGATTAAAGTTTAAATTCCGAACTGAGACTATGCACCAACTGGTGTCCTCTCTCTGTCCTATCCACGATGTTTTTATTTGGCGCCCGGCGAATCAAGATGTGCCAATCAAAATTCCCGCCGCTTGTCTCTATATCAACTCCCTGTCGTATAGGAATTCCAGAACTAGCAGGGTTTTGGTGAATTCTACATCTAACCGAGCTTTTCGGTAATTTGTGCAACATAGGTAACCGAAAATGAGAAACCGGCTGCCCTTAGAACGAGAATCGATTTTCACCTACTCAAGTAACCTGAAAAAGGATTACCGGAAACCGTCAAGATTACCAAATAACCTAGTTGGATATAAAATTGGCCCAGGGTTCTGATTATGGACAAGTTTAAAGCAATTCTCGCTAGTTATTCAGAAGCAGTATTATACGGTAACTCGTACTTTCTGCAGAATACCATTAAAAAATCGAATAATTTTCCTTTTCTTGCTTTTCTGTTGTTGTTTGAGAAAGACACTAAGTCTGCCTTCTTTTTTGTAAATACTCCAAACTACGTAAAACAAAACTATAAGCATCAAACTATATAACGACATCAGATAACAACATTTTCTCTTTTATTGATACAGTCACTTTATTACAAATGAGAAACATAAATAACATAACAAAAAGGGGAATAAAAATGTATAACCCATAACAACATATACATGCACCGGATAACAGAGATCACTTTCCCATTCGGAATCTTCTAAACAGCGGATGCTTTTCGGCCAGAACTTGCGCCTGAAAACAATTTATTCGATCACGGGCTATTCTACAGTTAATCACTGAGTTCCGATTATCCCTGAAATCTCTCTGATTGCACCCCATTTGTCCCCTACTTCGCCCCTGTCCATATCCGGATATGGACAGAGGCAAAACAGGGGGCAAATGGGGTGCAATCAGGGAAAAAGTGGGGAAATTTCCGAGAAAAGTCAGGGAAATTTCAGAGAAAAATTAAGCAATTTTTTTTTCAACATTCAGAAATATTTCTTGTTTGATACTATTTACGGTGAATTGTTAACATAAGGTGAGAATGAACATCTCCAAAAATTCTCTAACTGATGCTCCTCAGATTAGACAAGCATCTATTTTCACTACTTATTTCTTTATAGAAAACAAAGTGTTTTCAAAAAGAAATAGCCAAGAGAAAGTCTTTCCTTCCACATCTAATCAAAGTTAAACTTTTTTCGATTGGTTCAAAGCGCTTTCAACAGGAACTGAAACAATTTGAAATGGACGAATTTCGCACAGCCGCACCCCTGGCTGCGCCGTATCTAGTACGGGTTTCTCAAAAGTGCGGCAGAACACAGTTTTAACCAGTATCTTCAACGAAATGACACTAAAACTTTATAATGTGTAGGTATAAGGTTCTGCTAATAGATTATAGTAAAAAAAAAGTGGTAAATCAACATTTTTCAATATCTCTGACACTTCTCTGACATTTCCCTGATTTCACCCCATCTTCTCCCTGACTTACCCCCCTTTCACCCCAGAAAAATCAGAGAAATTCTTCCCCCCTGATGCTCCCTAACAGATCAGGGAATGTCAATTTACTATGATTTCACATAATTCTTAATATTTGAAAGAATGGATTAGAAAGAAACCGCATTGATTTCTACTGATATTACACCCGTTCCCGCACTGAGGTTCACAACTTTGTAGGTCAAACAAAACCCATACCATTGACAGAAAAGTGAAACTTGGCGAAAGTGACAGAGTTGAACACGTATGAATTGTACCCTACAGCTTTTTACTGTTTTTAAAGGTATACTAACTGTCAATAAACAATTTCCTTCTAAAACGTGTTTTTCCGTACAAAATCCTAGTAAAACAACATCCGTACCTTAGTCTTGTTCGAATAGGAGACGCCGGATCCGCCAGAAACAGAGCCCATTGTCGTTTCTCGTCTGCTGACCTGAAACGTATAGAGAATGAGTTTGAAAAAAAACATTATTAATTTTTACTAAAACCGAAAGTAATAAACAAATGGATGAAATAGACGAATGGATTTTTTGTAACAGATGTAACGCGTCATCTTTCACATTCGTACCAAGGTGCTGTCTTCCAACAACTTTTTTGTTCACGCGAAAGGTCAAAAATGACACGACGTTCGAGTGTTATGAGTTAGAGTTGGCTGTTCCGAGGCGAAAAACCGCCCGAGAACGGAAAATCCTGAACCCAGAGTTGACCGTTACCTTGATGGTTCCGTCGGCCAACTCCTCCTTGACATCCTCCTCTTCGGCGTCCGCATCAGAGGCTGCCAGCACCTGTTGCAGCAATTGCAGCTGCGCGTCCTGCAAAGAAAAGGCTGGTTACAAACGGGAAAGAACCTAATCGTGACCTAGGTGAGCACACATCAATAAGAAGTGCCTATTCGACAAAAAACTATGTTTACGGTACTCGTTTTTAGCGCTTAACTGGCTGCACTTTAAACAGAAGGCTGGCCAACTGCCTGGGCTGTGCTTAAAAACGCAACAAATGGAAGACAACCTATTTATAACATATTTAGAGACAACACTCATCTTTAGACCCGGTTCATACTTTTTTCGTCGGCTCATTACGCTCTCCTTTGCAATGAAGAGAGCACGATCATCGTAATACCGCAACTAAATCAATACGCATCACATGTATTGTTTTGAGCCGACGTAAATAATCTGATCTCAAATACAAGCTAACCTTGGTCCCGAGTTTTAGGTCTTCCTGCTCCATTCCGGGCAATCTGTTGACCACCTTGTACGCGTAACCCTGGTTGACCAAGAACCTGAAAGAATAAGAATTGTTCAACTCTCGTTAATGCTCTTATACTTTACAACTTTTTAGAATAGAATAGAATAGAATAGATTTATTCAACATGTGACTTTCCACATTTTGAAATGTGGCACTCCAATTGTTGGATAAAAGAAGGAAAAATAGATGGAAAGAATGGTATCATGTATCTTTTGCTGTGTATCACACACGTGTCCTCACTACACAACTATCTCTCTGAACGATGTGAGTGGAATATTTCTTATCACTTTCGAGAAAAACTTCCAGGCCACTCCAATCGTGTGAAATGTCACCCGAAATTCGCAATATTCAATCGAGTTGATGAGAAGTCGCGAATAAACTCCTGGCAAATTATGCTTACGACTAGCCACAATTTTCAGACCAGTCTCCCACACCAGTAAAGTCCGACTGTTCCTCGAAAAGAAAGTAGCTTCTTCAAGGAAAAACAACCTACTTCAAAGTGTTGCACCATACATGAACGAACTTTCCCAGTTATAACCGTAGAAAAAGTAATTTTCTTGAAATTCACTGGATAAACCGACCTCTGTCTCTTCCTCGAGTATCCCATCTCCACCGTATCCTGCGAGACCAAAGAATAGAAGAAGGCGTTGAAGGCGTCACTCGAATGCTTCTTCGCGCGCAGAATTCGACCCAGACGCTGGGCTTCCTGATAACAAAGTGATTGATTGATTGACCTTTAAATATATTCCCATGTAATTATTGTTTTACAAACAAATTAGTGGAGAAGTTTCAGTATTCAGTATGATTTCCGGTTAGCGTGACGCTTTCTGAAAATTTTCCGAAACTGAAGTTTCTTTCTTCGAAAACCAACCACTGACAACCAAGAGAGCCTTCCGAACATTTAAACGTCATACTGAACCTGAAAATGACTAGAAAAAATCTAGATTTGCTTCATACTTGGAAAACCTCGCCTGCCAGCAACAGCTGTCGCAGAACTACAGGATGTCAGATCTTCGCATCTATATCGCCCTTGAACGAGTTTCAAACCCACAAAACTTCAGCAAATAAGAGATTGCGACTCCGCTTCTGAACGCCTCCGCGCAGTAATGTGCGCGATACGCAGCGAAATAGTGCTATATGCACAACTTTCAGGTTGTTACCACGAAATATTCCCAGACTAGGCTCCATACTAGTTAAATGACTGAAATCACTACAGGCGAATGCCACCGTGCTCACCATACATAAAATACCCCGTCAAAGTGGCGCTAACGCCAGCTCATTTTTGCGCCATAATTCTAGAACTCTTTTAGATACGAAAACGGTTTTAAACGCGGTAAAGTAGAGAAATGTACACTTTTACAGGGGTATATTGCTCGTTTCAGGATTGCGCTTTTGCACTGGTCAACTATGGTGCTCACCTGTCTTCTGGATCCTCCGTGAGCCGAGATCTGGATCAGAACATTCGCCTCCGGCAAATCGAAAGACGTATCGGCCACCTGGAAGAGACCATGGAAATATAGACAACATCTAGGGAATCTAACCGGTGTTTGCTGACCCGTATTTCAAGTGAAAAGATATAGATAGACCGGTAATGAAAATCAGGGTGCCGGTCAATCTAATGCATGATTCGGTTTTACGGTCAGTTTTAACAGTGATAACTTTTTTTCAATTTCCTTTCATGACCTACTGTTTCAAATTAATTTCAGGCTGTCTACTCAGGTCCCCTAAAAATGTTACCCCAAACCGGTTGGATAAAGAATAGGTCTTTATTCTGACCTTGGACACAAAGATGGTGTTGACCCTGGGGTTGTACTGGAAGTTCTGTAGAATCTTCATCCTCTCATTCTGACTCGTTTCTCCGTACAGGAAAGGCTTGTTCATCTCGATCGCGTACTTCTTAAGAGCAAACACGTTGTCCGAGAAGACGATGATCTGGAAACACGAAATTAATATAATAAAAACATACGAACACAAACTAAAAAACACTCACCACGGGTGTTCACGTATTTTCACAGTCAAGAATCTAAATGCGAATAAATCTGGCAGAATGTGGCTAATATAAAGAAACGTTATGAACTTGTACTTTCATTTTGGATCGACCAGCCTCCAGTTGGCACAAGTTGGCGGCCAGTCGACTGAGAATCATTAAAGGAATTGAAAGACGGAAACAAACCATGCGACAACCAAAACAGCCAACGCAACTATTTATGATTTCTGATTCGATCTTAGTTCACCTTATCATTCCGTCTCTCGTGGTATTTGATGAGGAACTGCGTGATTCGGAACTTGTTCGGATTCATCACGGCCAGCAGTAGGCGACGAGCGATCTGGGCTCTGCAACAAAAAGGTCGTACGCTTACGAAAACAATCTACGATACGCTTCGTACGTGGAAAAAAAATTCTTGCCCATAACTTACAAGCTGTCTCATCGCGATTCAACCAACCGGTTATTGAATTGACTTTGACCGCTCTGGTACCTAGTATAACTGGTGTTTTGTATCTGGCTTACCATCTTGCTATAATTTCTTCAAATCTTGATGTAACAACTTTGAGCATCTTGAATCTCGAAAAAAGTTTTGATGTTCCGCTCTTCGAGCTGTACCTCAGATAATATGAGTAGAATTCTGAGGTCATTGGACACCAGACCTCGGCACATTGCACCTTGGCAATGTGGCCGGCCTTCTGCAATTCCATCCAATTAGCTTCGTAGATTTTAGGACCTGAAATATCGATCGAATTTTGATATTACACCTCAGAATAGTGTTGAACATGAAGAAACAGAAGTTAAGTCAGGTCCTCCTGAAGTGAACGTACGTTGAGCGAAACATTTGTTCCGATTCATTTTCTCCAGTGAACCCAGCAAAACTGTGCCAAAATTTTCATCATTACACACCGCGTAATAAATAGTTGAGTTGAAAGCAAAACCAGCCGATCAAAAAGTTGAGTGAATAAAGTGAACAATAAACAGAAACTCCTATGAACAAATCAAAACTAACCGATGAGGAAGTTCAAGTCAGTGATCTTGTCATCTTCTCTGACCAAAGTGGCCGTCAGTCCGAGTTTGCAATGGGCCTGCACGATGGTCAGAACCCGACGGAACATTTTGGCCGGAATCGTGTGTACTTCTGGAAAGCGACACAAATATAAACAGCTCTTACTTCAAACACTTTTCCTGATATAATTCTCGTAACGCAAACGGAACTAGACCAACTATCAGCCAAGAAGCAATATGGATGACTGGCTAACAATGAACAACATTTTTGATCGAACAGGCGTGATTAGTTATCCGACTGAGGTCAAATAAGTGGTTGAGCCAAAACCTAGCCCATCTTGACTCGGACGAAAAAAAAAAACACAATTTTTAATGTGCCAAAAAACTTTCGATAAGATATTCTGTGAACCAGATAAAGGCTCTTAAAACTACGTACAACATGATCTTTGACCTACCATCCAGCAGCAGCAGTCCCCATTCCTGACTCTCGATGAACCTCATAGCCTCCTCAGCCAGCCACGTTCTCTTTCCCGCGTAGGCGACCATCGAATACGTACTGATGCACACCACCGGCTGCAAATGAAAATTTCAAACCAAATTTGATTTGCCAAAACTATGACAGTTCCGATACTGAAAGGTACATGTCTATAAGCTCAGGCATAGGAGATTACCTCTTATTTTTCGACTGCTGCAAACAAAACATACACGTTTAGAGTATCTTTGTGAATAAATTCTCTCGATTCGCGTTGAAATAGGAGAACCTGGTAGAAAAAGTTCAAATTGAGTGAAAGAATAGCGAGTTTTAGTGAGGATATAGACATAAGGTAGAAAACAACCAACTTGCAAGGAAACGCACGCCACGAAAAAACTATTTTATAAGTTTGTCTACATAAACTTTAGACTTCTTACTAACCTTACTGGCGTCTGCTCCCTGTGGCACATTGTCCCTGGCTTCCCTCGTGAATCGAACCAGCTGTCTGTCCTGGATGGTAGACCACAACTGAAAACACCTATCGACAATGTTCATTTCAATTTAACGAAAACTAGTTGTGCAGATGTACATTGACCTTCGATCAAGAGCTCCGCCACAAAAAATCAGCGGCAGTTCTGCAAAATATCCACGGAGCGAACGAATCAGCTGAAAAGTTCGTCAACTCTCCCCTACCGATTCACACCCTGATTTTCCTCCCCGCGAAGAGTAACAAATTAAAACTAACTCAGCCAGAGAGAAAGAGAGCACGCGAAAGAGCTCACTACTATCATATTCAACCAGAATCACATACTCAATTTTAAGCCAGGTGGAAATGATGTATCATTCATAATAATATCTTCATAAATATATCGCGTTAATCTTTATAAGAATAGCTCGAATGATCAAACAATGTACCTTAAACTGTGCCCTCCACTGTTCGACGGACACATTAGAGTTGGCCAGAACGAGACATCTCTTGTTGACAGTTGTCACGGCTGTCACCCCCACCAACGTCTTTCCTGCACCACAAGGGAGGACGATGACACCCGATCTGGAAGTTGCGAAGTAATTAACTGGTATAGTTCCTGTCATTCCTACTGAGACTTGGCAGCGTGCCAATAAATATTCCAGGCTATTTTCTAGCACTTTGGAGTTTTTCCAAAAACTGCAAATTTCTATTAGCTTTTGTCGACTTCCATAAGAACACGTTATTAAAAACAGTTTTAGGAATACTCATGTTTGCTCTAAGAAATTGTCATCCAAAAACCTTGGCACCATGCCAACGAGTCTCAGTGGGAATGAACAGGCAATGTAATAACATCTTTAAGGGGCGACCACAAGTTGCACGCCGTACAACTGCTTTCGTGGGGGGGGGGGGGGGGGGGGGGTCGTCAATGTCCTACAGGAGCAGGAAATATTTTTATAAGAAAATACGAAATTTCGCCACATACCACACGTTTTCCTGTGAATTTCCTATTTTGAAAGGGGCGAGGACGTGCTACCCGTAAATGCGGCACAAAGTTTCCTTCGAATGAAGCCGGTGAACCATCTTTTTACCTGGCTCTGCTGTTCCCGAACATCTTCCTGAGACTCTTCTCCTGATACGGTCGGAGGGTGGTCGATGGCTTGAGGTCGATGCCGAGGTTTGGGTTCATCGTGTCGTTCCGGAAGTCGTACTCGGCCAGCAGCGGATACTCCAGCTCAATGCAACGCTTTTGAACCACTTCGATCGATTCCTGAAATTTGCTAGCGATAAACATGGCGACTTGTGCGTGATGAATACGAAAATTTCGATTTGTAGTTTGATCTACCTAACACAGAAGAAAAATTGAACGCCGGAATCGTCGATTGTATCGGATCTAAACTACAACACAACCAAACAAAAAGATGGTTTCTAATGCTCAATCAAATTGATACCACAAACTGTCACGAACATCCGATCAATCCGACCAGCTGGTCGAAATGTTGGCCCAGCTATGGATTCAGGGGGGGGGGGGGGGGGGGGGGGAGCAGATTTGGTTTAGCGAACCAAAAATATCAGAAAGGGGATCGTATTCACTCTCGACCGGTCCGCCAAACTGCACGGTATTGGGAGTCATATTGAAACTTGGCTCGACATTTTTTTGAGGAAACTAGTCAAAATATTCGTTTTTAGGTCATTTAGGAGTAGGGGTTTCGGCTCCTATTTCTAGGTGGGGATACAGGCGCCAAAAGTACTAGCTATGAAAACCATACCTGTTCGATTTCAGAAGTTGCGCTTGTTTTCGAGAAGAAGGTTTCTAGTTCGGCTTTGAAACCGTAACACGGATCAATCGATACTATACCTATTTCGATTTAATCTTCTCTAACCTGTTTGATCTCGAAAGTGAGCAGCTGTAGACTCCTGATCTCGGCATCATCCTCGTCGTCGCCGTCCATTTTCTCATACAACTGGCCGATGTCCTCCGAACTTCTTCTGCAAACCAACAACATTTAAAAGATGTAACCAAATCTCCCTTGTAATCTGATCTTGAGACTTGCCGTAATTTATGTACTTTAACCATGAATAAGCTGGATCAAACTACAAATACAGCGGGATTGAGCTACATCTGGGGTCTTTTTCGGAAACAGTGAAACATAGTCGAAAAAAGGTCGGCTGGAACTGCTCATTTTTCCGTTATTCTTCTGTCTTAGTGCTTCGAACCAGCTACTTTTCAGTGTCGCATTCACAAAGACCGCGAACGCTTCCGTCGTGGAAGATATATCACGTCGAGGTCAACTCAGAAGATTCCTACATAGAACGCAAATCAGAGCAAAGCAGTATACTAAGTTATAACGACAATAACTGGATAACAGATAACATACGTGTGTCTGCCGGTTTCTCCAGTTCTGTTCGTTGCTCCTGCGGGAATTTGATCTTTTCTACTTGGGTCTGAAAAGTCTTTTACTTATGGAAATCAGGTTAAAGTAATTTGCGACGAAGGCCCGGCTCTTACTTTTTTATGTGCGCGTTTTACGATCGCGTTGAAAGTGAAGAAAACATGCATATCGACTTACGTTAAACGCAAACGAAATCGATACGCATGACAAGTATTGTTTCGCGTTGTCGTCAAAAGCTAGCGTGAAATGCATTAACCAGTCCAAATACACTACTTGTGCAAAGTTCAGTCGTTCACCGTTTCAAAATAAGGTAACCCTAATTATTTTGACATGTGTGCTCATCTACGATCGAACGAAATATTACTAGTATAAACGGATACGCCCTCAGCTGTGTCTCTACTAGTTTCTCCTCGAAAATAGTCCAATAAGCCAACAGTCAGGCTACGACAATCTGCGTCTCTCTGACTGCACACTCTCTTGTCTACCAAAGTGCTAGGTGGAAACTGTCTGCGCACCTGCGTCTCCTCTACGGGCTTCTCCTCCTCCAGCAGACATCCCTGGATGACCTTGTCCTTCAGAAGACGTTGGATGACGTCAGAATGACGCGACTTCCACAAAGTATCGATTGTGCTTCAGAACCAACTTCACCTTGCCGTAGCTCACGGTACAGATCTGGAATTAAGATAGAACATCAATTGAACCGGAGACTGAAAATAAAATACATGAAAGATGGCCAATTAAGACGACAATTGTGAACAATATTGTGGTGGTTGCACAACTCAGCTTACGAGTACAATTTTTGAAAATTCAATTACAACGCCTCATAATTTGGATAAAAATGGCCTGTAATGACTCAGTCTGAGAAAAAACTCAAAACAACAACGCATACCTCTGATTAAGAGTGACGTTGAGTTAACAAACAATCAATATAAATATATATATATATATATATATATATATATATATATATATCGATAATAAATGCGTCGCCACCTTGATGAACTCGATGATTCCCTTGGGGAGGGAGCTCTTGCTCAGTCTCTCCAGATACTCGATGATGTCATTTGTCTGAAGTCCCACCGAGACGGCCGCGTAGAGGGAGTAGGCTGTCAGCTGATACTCGTGGATGTGCTCCGGACGGCAGACCGGCTGCAATGGTATAGGTTATGAAGCAATTTCAGTATTAGGAACGTCTTGTAGAAAAAAGTAAGTTAAGTATAGAGCACATCTCTAAAAAAAAAGTAAGTCAAGTATAGGAAAGTTTTCGGTTTCTTTGTTCTCTAAATATTTGCTAGGCTACTGTGAATCACTGCAATAATCCAGTTATGGAAGTCCGAAACAAAGGTAAAATATCACTTTTGTAGAGTTTATGCCCGTTTTTAGGTCGTCGCTCAAAGAAAGGCGGCGGTATACTGTATATCTCATTTTGTGACGTGTACAAAACACACATGTCCGCACTGCTGGCATAAAACAAGTGGGGATGGTGGTTAGAGTAAGCGTATCCCATACTTTTGTGCGAGGTTCGAGTCTCACATGAGGCAGACATTTCCGAAACTCAGCACAGTCTCAGCTACGGTATTTGTAGTCTGTAGTCTGATTTCAGTGTTGACAAGTTGTAACTCGCACTCTTCGATGTATGCGCAGATTCCACTACAAATACACCCCAGGGTGTGCCAAAGTGATTCATGGTAGAAACAAATCAAAAACCGGATCAAAATGTGTAGTCTGATCTGTGAAACATAGTAGAACCTTTGGAAAGCTCGAACAATAGACTGAAAAAGCCTTTCAGCCGTTTTCGAGCGCGTAAACCACCATGAAATGAAAATTTGCCGTAGCTAACCTCAGAAATGGCGATGAGAAAGTCTCTGGCGTGTTTGTAGACGGGGCTGAACGATTCGAGAAAAATGTGACCGTCCGGCGCCACCCACAACGGACGATGCGTGTAGTCGGACTGGAAAAACACATCTTAGATTTATTATAACCCTATTTTCTATCCTATTACTTTCTCTTCTTTTCCAATGTATCATGCACAGGTCATCTGATTTTTGTGATTTCGACATATTGACATATAACACACAAATAATACACATATACCACATAAAATACACAATATTGTCAGCGAGAACCAATCTGAGCAGTTCTTCGAGCAATTATAGATAACGAGGGGATAAGCAGTTATAAGCGCCTGAATTTCCGCCCTAAATGGTCTACGGGGCCCGACTTGTCTTATATTTTATATGAAGCTATGAATGAGTAGTTGCAGAAAAACGAGGTAGTGTTCTCAACCCACTTCGGTGGTTTTACAATTCTTTAAAAGGCAACGCTGTTACCTTTTAAATAATGAATGAATAATTAGAAAGAAGAGAAAACATTTTCATTCTAACTAACCTTGAGCGGCATTTCCCTGCGATAGTCCTTGGCGCCGAACTCGTCCGTGGCCACTCCGACCGGCTCGCCAGCCAGGTTCTGAGAGGCTGCCTTCGGGACTAAAAACATAAAAGTCATCACAGAAGAAAATATGCATAGAATGTTCACGAACCTACAGAAATGTGGTGTTCTTAGCGAATTGAACAGCGTCACTCGAGCCGAGAATGGCTCGGTTCTCGTTCAGTCGGAGTGGTTCGTTTCGCGGCTCGGTTCGAACCGTTCACTGGAAAACCGGTAAGTTCGAATGTCCGCTCCAAACTCGGTTCTGTAGTAATTTGGTCCAACGAACCGCTACGCTCCCGGGAGACCAAATTCGGTTGAGATTTCGCTCCCAAGAGCCTGAAAGCGATCCCGGGAGAGGCTAAAACAAATTGGTGGATACGGCCACTGGAAAAAAGACTAGAGACAAAAATGAACAAAACCAACTGGGCGCTGCGGGTTCCTTGGAGGGTTTCTCGATGACATTCTTGGAGGCGCCCTCCTCCGCGTCGTATTCCGAACTGTACGTCTCCCATCGACCCCGTTTCGCACGCTCTCGTCGAGCCATTTGATCTACCCTTCAAATAGCAGGTTTAAAAGATTATGTGACATCGAATGAGAGAATGATCATCATTTGATGGTAGTTGATCCAACTGGGGCTCCGCTTGGGAGACGGTGCCTCAAGAAGGGTGAAAACGATATGTATCGATTGAGCCTTGCGGGCACCTGTATACGCATAGACTGTAGCTTGGTGCCGCCGGGGCAATAGCAAAGGGGACGAAGGGTGGAGGGGACGAGCCTTGACGAAATTATTAAGGGTAAAACCATAATTATCCGTACTGCAAGGTCACTACAATCACTAGTAGTACCATATAAACGGTTTTAGTTAGCAATGTAAGCAGCAGAATCAAGTTATGTCTCGTTTTACCAGATATTTTTGTCACACCTCGTCCCCGGTCGTTCCCTTTACCCCTCGTCCCCTTTGCTATTTCCCGTGCCGATGCTTCCCAAAAAGGGGGGCTGAAAGTATGATCGCAGCCACTACCGAACATCAATGATTACATGCACCCGCCCCCCAGGATCTGGCTCAACCCTAATCATCGACTCCATTCATATTCTGGAGGGAAGTTCACAGCGAATTGAACCCATCCAAATTTCACCCATTCTTCGGCAACACCAACAAACAATAGCCAACTTCACAACCTTTTATTACGAGTCTCAGATACTTAGTTGATTGAACAACCTCTTCAAATACGATTTGCACAAAAGAAAATGCGCGAAAATATTTTATGGTACAGAGATCTTGACGACAAAACGCACGTATTGAACCAGACAAGAGTAGAGAAACATCAAAAAATACACAATACCGCATTGAACATATTTGCACTTTCAGATGTTAATGTTGTTAGATTGACTACGGAGAAGAACAAACCACAATAATCAACAAGTTTACGCAAACAAGAGCTCGGCCTAGGAGAATCTGTCAATACCAACTCAAATACCAAATTAGAGCCTAGGAGAATCAAAGTGAGAGCCACAACATATAGCAAAAAGATCATGTCTTCACCGAAAATCTAAAAGAAAAATCAATAACACTAAAATAAAACAATAAAAAGAGGAGAAAAAAGGGCACCCGCCAATTAGCCATGAGTCTGATCATCTTCCACGAAATCGTAGGCTTGTTCCTTCGTGACAACATCGATGTGAGAGACCTGCAACAATGACGGTGTTAAGGTCAATACGGTGCACGAAATTTAAGGGTAGGAAATCGTAATTTTCTGCCGGTGAAAATAAGTCAGATAGTCTAAACACGGTACAAAACTCCAATCACACAACTGTGTCAAAAACTAGAAACTGCTCACAAATAAAAACGATTCGAGCCGTCAACAAAGCCTACGTGAACTTGGCTTTCTCTTGTTTCACTAATTCGGATGTTGATAATTCAGAAGAATTACTAAAAAAAAATCAACACTCCCAAAAGCATACCTTGTTGCGGAACTTGACTCCGTAGTACTTCTCGGCCGATGCCAGCAGCTCGGGTCGGAAGGTGGTCGTGATGAACTGCGCGTTGTCAGACAGCTCGTGGATCATGTCTGCAACAACGGCACTGGTACTAGTCTACTAGTCGAGAAGTAATGAAGAAGTATTCAAGTTAATTTAAAAGACGTGACTGGGGCATTAACTTAAACTTCGAGCAAAAAGCGTTAACTTAAACTTCTGAAGCATTAACTTAAACTTCGATGCTTGTCCGAACCAGCTACAAAACTTCGCGGCGCGGAGAGACCGCGCGTTTGCCTGAGAACTACAACGTTCATGAAAATGTCCGCAGCACGGGGAATCCAAACCCCCAGTGCGCTTCTGACCTGACTATTCGATCGCTACAGATCATCCTCACATCCTTTAATAAACAGTCCAGTACATTTTAGGTAGCCGACCGAAGTATGATGTGCTTCAGAACCAAACTACAACTAGCATTCCTTTCTACCCGACCTATTCGCAATAATATCCATAACAAGGTTCTAACCTGCGACGGCTTTTCTGTGCTGAGCATCGAGGGCGGCGTCAATCTCATCGAATAGGTAGAAGGGGGCCGGGTCACACATCTGGAAACAAAAGTATGAACGGAAGAAACTACTTGTAAAAAGCAGACGACGCAAAGAAGATACGGTCCATACAACTGTTCACCGCCGAGACAGTGAAATCACGCGACTGCTTGTATTTATTTATATCGCAACCACTCCAAAATAGCTATTTTTATATTTTTGTTCATGTTACCGACTATTCTGTAGGAAAACAGTTAGCTCAAGAATCGCTAATGAAGCCTACTTTTTCCACTACGCGTTTGCGACTCTCGCTGGTATGAGTCCTCTTGGCAAGGTGTTTTTGATCTTTTGTTCACCATAACTACCTCGTTACACTACGGTCTTATCTCAATTTTCCGTCGTACTTCCTTATTTTCCGATGAGAAAGTGCCACATTCTTCGGACAGATAAATAAATAAATACCTGAATAGCGAATATGAGAGCCAGAGCGACCAACGACTTCTGTCCACCGGACAACTGCTGCATTTCACGCGTCTCCGAGGTACCGTTGAACGAAACCTAAATGATAAGAGAATGATAGGACATATTGCTTTTGATTTCACGAATATGTCAACAACCTTATCTGCATCGGATATTATTTTATTTCTACAGTCCGAGCAACCGAGTAAAATACTAAATCAATAATACATTGCGTTCAAAGAGCCTAACAAGCTGCTTACCAAGACCATCATTCCCTTTCATTATAGAGTACTAACAAAACAGCAAACTCCGGCATCAGCATTCTGCGCCAAACAAAAAGAATGCGTTGAGTGTGTGACTCTCAAATGAACATAGGAACACCTCTCCATCATCCTAATAACTACCCCAGAATATGGAATTCTAGAAACCAGTCCTCACCTTGATGCCTACTCCTGTGAACTTCTCCACGGCGTGCAGTGGCTGAGAATCACCGGACTCTTGAGATTGAGACTGAAACACTTGGATGAGCCAGAGATACTACTACTACTAAAATGACTCAAGTTGTGATACAACTGCTATCATACAATACAAATACAATAGTTTATTACGTGATCAAAATCGGTACAACTCGCCGCAACATATCCACTATACTAATCCGCAATTGTGATAAAATTGTTTGCGAACAAAACATGACATTGCGTATGCTGATGTTGTAATGTCTGCATAATGATCATTAGATTTATTATTATTAATGTAAAACCCACATTGCCGACCGTCTGAATGACGAGACTTCCGTTTCCGGTCGGAACCAGCTTCTTGAAGACTTCGACAAAGTTGCGGGAAACCTGTTTGAAGGTGAGCTGGATGGCCTCGTATTTACGCGTCTCCAACACCTCCAGAAGGTCCTCGATCGACTGAAACGAAGGGCCGATTACACAATAGGGCTCGTGCCATACACCAGTAAGAACTATTCTTTTGAAAAAAGTAACACTTTTTTGTTACAAACATGTGGAACATTCCAATTTTGTAACACAAATCAGCCAATTTTCCGGAAATAGCGAAAAAGGAGTCGGTTTTCTGATTTTTTTTCTGACACTGACTACTTGAACAACTCTGCCACAGGCATGCACCGTCAAGGCCTCTTGCAAGACGAAGGATCAAAGTGGAGGTGGCCAACACTAATGCTTCATACAAAGTCAGTCAACTGTAAAAAACGTGAAAACTGGTGAAAATCTGTCATAACTCTACCCACCAACCGCTTCACTCTTCTCCTGCTCCTCCATTCTTTTCGTGAGCTCCTCCTTCTGAGATGCCGCCTGCACGAATTGATCCAACGCCTGAACATACAAATGAGAGATTCAGAACAAATCACAAAAGATCAAAAAAGGGGCAACTTTTTACCACAAATCCGTTTCTCAATAACTTTTCTTTCACTTATTTTCAGTAAGACCAACAGGAAGATCAAACTGTGATGTTTCAGAATCAATGTTCTGAGGCAAATTCATAATCAGGAAAACACCCAATCCAAATACACTTCAGACACGCACCTTCTTGTTGACATTCTCGTACTTCTTGAGTTCGTTGAGGCATTCTGCCAACTTGCGGTCCAACTGCTTACTCGACATTCCCTGATACTTGGAGAAGGCCTCGGTGGGCAGGGCGCCAAGGTCACGAATCTGAACACGATATTAATATTGCTCAATAAACAAATACAACATCGATTCAGAAACGGTAATTTTGGAAGCTCAAAAACACATGATTAAAATGAAACATTTGAGGGTGTCTGCGGAGATCACAAAAATATGGACTATAGATTCTATAGGGGCGGTCACGGGACTCCACTTCGAAACGATTTGACGTTATCTAATGAATCTCGTAACCTTAAATGCCATTTTCAATCTGAAAAGAGACATCCTAAATAGGATGCATAGTCTCGAAACACATCCAACCTTCTTGAGGCCGTCCTCCCGCTTGCTCTGCAACGTGCTCTGCTTCGTACAGATGATGTCGGCCTGCTTCGAGAATTCCGACACCTGACCTTCCAGATCTTTCTGCTGCTCCTGGAATCAGAAGAGACACATACATTATAGACATATTAGTATTATCGAAGTTGAAATAGGCTGAGAAACCACGCTCCAAAACATAGACTATTGCAACGACTCTATTTTTCTTCAACCCAACCAGATACCAGTAAAATGTAACTATTCTCCAGAAAACAAGCCCAGTTTCGCTTTATACCCGGAAAATACAGAGTTTTGCATCAAAAACAGTACAATTCTCTCGATATTAAAGAAAAGAAACCGTTAAAGTATGAAAACACACATACCTGGACATCTTCGAGTTCTCTGTTCAGCTTCTCAGCTGATTCCTCGTATTCGACCAAACTCTCGTCCAATTCCGCGATGCGGCGGACAATTTCGTTCAGACTGCAATTCAAAGAATCATAATGAAGAAGAATCATACACCCAAAGATCATGCCTCTATGAAAACCTATTCTATTCCAATACGAATACATGAAGACGTAAGTTTATGTAAAAGGTATGGTTGCTTCCAACAAGTCTGAGGTAGCTTTTGAGATCATGACATTACACGTTACACCTCCTTCGTAACGATACATATTCCCTAATATTTGGAGCGTACCCAAGTGCATTCAAAACAAAACCAAAACTGTTCAACCAGAACATTCAAAACAGACGAACCGTTGAAGAACGGAGGCCAACTCAGCTGATTCCGCCTGCAGGTTGTGGCGTTTCTCCTCCACGGAGATGTCGTTGATTTTCTGAAAAAGAAAATTTTGTCAGGCATATATTTTTTTCAAAAGGGAATGAAAGAGGGGGAGGAGGAGAGAGAGAGAGAGAAAGAGGGAGAGAGAGAGAGAGAGAGAAAGAGAAGAGAGAAAAAGAAAAGAGCGAGAGAGAAACTGAGAGGAAGAGGCACATAGGAGAGAACATACGGCGGAAAGATTGTCCCGTTTCCGGAGCAGATTGGTCCTTAGCTGGTTCTCGAGGCGATGTTTCGTCGTTTCCAGCTGCGAACGCTCCTTCGAAATCTTCTCCAACTGATTCTTCTTCTCGCGAATATCGTGCTGAAACGAAGAGCATTTTATTTATCATATAGCATTTTTTATTTTCATTACCAATCAAGTAATTCACTCATAAAATCATGGTCACACGTATCAGAATCAGAAACTGGGCGTGAGCAAGAAAATGTGTTCCCTAGTGGAACTTTACATCACAGCATTATGCAGGGGGTTGAAAACTGCAAGTTTTTAGCAACGGCAACGGAACTTCGCTCGAAATTTTTTCATTCATTTCTTGAAATTCGGCTTTTTAATTTTTCAAAAGGGAGAGGAGTCGTATTGAACTCGACTTCAAACCATTCTCTGCCCGCCCCTGTCAGCATATGCAAAACTGTGCTAGGAAGTCTTGTGTCTTGATGTATTCGCAAAACTCATTCAACCACGAATAATACAGAAACCTGTGCGTACGTGACAAAGTGGTAGAGTCTCTAGACCTTACTTCCCAAATTAGCTTTCTTTCTAGAAAAAGGTCATTGTACACGAAGTAAGAACATTGATTGTGTGCGATACGTACAGTACACATGATCGATAGCCATACTTTGCTCGATGTATTTGTCGCAGGTTATACTCTTAGTCAATTGAATGGTCATAGTCATTAGTCACGTGGAACATGTTGAACACAGCAGAACTCAGAGACGTGCAATGATCGAGTGCACGATGCCTCATTAGAATGCCAACTTCACGTGACTATTCGATTTAGTTCTCGTAGAAAAGTGTGGAGGGGTCCCAATAAATGGTGATGTTAATATGATAATAACCACCTGTAGTCGTTCGCACTCGTCCTGTTCACTGGACGTCAGCTGCGACTGGAGATCGGCCCCGATGCCCGACTCGCAGTTCTCCTTCTGGGCCTTCATCTCACGCACACGGTTGCGCAGGTTGACCACTTGGGCCAGCTGAACGAGAATGGAATAGAACAAGCATACCCCGGTAAAGTTGTAAGAATAGTCAGAAAAAAATGGAGAAACGGGCTTCCTTTTCGCCGAAAACATTAAAATTTCACGTTTTGAAGCTAAAAACGGACTACACTTTATCGAATAGTCGCACCATACACATAGTGGAATATGTATGATAACAAGTGACCATAACATTGTTCTAGTTTGGTCTCGATGAATGCCATAATTCACGAGTTTCGACCAACATAAAATGTGATCAAACTACAAACACATGGTGATATTGTCAATATTCACAAAACTCAGAAATAGTTCAGTTAATTAAAACTGCGAAGTTCTAAATGACATCGGATGGAGTACCTTCGGTTCTCTCATCCTGCCCATGTTGTGCAGTTGCTCGCCCAGATATCGCTTCTTCTCCGTCAGATTTCGATGCAACTCCTTGAAGGTGCGCATGTCATTCTCCACCTGCAACGGAAACAAGTATTTGGAGATGATATGGAGAGTTGACATCCAACATATACAACGTAAACTAGAAAGAAAATGTATAAAAAGCATAGCTCACGAAACGCCGACTACAAAATGAAAAAAAGCAGAATAGGATTCCGCAGTATATCTTACACTCGTATCCGAGGTAAAAGAGTTTACTCATGTACTTGACAGCTTATTCGCAATAATAGATGAATGTTACATGGCCATAGCACGAACCTTATCGATCTCCATGCGAATCTTCTCAACGACACCCATCTTCTCAGCCGCCTTCTTCTGTACTTCTTCCAGGGTACTCTGGAAAAATCAATAAGTTCATTTGTTCGTCATTTCTCAATACTTTTCTTCAGACTTTCATGTGACTCTGCAGCAATAAATCGTACGTTTACCCAAAGACATCCTTCGATCATACACCCCCGCAGGTATAATAGCACGTAAAATGTCTGAATACAGCAAGAAATGTCAAAAAACTTCCATCTTTCCCCAGTAAAGACGTCGGTATTTGAACGTAGGCTGTCGATTCAGTAAAGTTAGCCTTGGAGTTAACAAACGAGAAAAACAACCCAATGCCCACCTGCAACTGTGCCTTCTGCTCCTCCAGCCTGACAATATTATTGTGGACCTCCATCTTGTTTCGTTTCGTGTCCAAATAACCGCCAGTCAACGCTCCACGACGAGAAACCTAAAGACATCTGCATAAGAAAGCAGTTTTTCCACGATGCCAGGGTCCCCTAAACGGCGGAAGATGAACTGTGGTTGTTTACCAACTATCAGGCCACAAATTGGTCGGCTACACTTTTCAGTAATCACTGCTAACAGAAAAATGCTGAGAATCGAAAAAGTGGGACAACGTTGTTGGGCGCTCCATCAACTCGCCCGCTTTTCTTTCAAATTATGATTTTCAACTACCCTTATCCCATCAATAGTCGCACTCCAGTGGTGAAAACTATATTTCCACCATGTTTTGTAGTTTACTTGCCCAAAGAAACATCTAATGCTCCACTAATTTATGTGGACAACAAAGTGAGAATTGCAGATATTCATAGGTCGAAGTTTATCATCAGCGAAGGGGTCACATGACTGGTCAGTGCCGTTGGCTTCTTCGAACAAACTCAGTTAGCATTCGCGTTGCTCTTGGTTGTTTGAAACTTTTAGGGTAAGGCCGCATTCATACTTTTTACGTCGGCGTTACCGGTGAAGAAAACATACGTATTGATTCACGCCGGTGTTAACGCCAATAAAATCGATACGCATGTTTTTTTTCTCTCACATTAACGCCAGCGTCAAACGCCGACCTAAAAAGAATAAATGCCTAAGGCACCACTTAATCAGAATCAGTTGAATAAATACGATATTTCTACTATCATTACTACTACAACAGCCGCTCACCTGATCTCCCTCCATGGTGACGCAGTCGAATCCCTCATTTCTGGCCAGCGTCGATCCCACTTGCATTGTCCGTACGATGGCCGTACTTCCGAACATGTTGCGGAACACCGTCTCGAACATGTCATCGTAGCCGAGGACGTCTAGCATTGGACGTGCCTCCTGCAAACAGAGGTTTAGAACAGAATGGAAAACTTGATAAACTAAAGATACAGAGAAATGGGGAAAATTTTCAGGGGGGTCAAAACTCAACTTCGAGATTTACTATTTACTACCTGGGTCGGCGGGGGGTAGAACTTCAATGGTGGGGGGTCAAACTTCAACGAGTGTGGAGCTGAACTTCAATATCGGAAATGTTAACCCCCCACCCTCAAACTTGTGTATTACAGATGATGAATTGAATTATCACCCTCCGTCCGGTGGGGGGGGGGGTCAAACTGAAATTCCCCGAACGCAATACAAATTCAGAAAGGTGGGGGGGTGAGAAGTCAATGTTCCCGAAATATGTATTGATACGAAAAAGATGGCTAACCGAAAAACTAGCTAACCAACTAGAAAATTCATCCATTTATAATGCAAAATCAGTAATTTTCACGGATTTCAATCTAGAACGGACTCCTTCTTGGCAAATAGTCGAACATTAATGGTGTATGGCTTCAAATGCATCGCGCTCACAATGTTTTTCCTGAATGACACAGGACACAAATCAACAACTCACCTCATTCTGAGTCGTCTTTCGCTTCGAGGCCAACATTCGGTTGATGGGGAAGAAATTACATTCTCCCGGCAGATTCTGCTTGTTCACCTGATTCAGGATCTTCGTAGCCACCCTGAAACAACAAATTTATGTCAGTTGGAAATACGTGTCTAAGATTAAAGAAAACTCTTACAAACCACAATGGAGCAGAATCACAAATTAAAAATTTAGAGAACACACACGTTTCTCGAGTGAAATTGTTCGAAAATACTATTGAGTGAGAGGTGTGTGTCTCCTCTTTGTGCAGGGCGGGCAACTTTCACATCCGTTGCGGAGATCACCCTATTGTCTTATCCCTAACCGTTCTGCCACTTCTATATCTTATAAATCAGCCCGTTTTTTCCATTTTATCATACATTTCCGGCAATTCGACCTAGGTTGGGGAAAACAAGTGCGTACCTATCATCCGAGACCACGTGGTTGAACAGTCGATTTCCGGCTGTCACCTCGATTGCCTGGAAATAGACCGGGTCGCATTCCATCAGATCCAACACGATGCCTGAAAATCAGTAATGGATAAAACTATTGATTGATTTTCCACTTTTATATTTATCTACACTCGAACAATGTGGCCCTTGCTCATTACTTGTTGTTTTGACGCTACAGGGACTACTAAATTTGCGGTTTTTTGCACAGAGGGATCTTCAATCTCAACTCTTAACATCTTTCATCTTTTATCCAATGTCCACCAGTACAAAATGCTACAAAAATCTATCAACTGTAACCTGGTTGCACAACCTTCATCTTGTGACCATACCCCGTTTTCAGAAGTATGTCAACTATTTGAAGAATAGTAGGCGTAATTTCACTAGTAATTCGTGGCTACTCACCATAGTATCCGTTGATGACGTCATCGTTTCTGCCATTCACATTGTTCTCCTTGAACCATTGGACCACCTTGCGCACACTCTCAACTCCATTCATGGTCGGCTGGAATGAGGATAAAGTTAGGTAAAGCACTGATATGCAACATGAAGAATCCATTTTCAGACTTTTTCGACCCCTACGTAGGCATACTCTAGCAAAGCTGTCCGAATAGCCACATAAACACGCTGCATTTGAGACAAAATGATAAATCTTGCTATTTTTGCCTCAAAATCATGAAACTTCCCGGATTTCAATGAAAAAAGAGTCCCTTTTCTAGAATATTCACACCTCCTTAGTATGCCGCTCTATACTAAGTTGACGCAGGACGATTATGTGGACTAATCCCGTGTCAACGGTCCTTTAGACTGCAATTGACAAATGTATTGCAGTTTAAAGGACTGAAGCGTTGGGATTGGAGCAAATAATCGTCCTTCTTTAATCCAAACAGTCTCACCCTAGCCACAATGGTCCGCATCGTCTGTTCCATCTGGGATATTTCCGTCTGCAGAGCGGTCTGCTGGTCGCGAACCATCTTCTCCTCTCGATTGGCATCTCTGCAATGATAACAATTACAATATTAATCATAACTTATTGCAAATGTAGAATATATCTGCATGTTACGGCAATCCAATTTCTTTTAGTGAATTTTAAAACTAGCCAAATTCTAGGCGGAACGAGTCGATGAGAATTTCCATTTTTCCTTCAACGTTCGTATCTCTGCCAGTTGCGGCAATCCAGTTTCAGTATGAAAAACAGGATTGGAAAATGATTTCGAAAAGTTACGCCAACCAATGGTTCACGCCCGAATAACAGATTCAAGAAAGTCAAGTACTCACAACTGAGCCACCATGGCCTTGTCACAATCCTGCTTCAGTTTTCCGTGACTCGAACTGGCCTTGTCCATTCGATTGTGGTTCTCTTGCAACTCCACACCCAGCTCCTAGAAGGATGTAGACTAGTTAATGCTTACTCGAATAATTATAGGAAGATATCACTGATTAGAATTATTACGTATTGGGTAGAGGCAAAACGTACCACCTCTCTGTTTTACTCATTTCTGAAAGTTTGTATAGAATTTAGCAGAGCATAGTTAAAGGAGACCGAAGAGCAACATGGTTTCTCGTAAAGCTGCTGTATCCCACTTTTGATTGGACGCGTTGCATGTCGCGCGACATTGTCATGTGATTGTCACGTGGACTGATCAAAACTAATATACGAGTTATTTGTGCTCTCTGATTTCAATATAGTTAAAAATCGCCCGAAACAAAGCCTCTGCTCAAGTGGTGTTCCGGTCTCCTTTAAGCTTTTATTTTCGCAATCATATCTTCCGTGGAAACCATGTCCTTGCATAAGACATAGACCAATTATCCCTCATTTTTCGATAGAAAAAAGTCAAAATGGCAATAAACAATGGTAATCTAGTATGAAAACTGCGGCAAGTCCAGCATGTGATAATTGATAAAGATAAGTTGTTTCTCACCCCGCATGCCATATTGAGTCTCTCCTCCTCCCTCTGCTCGTCCTCGATACTCTTCTCTATCTCGCTGATCTGCTCCTCCGTCTCAGCCGTCTGTCTAGTCAACTGACGGGCCTCGCGACGGAGGAAGGTGTCCCGCTCATCCGCAGACTTGAACTGGTCCCTGTAATCAATACCATTTTTGATTTAAATATTTATTAACATGCAAGCATGTTAGATACATCATCAAAGGGAAAAGACCAGTAACTCAATACTCAAATATTGAGCCTGAAACTAAAGAAATAGCACCATTTTTCAATCATCAGGACACTTTTGCATATGTAAACGAACACAAATAAGAGTGATAGTTTCCATCGATTTCGTTAACACGACCGTTCCACATTCCACATACACTAACGTTCCACATCTTTTCACGCTAATATTGCCAAAAATGAAGAAAAACTCAAGCATTCAGAATGATAATGTTTCGTCCAACTAACCGATGTCCTTGCTTGGCAAACAGCTCCTTCGACCTCGTCTCTGCTATACGAATATCGGATGAGAGGGACGATTCCTGCTCCATCAGTTTCTAGAATATGCATATATTGGAATATTAAGAAGTATAGTTGTCACAGCCGTGTGTTGGAAGAGACAAAATGTAGCAGTGAGAATCATAAATGACGTTGACAAACTGCGCTGTGTATGCCGCAATAATAGGGTACAGGCAATAGGTACCAATCTTCCTTTTTCATCTACAATCTTACTACCTAGTTAAATTAGTGGATCGATTCACCTTGTACTAACTGAATTTAGATAGAAAAGCAACGCACCTGAAACTCTGGGGTGATGCTGTCCAACTCCTCTTGCTTCTCCTCAATTTCTGCCTTGAGAGCATTCAGAACATCTTCCGCCTTGTTCCGACCCGACTTTTCTCTGGAAAATAACGCAAATATATTCAGGCCTTGTCCACTATAGTGAGGAAATTTAATTTGAACCAAGAAATTGAGTGAGTCGCTCAAGTAGTTCAGATGACCAACTCACTTGTCCACGTCTTCCTTCAGATCGTTGATCAACAGTTCGAGCTCAGTTTTCTTCTCAAATCTCTCCGCCTGCTCGAGCAGAAGAGCTTCCTGGAACATACAGCAATTAGTACCTCTAATTTCTACACTTGACAGTAGTGCTTTCAAATACAATTCGACTGTAATTATTGATCTATTACTAATGTATACTCCATGTTTGGTCAGAAACAGGTAAAGTTCTGTTTTCGTGTCCTGCCTTCTTTATTCGATAAAAATAAAAGACAACAATGAGTATATGTCTACATTCGATGAAATCTAAGAATCAATGAGTATATGTCACCTTCTCCTCCTTCATTCCCTTGAACCGCGACTCGAGTTTCCGTTGCTCGGCCGATGCCTTGACACCGCGGGCCTGCACTTCCATCAACTCATTGTTCACCTGAAATCAATACTTACGTCGATATTCACAATACACTCAACGACATATAATGCAATTACACGAACAGCGTAATAAGCCTCGCCTAACCCGCCGTGATCCATTTGAAATAGAATTTCCCGTTTCTTCATCAAACAATGCTTGTGTTACAGATACAAGAAAACGTGGGCACACAACGACAACAGCTCAATTTCCCAAGATATAACATATTATTAGAGAATCTGTCTCTAATAGTCTAATATCTACGATTGTCGAACGGGGTAATAGCAAAACCCGTAATCTGAAAAATCAGGTGATTAAGACGTCCTAGTAAACCTAGCTGGTTCAAGAACGTGAGATTGTATCCTACAAATAGGCTTTCCGATCAGATTCCCGTAAAGTTGTCCGAACAACCGAAAAATTCCCGGAAAGGGCTCATTTTCCAGGCTTCCGACCAACTCGCCGATTGTTGATGCAGAATTATGGATTGCGGTAGTTTGGGAGTCGCTCACCTTATTCTGCCTGGAATTGAGCTCCTCCCTCTGGTCTGCCAACTTGTCCAGTTTCCGTCTAGTTTCATTGATGTCCGTGTCACACATGGTATACTCGATGGATCTGGATACTACGTGGTTACAAAATACGAGCGGCAAATTTTACAAAAGCTATAAATACAAAAACAAGAGATTTATATCGATGTTTTGTGACTGGCTATGAAGTGCGAAATGAAACAAATCAATCCACCTTTGCTCGAAAAGCCTGTTGAACAAACAATGTGTTCCCATAACATAATAGTATACCAATCGAAACATCAAACACCACAAGAGAATGTTTAAAGTTCAAAGTAATCCCCAAAATCAGCAACTTCCCAGTGAGAAATACGTGTCACATACCTCTTCATCTTATCCCATTTCTGGTACTCCTTCAAGTCTTCCTTTTCCTCCTCTAACGTCTTCAGACGATCGTCAATGTACTTGAGCAGCTCCTCCACCTTCTTCGTTTTACTCGCTGTAAAAGTATATTAATAAAAATATAATCATCTTGATGTGAAAGTAAGGCCGAAACTCTAAAACCGATATGACATTGCACTGCCATCGTAATGTACTGTGTACATCGTTCACTCTCTAGAGCCTTGTTTACAAAGATGAGCCACCGAAACATACTGGTCTTTTATTAATCTTCGAACTCGAATGAAACAACTCAGCATGAGAATAAACTAACAAGTTCCGGAAACTCAAAGAATTATACGAAATAGCGTTGTAGTGTGTGCTGTGTGCAAAAAGTTAGCGTGAATGAATATCAGAAACGACCGAAACATAAGGACGTAAAATAAAACTTACTAGTTTCTTTGAGAATTTTCAGACTCTCTTCTTTTCGTTCGTCGTAAACTCTCGTTCCGGCAACTTCCCTCAGAAGCTTCAATCTGAAGTTGTCAAATGTGTTAACATCAATTTTAATATACTCGCCTTTCGAGAGGAACCACTAACTTTTTCGCTTTGCCACAGAATGACTCTTTCTTACTTTCTTATGAACTTTCAGCGAACACTACATTTACACAACAATTTTAACAATTTTACAATTTTACAAGAACAATTTTACTACAATACAATACTACAACAATTTTACAAGAAGTACTAAATAAAAATGTCCGATACCTGTGCGAGTCAGGTGCGGTGGCCAACTCGTTGATCTTTCCCTGTTTCACGATGTAATATGGATTGGATCTTGAGAAACCGGCAGACTCCATCAAATTGACAACCTAAACATAAATGACTCAATACTTCGAATACCAATACAAAACATTTGAGGACCATCATTTTGAGCCACTGAAATCAAGTTTCAGATCACACACCAGTAAGTTGTGACTCCTACTAAGAAAGGGAACAGTTTGGCACTTTAAATAGGTAACATATGCTTTTTGCATCTAAATTAGCCAATTTTCCGATATTAACCAAAAAGTAGTCCGTTCTTCGGATTTAAATAATCGAAAATGCCGACAAACCTCTGCTCTGGGCACAACTTTTCCATCGATCAAATATTGGTCTTTCTTATGGCCAACCTGACGAACTACACGAACTTCAGTGGCTTCAATCTAAAAAGAAAGTATTCACGAAATTTCCAGCGACAAAACTTAGGAACTAATTAAAAGTCCCATGATTGGGGGAAATAAATGTGGTATCTCTAACGTCGTTTTATCAGCAATATCAATCAAGTGAGTGGAACCAAGCAAACCGTTCTATTTCTCGTCAAAAAATGGGAAAAATCGACGGGCCGAGCTTTCATTTTATTCTAGCTGATTATTCAAAAACAATACCGCAAATAAATTTATCACATTTACACAAACATTCTCCGTTCACTTTCTAATCCTTGAGAACAAAAAAATACAGTACAGCCCAAACGTCAGCTTCCCATTCACAGATTCACACTACTATACATTCTATACAACACTGAATACGTTTTTCGAGTGAAATTTGTGAAACTCAATGATTTCGCTCCGAAACTTAGACAACCTCAAATCCAAGATACCCTATTCAACTGATTTAAAAGGCAAAAACTAACAGCAGGAATCCTTCTGTCGGAATTGTCGAAAACTATTTCCACGCGGGCCGTGGCTATCTTCGGCCCAGTTCCCTCGTGAAGCACCCCCATACGTTGCTCGGCACGCATATGACTGAACTCATCACTCAGAACGAACTGGATGGCTGGAATTCCAATAGTTCAGTTTCAGTTCAAATAAGAAACCCAACATTTTACAATGAGCCCCGGTTTATCGACATCGGAACATGGAAACTTATTTCAGATTTCAGAATTAATTCAACATATTCACTGAATATGTATGATTCATATACTTATCACATATATGTATAATTCAGACTTTAAAACATGATACTGCGGAAAGCAGCAATCTCAGTCGAAAGCATGCAGTTCTGCTATTTTTCACAACTTTGACATTACAGATTAGCAACACTGACCAGGGACAACCAGTTTCGTAAAAGTACACACCTAATAACGTCTAATTTGAGTACAACAATACTACATGCAATTCACTGTAACATGTATAATCACGGACACTCTAATAAAAATGAGAGTACGTTGAAAAGCCAGGACCAAGAAAAAAATGATAACCAACCAAAGAAGAAGTTGGACTTTCCACTTCCGTTTCTTCCGACCACGACATTGTGACGAGGCGAGAAGCTATCGATACTGGTGACCTCTCGGTAACTACGAAAGCCGGTCAAATTTACCTGAAGCAAAGACTTTCGTCAGAAGTTCATGACGAAAGGTTTGAAAAACTTACGTTCACTATCTTAACATGCACACACTTAAAACTTAATACTGATGTACAACAACTCGTGTTCATATAGAACTAACCAATTGAAACTATAGTTGAAACAGCTGACAACTAACCTAAAAATAAACTCCCTAATATGCAACAACTGGGTTCTCATAAAACTGAATAAAGGCTTTTATCAGTCGATGACGAAACATGAAGGAACTCTCACCCACCACTGGCGTTATATACACATAATTGAAGCTCTTTTCAAAAAATTACATGCAATCAAAATTTTAGGTGAAACAGCTGACTAAACAAACCTCCTTGATATGCATTGAGAAATCCTTTCTGATCTAGATTGAGTGTCGAAGTTCTCGATATCAAACGACAAGAGACATCCAACGACTAATCAAAATAATAACAACTTAATAACATAACCTCTTTTCCCAGAAAGGGAGCACACTGTATTTTCAACTTTAAAAGTAAACATCCGAACAATTCGGTAGAATAAAAACAGTACAGTTGTATAATAATTGTTTATTTCAAATATAATAAACATATCAAAATTGAAGAAGTTGCTGGCAGGTAGACGATGAATCGAACCTGAAATAAATCAAAACCTTGCCTGTTACCCGTCCTATTGTTTTCCATTGTTTTTTTAACAAAAAACTCCTATTGTTTCCGTGATCATTCCGTGGAGATTTCCAAGACTGCTCGTGGAAATCCTCCCACATCCTAGTCCCTAGAAGTGTTTTCGAAATCCTCCTCCCCTTGCTTTGTTTGCGTGGAGGCTGAAACACCGAAACTTTATTTTCCGAAACCCACATAACATAACAATTGGGTAAACAACATAGCCAAAGTAGACAATTCAACGCAAAATAAGATCATTGGAGAAATAACACACGATAACAGAGTAGGGCACGAACGACACCAAATAAGCAAAATCTACCATCTGTGTCCATGAGCGGTGTTTCCTTAAGAGCGGGAGCGAGAACGCGAGCGAGACAGAGAACGGCTGCGGGAACGAGAGCGGCGAGGGCTGTATTTCGGAGAGGCGCGACGCTCTCCCCGGGAGGAGCGCGAACGCGAGCGAGAACGGCTGCGACGCGACGAAGTATCCTCCCTCACACGAACATACGATGTCTCTCCCTGAAAATAAACACTATCAAATCAACAAAGAAATTCTATACCTACTCGTTGACGCAATAGTCAGCTATTCAAAACTTTCGTTCTTCCTGAATAAAGTAACTTGACCAAACTACATTCCAGGAATTTCTACACACCACACCCCGATCAAAGGATTTAGCATCCCGGGGTTCATGGAAATACGGAATAAGAGAGTTTTCGAGTGTTTGCTACCTGAACGTTGCTGCTGTACGTCTCACCGGGAGACCGCTCGCGGATGGTTTTAAAAATGAAGGCACTTTCTGATAAATTAAATGCATATTTCCACCACGTATCGGCGCGGGTAGTACGGGAAAACGGACTTACCGTAATCTGGTTTGCTATGGTAATGTATGAGAAGTAAAAACATCAGGGTGGGGAGCGTAGGGGGAATATAAAAGGCTAGTTTGTCCAGTGAATAACAAAACGTACCTCATGAGATCTGAACTTGGTATCGTCCAGCTTCCTGACAGCGTACTTCACGTCATCATGACGACTGAACTCGACCACCCCAGTTCCATCACGAGCGACATCCGCATAACACACATCACCAGCCTCGCGCATGTGATCCTGGAGTAATGAGTTAAAGCTAATGTTTAGATTTTCTTTCTACACCTCACCCCGAGTAAGGAAGCAAGTTCTTGGGCTTCGAACGAACGCATTGAAACAACACTCAGAAGTCGGTCGTACCGGTACATGAGCGGGACGTCCCGGTACGTCCCGTACATTGCGCCTGGCCGTCAATCAATATTGATTATATTCGATGTACCAGGACGCCCCGCCCACTTTCGGGACGTCCCGCTCATGTACCGGGACGAGCGGTCGGCTGAGCAGATTTGAATTATTTGCTGAGATTATTGGTAATGAGTACATATAAGAATGGTTCTGCGCACTATCTTCGAATACTATCTCATTATTCCTTCAAAACGGATACTCCTGATTCGGAAAAAAAAAATAACTTTGTTAATACTGAATTCGTCGAACTTTGACGGTAATTAATAAAACGAAAATGATCTCTGGGGATTAATACAAGGCTCACTCCTCACCTCAAAATAAAGTTCTTAAAGCAAAAGCAAACAAACCTTCAAGTCCTGCCACGATCCAGTGGGAGGCAGACCCTCAACAATGACGCGGTAGTTGGTTCTCTTCGAAGGAGGTCCACCACGGCGAGATCCACCATCATAGCCTCTGTCGTAACCACCGCCGCCGCCAAGCGGACGACCACCCGGTCCGCGGGGTCCGACTCCGCGAGTGAACTCGACACGAATGCGGTTACCATCGAAGTCGTAACCATCACGGCCACGGACAGCGTCATCAGCATCTCTGCAATTGTTCAGTGTTATGCTGTTATGAGTACATACTTATCTATGGGTTTCAGCTATGAGACAGCAGCCATGGATGGTACGAATCAACAATGAAACGCAGTCACTATGAATTCTTGGACTGTAACTTAGTGAAAGAGAAAAATGATTGACAGAAAATGGTTTAAAATGAGCCCCATTAATATGTTTTAGTTCAAACCTTTTAACGCCCAGCTTCTTTCGAAAAAGGAGGACCAACAAATAATAACTCATTTTTCTACAATTGTTAACTCTTCAGAAAGCCCCTGGTTAAGAATACCCCACATCAACCGGTGCGATAAACAATTATATTAATAGTCATTTTAATGTTGGACGGAAAGATAGTAATAGTAAGAAGTAACACAGAATTATTCTGCTGCAAAGCGCAGTTTAAATTCGTCATGCAAAACGCATACCTATGATCCTCGAACTCCACGAATGCATAGAGCGGTCCTCTTCCACCCTTGATATCAACGAATTTGATCTTTCCATACTTCGAGAAAATATCCTCGACATCCTTTTCACGCACATCCGAAGGAAGGTTTCCAACGTAGAGGCGAACGTCGTCACGGCCCATTTTTCTGAATACACAATTATTTCACCAAAACGACATTTGAAAATCATAAAAAACTCGGGCAACACAGGAAAAAACAGCAAATTCGGCAAAAATTTCGTAAAAATTGAGTTGAAAGATAATCTTGGCGGGAGCCGCCTCGCAGACCCATGCGAGCGCGGCGTGCCTGCATGTCTAACTGCACTAGGCGCGAAAATTTTAGTTTAAATTACGCACAATAATTAGTCGCCGAAAATCCTGTCCGCAAAGTCACGCACTGGCGTAATTGGGCGGGAAATTCTTACGATCGATGTTTTTCTTTCCTTTTATTGTTATTTCTAACACATTAAGGGGTTTGTTACTCTTGCTATCACCGAATTTAGCGCCGTCGTATCGACTTTCATACGATTACTTTATTCTCGATTGAAAAAAGCTATCCCGACGAGAAAGGAACATAATAAAACGAAAACGTATTTGGCGAAGTTACTCGTTTCATCCATGTCATTCTTCTAATTGATACATCTATAACAAATGGCTACAAACGTCCAGTGATCGTATCCACGAAATGATTGTTCATAGTCTCCTCTCTAACGCACTTTCCCTGCCTCAACATTCTTCCGCGAGAGGCTTTTGGAGTTTTGTGGGTACGGCCACAGTACTTACCACCACTACCTGTATGGTTTTCACTGATTTATTGTAGTTCCAGCGTTTGCTCCAAAGATGTGCGACACAATCGCTCTTCTACGGAGAGATATCGAACACGGTTAGTTGATGTAGCTGCGTTGTTGTTGTTATTAGTTTGAAATAGCACTATCCCCATACTACAGAATCAGTACAATACTATGGCCAAACAGCTTTACTTCACTGAAGTATGTGAACAATCACAATTTTCACCAAAGTTATAGATTCCACCATTTCTCTCTGTATTGGCGACAAGGTAGTCCGTACTCTAGAATTTGGCGGCGACTCGCCGGCGACATGGAGGGGTCGGCAGAGTGTCGCCGGCGGGTCGCCTGCGATTATTTTTACGTCCTTCACACTAAACGTTCTATATAGTAATCAGATACCGAAACTGGTATTTTTACAGTTAATAAAATTTTTGTATGTACTTATCGTCGCCAGGAATAGACACGATGAGATTCACGGCTTCATTGTTCATGTATAAACATGTCACCCACCTGAAAACTACAAGTATACGTATCTGATTGACACACATCTTATCAAGAATCAACAACCTTGAAATAATCGCAGGCGACCCGCCGGCGACACTCTGCCGACCCCTCCATGTCGCCGGCGACTCGCCGCCAAATTCTAGAGTAGTTCGACATATTCTGACTATTGGATTCCATTTTCAGATCTCGAAGTCGTTGCCAAGAATCTCGAACTGAAATACGAAGCCGACGTGCCTTTCTTCGTGAAGTCGAACAACGATGTCTTCGCCAAATTGGAGGAGTTGAGCAATAAAGTTGGCGACAAACTAGCCACCGTTGACAAGTGTTTGGACGATTCAGATGTCACGGAGCTGGCTCATTCGGTACGTGTCGCAGTTAATTAGGTGTGAATTGATGGTGGGTTGTGAGGTGGTGATTCAATTCAAAGTTGCATACTAGTAAAGCTTAATTATTTTATAAAAAAACGGGTTTCCTTTCCAAATAGTAAAAGGTAAAGTTGTCCGATTAGCCAGAAAGAAATGGCGAACGGGCTTTATTCACGCCGAAAAGGAGAGAATTTGTTTGTGTGATTCTGTCTGATTTTGATGCGAAGTCATTAATTTGCACGTGGTTCAATCCGCCATAGTCGCGGTCGAATAGTCGGATCTTACTCCTTATTGATATGTTTTGCAGACATAAACGCTGAAACTGGAGTAACCATTGACCACTCTACAAAAAGAAACCTGTTTTAGTGTTTGCTGTTCGAAATGCTGGAAATTTCACGGGAAAATGGCCTGTTTCACCCGATATTAGTAGAAAGGAATCCAATTTCGATTTTTAATCCTATGGACCTCAGTTTCAATAACATCTTTTCTTTCGGAAGTTTTGTTGTTGTGATCATATATTTTGATCACTGATTGACGATGATTTGCAGACAAAAACGCTGAAACTGGAGTGGACTGAGGTAAAGGAAAGTCGGGACGCTATCGACAAATTGTGTCTGATTGAGACGAACCTCACCACCCTCTACTCCCACAATGGAGATGTTGTCAAAGAGGCGGAGCTTATCAGGGAGTGTCTCGATCTGCTCGACGATATCACCAAGGTACTTTTCAACAACTTTTGGGATTACATTCAAGTAGGACGATTATGTGGACCAATCCCGACGCATCGGTCCTTTCAACTGTAATTGAAAAACTTATTGGCAGTTTAAAGGACTGAGGCGTTGAATCGGATTGCATAATCGTCCGTCTTTAACCACGTATCCGCGATTTGCTCATTGTTCTGAGCTGAAACTGAGGTGTATACGTAGTCCTCTTGCTCGCTGTAACGTAGTCCTCTTGCTCGCTGTAACTTGTAACGTTGGCTACAACCATACGCGAGTAAGATGTGGTTCTGTAAGCCGTTTTTCAACTGAATTACTCGGAATTTGATAGATTTGGTTTGGGCAACACCAATTTGGTCTCGGTTTACAGCAAAGGAACCCGTTCCTTGATTTGGTCTGTCTATTCAAAGAAAGACGATTATGTGGACCAATCCCGTGACATCGGTCCTAAACTGCAATGGAAGTTGGAAAAATGTATTGCAGTGTAAAGCACTGAAGCGTTGGGATTGGACCACAGAAGCGTCTTTTTTGAACCAAGTTTGCTATAGTATGCCATTTATATGGTTTTTGCTGATGAAATGAGATTATAATATGGGAGAATCATGTTGTTTGTTCTTGATTTCGATTCGAGGAAGTAAGAGGTTATTATTGTTCATGCATACCAATATATTTGTAGAAAATATATAAATAATAATATAATAAACACGATTTTTTCAGGACTGGGAGTCGACTGTGTTAATTGAGCGAATTCGTGCCATGCTGACCCAAGAAGTAAACGACATGGCCAACTTGATGCGATATTCGTTAGTTTTATCATTATATATATAATTTATTCACCAAATCTGATCATCTTTTTCTCATATTTAGTATAATTTGGCATTTGCTCTAACTGCGCCTTCCTTTTCTGATCTGAAACCTAACTTCGTGGTCCGGAGAAGCAATATTCGTATGGTGAGGTTAGGTTAGGATATTGAGGAGAGCCTTTCATTCAGTTCCGATCACTCATTCTGGTTCACTGGGTTTCTATTCTTGTTATCTGTGCAGGGCTGGACATTGGTTTTTTGAGAAAGGGTGATACTCGAAAATGAGATCATTTTGTTTTTCAGCCTGAGTGAGTTCTTCAACAATTTTGTGTCGTTTCCCGAATCGAAAACCAACGGACTGTTCATCATGAATATCAGCAACGAAAAGCCGAGACAGACCTCCGAGGTACGGATAAGTTTTTCACGGAATTCTTATAATTTTCGAACACATTCTCCAGTAAAGTTTTTTTTGACGTTTCTTTTTTTCGTTTCATTATCCAATTTGTTCATCAATTCAATAGACTTGAATACTGTCGTTTAGGTTGAAGAAGTTTAACAACATACCAGTAAGGTGAGACTTTCACAAAAAGTAAACCGTTTTTCGATTGATATGCGTGAAAATTCATTGTTTTGCGTCCAAAATAGGTTTCCAATAAAATAAAATAGGCAAAAGTTTTTTGCACTTTTCCCGATATTGAGGAAAATATTGAAATGGAATATAACGGTCCTCCTTTTTAAGAATCTTCGAGCCATGCATCTTCTGAATCACTGGGATTCTCGTTTCACCAAGTGGACTTCGAATATTCTGCAGCACTTCTGTCAGACCATTATCGATTCGCGAGACGGGCAAGCAGTTATCGATTGCGATCTGATCAAGGTGAGTTAATGCAGATTCGGCATGTAACATGTAAATATAGTTTGAGAGCTTGAGATCTATTTCAATTGAATGTTTCCTAACATGTATTGACCATGGAGTGCTCCACAACTGTAATACATTAGTAACGCGGGAGTTAATATGGTTTAACTGAATGTTCCAAGGGTGAACACCAAGTTTCCTGATTTCACGGTCAGTACGACACTACGATCTACCCCCACCTTCGAGCTTTTGGCTCCCATCAGTTGATAAGCATATCATCATACTCATCTATGGTCAAACATCTTCATTCTTCACAGAAAACTTAGTCATGCCCTTAGTATCATACTTCATCAAAATTGTCTCCGTGACTTGATGTTTGTCTGATTCAGTGTGGTGTCCGTGCATTCAATGCTCGCGGGAAGGGAAAAGCTGTCGGCGACATGTCGGTCCAAGGGGTTCTAGAGTAAGTGCTAGTTTTGTTACTAATTGGGTGTGGTAGTGAATAGTTCAAATGAATGAACATTATGTTTACTTCCATACTCTGGTCACCTTGCTAACTCATTCATTGAGAAAAACGGGTTCTTTCTCTGGACAATAGTCACGCCTTGCTGGTGTACGATCTAAAATTTAACATTTTAATCGTTCCAATAAACATTGTGTTCAAACGTGGTGCTACTCGGATGCGCCAAATAGTCCTCCATTTTTCTCCGAAATCGGGAATTTCGGTACCAAAATTCAAGCAAAAGTCGCACTTTAGGTGATGGAAACGCACACTGTTTTGTAGTTTGGTTACCAAGATAAAACGCCTGATTTTCAATCGCATTCTGTGTAGAACAAAGTCGCCTCATGTATGACTTTATGTGTACTTGCAGTGCCCTGGGGCTGTTCTTTACGGAGTTGGCGGGAAGTCTGGAGGGTATCGACTTGGCTGGCGAGAAGTTGGCTCGACACGTTGGGAGGGCCGTCGAGGTGCCCCTAATGACCATGATTGTCAAGGTATTGATGTTGATTGATCTCTGCTTTCAGTTAAACCCGAGAAAGTTTATACATAACACATTTCGGATGCAGTTGACGTATTTCATGAAAAACGAGTTACTTGCGAACACCAGTAAGGTCCGACTAAGCGACAAAAAGTAGTTCGTTTTCAGATGTAAACATGTGAAAATTTAGGATTTTTCATCAAAAGTAGACCGATTTTCTTCTTCTCGGCTAAAAAGTAGTTCGTTTTTCTAATTTTCCTGACTATTCGGACAACTTTACTGGTGTATGGTTACTTGGTTTTAGATCAATAGTGCTCGGTTCCGGACAGCAGTAAAGTTTATCAAAGTATTTCGGTCTTTCATCTCACATTCTTCGTGTTTTTGCAGGAGGGTATTTCGCTGGCGGTCCCGTTCTGTGACCAGAAGGATCCCCGTTTCGACGAGGCACTGGAATTGGCCGAGAAGTTCCGCGCTCACATGATTGTTAGTCACTTTATTCGGTTAGAAGAGTAAAAAACATGTTCCAACCAGTGAGCGTTAACACGTGTTTGCCGCGTTAACTTGCTCACGTTTGGCTCAAGGTTTATGTAAAACTTCCATGAATGGAGGGTCTCGGTACATCTCAAAGAAACCGTTTTCTTGAGATTGTTCATAGTATTTGAGTTATCTAATGGAATGTTCAAGAAGGGGCCGCCGGTATTTATTCTAAGACGGGCCTGAAAGTCCACGATAGCAAACGTTTTTTTTTTGTTCTAATCTAGATTATTATCTTGCTATCTACTCACTCTTTCTGATGCTTCCCTTTCATTCAGGATCTCAGCTTCTGGAACGAGTCGGTTCCTCCCTTCTCTCGTTTCGCCGAATCCCACGAGCGAGTCTTTATTGATCGTCGTTGTCTGGCTGTGCTCTCCGCCACCAAAAAGATCATCTGCGAGCCCTTCCTCGAGCTAATAGAGGTCAGTTTGGAATCTTATTTTTGTAGAGTCCTTTGAACTGCAATACATTTCGCAGCTTAAAGGACCGTTGACACGGGATCGGTCCACATAATCGTTCTACTTTAAGTGAGTTACTGTCGGATTTGACGGGTTGAGCATCAGCCTACGTATGACAGTTCGCAAAAACCTCCCAAAATTTCTCAAAAACCGATCTTTTCAGTTCCATACCATTCGGCTGAGTGTTCTGGTCATGTTGTCTTTTTAGTTTTACAAACTCTGCGACGAGCCTCTCATGTCTTCTATCGAAAGTATAGGTTGTTTTGTATGGCCGAGAGACAAACGTTCGCCACTGACCTGCGACTCTACTTTCACAAAAATCGGTGACACTCTCACCTCTACTGTGTGAATATGAATATGATGAAAATATGATGAACATTGACGTGGTATGATCAGAAAGTCACACTGACGGAACTTCACGTAGAAATGACGAGGACTATATTCCTCCTCGTATTCCAGGTGGGAAACGGTGATGAGATGGACGAGGAGACCATCGCCGACTTCACCGCCGCCTTCCAAGCCCCGCCCCCAAATCTGCGCAACTGCGACCAGACCTACCCGAAACTGCTCCAGTTGCTGCGATGCAAAGTCAGGTGAGTAGGAGTTGCGGATCAAGCGTAGGGCAACTTTGAATTACGTGTTTTGTAGTTTGGTTACCCAGATAGAACCACCTATTTTCCATGCTCAATATTGAGATATTTGGAGCGTGTAAAGAATAAGAAGAGTATTTTGGGAATTTTGACTAGATGTGTTGAATTTGGGTCAGAACGACGACATTTGAGCAGTTTATCTAAAAAAAAAAACCGTTCCCTGATTTCCCTTGTTTGCTAGAGAAGTTTGTTTTGCAGCAAATCGGTCGTGGAGTTTGTGGAGCTGTTGGAGAAAACGTTGTGCGGGGCGGTTGAGGCCGATACTGAGGTACGTTGCGTATTATTTTGAATGAAGTCTTTTGTAAGGTTGGGATAAGGATAGTACTATTAGTGCGCAAGTTTTCTTGTATCTGTTCATTTTAATGTCAGAAGTCAACTAAAAACTGAACTGGGTCTGACAAGACAATGACTTAGCGATAGATCGTACTGGTGAGAATAGTAAATATGGGCGCAGACCAGACTACAATACTATCATAAAGATGTAAACTTATTAAATTTATGATTTTCATATGTACCTGACAAAATAGAATTCATTTCCACTTGTTTTCAGATGGTTTGCGGTCGTCTGGCACTGACTGCGAATAACATGCTGGGACTGTACATGATCATTGCCCCGAAACACCACAATACGACCATCACTTCTGTACCTCAGGCGGCCGGTACGTTTTTATGGAATATGTTCTTGTTTCAATTCACTTGAGCATGATAAGGGTCAATTCTACAACTAGCCGAGTTTTTAGGTAGGTAACATAACTCTTTTTGGCTAATCGCTTCATCAGGTTACCTGATTCGCTGCGATTGCGGTTATTATTAAAACTAACCTCTTATTTACACCGACATAAACATAACGGTCATTTTTTGATGAAAAAAAAACATGTTTCACGTCTTTTGATACTCATTGCTGTTGCGCTTCCAGCCGTCTTCTTCAACAATGCCTACTACATCTGTCATCGTATTCTGATGCTGCCCTTCGGGGTTCTCAAGTCGGTCAAGGATTCCACCAAGGTTGGTTGTTTCCTCCAGTTTTAGTTGGAATTGAAGTATTTCAAGTTGGTCGGGTAGTTAGTTGGTGGTAGAAGGGATGTTGAGTAACCCGATAGCTATGGTGTTAGTCAATTGCACAGTCACGTGAAACATGTTGAACACAGCAGAACTAAGGAACGTGCAATGACAAAGTGCGCGATACCCTTTTAGTGACAATTCAATTTACTTCTAGTATATGGTGGTTATGAAAATTATGGTAGCGGTGATAGTATTCAGGTTGGTGGTGACAGTAAAACCTGCCAAACCTTCTTGGTTCCTTTTCTCAACCTCTTTCTGTTTTAGAACAACCATTTCCGTCCGCTGTTCGTGGAAAATGTGTGGAAATTGCGTGAAATGGCCGCCCAATACATGGAACAGATGCTGGCCCAGTGCAGACGGAACATCAGCACAACTCTCGTGGACAGACAATGTAAGATATACTTTTGGGTAGATTGGCCGACAAAACTGGTTAATTTTGGTTTCATCTGCTGATTTTGTACTTTGACTCCCCCTCCCCACGTTTCGATAGGATAAATGATTGCTGCTATATCAGACGGAATATCAGCACAACCCTTTTTGGGCAGACAGACATTGGCCGGCAAAACTGGTGCATTTTGGTTTCTCCCATCCCAGAGAAAATTGCAACCTGGATGGAGTCGTCTTTTGTAGATGTTGTTTTGTGTTCCCAATTTATTTCGATTACACAAAATGGTAATGCCCCTTTCTCACCCCGAAAAGGAAGACTGGATCAGCTTGTTTGTGAAATTCACGGGAGGCGAGCATTTTGTCTGGAGAATGAGCGAGATAAAATTATGTGATTCGGATTATTCATGTTTTCAAAATGTTCATTTCCTGCGGTCTAAATGAAATATCTGATGAAACAAAACGGTGTTCTATTCCAGTGTTCACGAATCTGAATGACTACAACCAGCTGAAGGTCTGTGAGAAGACGGTGAAGGCGTGTGTCATGTCAGTCGAGTCGTTGGCCGAAGTTTGGCGAGAGGTACGTGGTCTTTGATCTCTGATCTAACTTTGTGATCTACAAAATTACATATTTTGAGCGGAAAATAAGAGGCACGGCTTGTAGTGTTGAAGACAATGGGGAGTTTTGCAATGCAATACAACGCGATGGACCATTAATGTTTTCCGAGTTTCGTTTCGTTTCGGGGTATTACGTTTTGAAAACAAACGGAATACAGTACGCGTCTAGGCTTCATGTTGTGCAAGGTTTTTTAAATTTGGCTCGAAAATGAAATATTTTGCCGATGTGGGAGAGGTTGCTGCGTTGCTGGTGAAAATTGTGAGCGGAGTATCGACCTTTGGAATTTTGGAATCAGTGCCATATGAGTGCACGATCACGTGGTTCACATGGGTGTATCATGTGGGCATATCACGTGACGACTTGAGTAGATGATATCGTTTCCAGGTTCTATCGGAGGCCGTGTTCTGCAAGGCGTTGGCGAATGTGACGTCATTCCTGCTCTCTGACCTTTGCTCCCAATTCCTCTCGGCTGAAGATATTCGAGTGGCGGATGCGGAGGCCGCGTCGCCCATACTTGACACCCTCCTCGCTCAGCTCGAAAAGCTGTTTGTCGTGCGTTTGTTGTTGTTTGTAGTTTGATCTATCAAAACATGCTGTATAATCACACTCTGTGGCCGTATTCACCAATTCTGGGGAAGCTAAAATACATTCCCGCGATAAGGTAGAGCACGAAATAGTGTGCTGGTGAGGAGGGTCCAGAGGGCGCGGGAACCTTTTTCACCTTCCGGGACATTGGCGAATACGGCCACTGGTGACCTTACGTTTGCCTATAATCGGTGAACTTGCCTACAAATCCGCAAAAAAATGTATAGAAGTGAGAAGAAGAAGACTCTTTTTGTAGTGTAGTTTGTAGTTGGTTTTAAGAATCTGTATAATCACACTTCGATTGCATTGCCTGAAATCGGTAACGCCTGCAATTCAAAATTTTTTAAGTAGATATCACAACAATATTGAAGTTTCGAAAGTAAAACTTTGAAATCTGCCGAAATTTTGTTAGAAAACGAGTTCTTTGATGATGAATGAAAGGTTACTGGTCAGGCATATCGATTTTCGCATTCCATAGTTCATTTCAGGTCCGCGGCGCGTCGTGTATTCACAGCGTCTGCGATTCGGCGTATTTCCGATGCAAGGAGATCATCTTCTGTCTGAATGGATCTCTCAAGGTTGGTCACAGAATTTGTTTACTTCTTCCACCCCAAATTATGTGGTTCACACCTTTTGCCGTTCAAATGTGGAGCTTAATACTTCATGGGACAAGAAGAATATATTGAACAAATGGAAAGAAAATGCATTACTCATCTTAATAACTTCCAAACATCGATGGGGTTCAGAGCTCGGTTTACACGCGTCCACAAGCCAGCTTTAGTTTTTCGTCCTTCTCTTGTAACGCCATATTTCGGTAAATGTAAGTAAGTGAAATTGTTGTATTTTGTATTTTGCAGAGCATAGACGACCGTTGGTGTGACGGGAAGGGTCCGTTGGCCCAATGGTTGAGCCCGGGCGAGGTTCGATCCCTGCTACGCGCCCTCTTCATGAACACGGAACAGCGGAAGAGGCTGCTAGAGTCTATCTGCTAGATGTGTCAGGAATAGATTTATTGATTAATCTTTTCAATCAATACTTTTATACATCTGTTACATGGTGGCTCTGTGTAAAGTGTCATGGTTTTGATAGATGGTCACACAAGTTTTATTGACTATTGCTTAATCTTTTCTATCATAGTCTTTTTAACGTTATCACATTTCTGAGTTTGATTTAGAGGGGTTTTTCAATGTTGTTTTTCAGTTAGGATTTGGGCTTACAACTGTAAAACGGATGTATGAAAGCTGAAAATGTGACTTGAATGAGTTTGAAATTCTGGTGAAGGTATAGCCTAGCTCACTTGTGTGTCCATCTATTTCATGATTCTGCGTTGCTATTTTATTGCATGTCACCTACTTGTGAATTTTTTCCTGGTAATTTTTGATAACAACCTCTTTTTAGTTGTGTTGAGCTCCTGTTTTACTCCTACCGTACATTTGCCGATTTTTACGAGTATGCTTGTTCAACCACGTCTTCTTTCCGGTGTATCACAGTGGTTTCAGCCGGTATCGATTTTATCAATTTCATGATTTCCGGTGTTTCTGATTGGCTAACAGGTATTTTGTTGTATCATAAAAGTTTGAATTTGCCTTTTATATGCAAATAAAACAGATCAACTTTATGTTTATGGTACATGCAGTGGAAAATTTACGTATGATCGGGAGTAGCCCCAGGGTATAGTCTGTTCCAAACTGGTGTCGACAGTTACAGTATATGAAGCTGAATGAATTGGTCCATGTACAATACGCTTTCTACTACGTTTCATACTGTAAGTGCTTACAAGCGCATGGAAAAAGGACTATAGAAAAAGGTGAAAATATTGGGGCGAAATCCCGGCGGTTAGAATGTGATTATCGATTATTTGAAGGCGTTGGCCATGGCATTGTGGTACTCCTTGTGGACTGCGATAAAGTGGAGAACCTCCTTTCCGTGGTCCGCTTTGATGTTGGGCAGGTCGCTCAGCACTTTCATCATCTGAAATATCGATTATTTGAAATATCGATTATCTAAAGTATCGATTAGATGAACATGAAAGACATTTTTCTGCCACTTGTGATATTTTATACTTTTCAATAGATGGTTTGTTCCCTATTTTCCACCTGTTATGGAGAAAGTTTGATGTGGTGACGTACTTTCCATGGAAGCACATACTATAGTGCGTGCCAAATTTATAAAATTGCCGCCTCACGTGAGACTCGAACCGGGCTCAGGCGCGAACGCTAACCACTATACCAACTGGGCTTATTTCAATAGCATGAACGCGAATCGAGTACATGGTTTCTTACACAGCGCAAAGTTAGATATACACTACACCCTCGCCTTTCTGTAAACGACGACATGGAGAATGTAGAGGATTGGAAGTGAAGAGAGTACATAGGGTTCGTTCTTCTCAAAGTGAAAGTGAGTGTCTACGGTATATATGTTGTCTCAACGCGCTTTGTTTGTAGTTTGGGCTGGTTGGTTTTTTTAGTTTCAAACCACAAGTACCTTATCGCACTGTCCGTCGAAAAGCTCCACGTGCTGCTGGTAGATGATGGCTCTCTTCTCAATCTGCTCCGTCGTTTTCGACTGTTTCACCTCGTGTTTGGCGGCGTCCATCACGTCCCGGGCACTGAACATTCGACTGCGGTTAACTTATACACCATTGAACGGGAAAAGAGAGCATACATCATGGAATAGGGATGGGGTGGATTGGGAATATTGTCCCTCTTCTCACTATTTCCATTTGGAATTGTGCCGTACAACTTTCACACCAAAGTGAAGGGGGGGGGGGTGAAAGTACAACCGCCCATTTCTGAGCTAGAGTGATGAAAGTAAAATTTGGCTGAGGCAGAGATAGCTCTCTCTTTCTCACACTCTTCCTGTACTGAAAGAGCGCAATGTTGAATCGATAAATAGTCTAGATATATGTTTTGGTTCACCGAATAAAGACTCGGTTTATCATAAACTTGTTGTCAACAAAACTAAAATTTTGACAAACTTGTTGAACTGCTCCCTAGCCGTCTCCATGTTCTTGTACTCCATGACGGTGAATCGACGCAAGTGCGGAATCTGCTGACGATGTTTCGTCTGAAAAACATTATTATCGACTGATCTGAGCAATTTGAAGTTTGTAGCCATTTATTGCTTTGAATACTAAATAATCTCAATGCTATCTGCAAACAACTAGATACTTTTTTCCGTTCATTGGTTGCTGAAAGGAGGGGGGAAATTCTACAATTGCCACACATATCACCATCTACAATAAAAAATGGGGGCCATTGTACAACTCTGGCCCTGTTTAACAATTGCCCACTCGAGTGTTTTTCAGATCAAACTACTAAATCATGACCGATCCCTTGAGTACAAACTACAAACCATACCTGAAATGGTCGAACTTTCTCGGCGGCCGATTCCACCATTTTACCCACTTTTCGAATACTCGACGCCTTTTCAGACGGAATCACTTTCTGAAAATAAGCAATAAATTCAAGAAGACAAGAAGTTCGAGAGAATCTTGCCCGAATTCGGTGCCAAAGGGACGCTTAGGTTGAGAAAATTTAGTTTCTGCTATTCAAAACGGTGACGAAATGTTGACAACGCGGGCTAAGTAAGCGAAAGATATGAAAACCAAAATTTCAAGAAATATGATAGGGATCAAGGTGTCGTTTTTCGGATCAACCTCATACTTGGCGTATTTCGTCATATCTGTGTTTGTAGTCTGATCTCGTTGCTTTTTAGTCAAAGATTTGGTATGTCGAGCTACAGTACAGTGAGACGAGGAGGTAAGTTGGGTATGTCAAACTACAATAAGGAAATGTCTGAATTTACCTCAAATGCGTCTAATGCTTTTTTGACCTTCTCCAGAGGGTGCTGACCGGGAAGAGTCTCGATTTTCTGGAACTCGTCAAAATTATATTCTGGTCGAAAAAGGGATCTTTTCTTAAAATTGGAGTTTTCAATTCTAATTGATAAACATAACCAATTTTAACGAATGTCACTAATTTTACTTGGCATTGAACGTTTGTTTTCAGGTATGTATGACTTGAGTAGTAACGTTGAAAGAAAAAATGTACTCTCAGAGAAAACAAGAACGCGAACGCACTAGAACGAAATTTAGGCCACGCCCCTCTCATTTCAAGAGTACGTAATGCGAAGACGAGGACTATACCACAGGTTCACTGGGCATTCAGAGTCGAAATTTTCAAAATGGCAATCCACATAGACAATTGTGATGCTCCGTCGACTAAGCTTAGGAAGAAATTGAGGCCACGCCCCCTACTACTGTATGAACATTGAGAAGACAAGAACTACCCCTGGTTCGATGAGAGACTCGTCCGGCTGGTAAATGTGCTCCAGTAGACTGATCAGTTTGGCGGTAGCCGGGTTGTAGTCATCGTAGGCTTTCATATCCTGGAAATATAGGATTGTTCATAATTCTGAATATGAATTTATAATTTATCGAAAAATAGAGGCGACAACTGAATGGACTTCACGAACTAACAATCTAGACAAAAAATGAACATGACAGGCGAAAAATTCTTCGAAGTGAAGCGAATTGGGTTCGTATGGAGTCTATATACTAGTTCTAGTGGAAAACAATGTTTTGTGAGTCCTGGTGCATTATTCCTTTAAATCCAGGTAAAAATTCATTCTGTACTTAAAGACATGGTCGCATTTACCAACTTCGATCGAGAAGCACGATCAAACTACAAAACAGCGAGATACAGCAACCTGATCGTATTGGAAAACGTACCGCCTGGAACTGTGGTGTCATTTTCGGTCCGTTCCACATTGCCCACTTTTGTCTGGAACTTGAAGGCGAGTTTCCGGTGGAAGCCAAACCCTCCTCCTCCTAAAAAAACCAACATGAGCATAGGACAAACAGCAATGTCTAACTCTGAAACTCGAAAAATAGAACAATGCTATAACTGGGAAGGGTATAGTCTATTTCATTCCTACTGAGACTCCTACAG